>JAPTHN010000002.1:94101379-94511379 GCA_026936325.1 Platynereis dumerilii
TAAACCAGTTAACCTAATGTTTAGGCATAATCATAAAATAACCATATCTGCTATGGACTGAGCAGCAGCCAATGCTTCTCAATTGTCTTGCTCATTGCGTTACCGTATCAGAGGACGGAGGGGTATTTTGTGGGGTATTTTGTGATTCGCAGTGGCTATACACACCTGCGGGAGGTGTGTAATGCTGTGTATAGCGTGATTGTGATTATTCATATTTCATTCAAATTTTGCCTGTTATCTTATTTTGTCATACAGACGGGAATTACAAGTTTTGCCGAATTAGGTGCTCACCAGCTAACTGAGATGTTGCAGGTTCGATTGTGGCACTGAGTGAGCAGATCCTCCATAAGGGGCCGATCAGATGATCTTTGGGGGGGGGCAGCCCCGGGGGCTACAGTTGGCCTTTTGGTGAAAAAAAAGTTTGTTTAAGACACTGAAAAAAAAGTTTATTCTGTACCTGAAATTATAAAACTTTGTTTGGACCTGTAGCTTGGGTACTGTAATTTTAAAATTGCGATAAAAAAAAAGGTGCACATTCACATGTGAAAAAATTTGTTTGTCGATGCTTCGGGAGTGAAAAAAAGTTCATCTCGGGGTAAAAGTCATGGCCCCCCCCCCCAACTATCGTCTGGTCGGCCCCTAACCCCCTTGCTTCACTTCAACCAAATGTAATTATGAGTAATTGGCTTATAGGGCAGTGATGGCTATTGTAGAGTGACTTAGCAACATGGCTCTGCTAATCGCTTTCTGGCTGTATACCTACTATACTCCCTGGGTAGTCGAGATATATAATCTCACTTTTTTTAATATTTGTTGCAGGACCGGTCTATAACCCTGAGGAAACTGCATTCCACAGTTTTCTGCCAGGTCTTTTCTCCTTGTGGGAAGTATCTCATCACTGGAGATAATTTTGGAACACTTGCTGTATTGAGGTGATTTCTCTGGAGTGTTATATAGGCCTATCACTTATAAGTTGCATATTTTAAATGCCCTAATGTGATATACTTAGTTGCTATTAGGAGTATCAAAGTTTGAATATATCAACAATAATTAATTTAAACTTAAAGGAGTTGTGTTGGAAACATGTCTAAAACTACTATCAGATGCTATTTGCAGCAATTTGCAGCAATTTGTAACAATTTCTACATTTGTTCATTTGTAGTTTGCAGTCAGCTTTGGCCGCTGATGCAACTGACTCATCATGGCGACCTGTGTACACCTTCAAAGGTACAGTTTTTTTTTTAAAGTTTTTAAGATGTTGTTCCGTCACATTTTCTTAATTTAACATTGAACAATGTTGAAAGAATTTTTTCTTAATTTTCAGCTCATAAAGGTGCAATCTACACATTAGCTTCCACTTCGAAGTTCTTGATCAGGTATGAAACGCAAATGAAATTTTACTGCCTTTTATTTTAACTTTTTGACTAAATTGTCAAATGTGTTCCTTGACTGTTTTATCATCTTTTTTGAAGTGGTGGGACAGACAACATCCAAGGATGGCACTGGAGTGATGTCACAAACACTAATGAAAAGGTATTATTTCCTCGTTGGATATGAAAATTCATCATGACATTGTAATCCGTTCAGCCTATATTTTTGCTATATACTCACATTTCTTAATATTTCAGAAAGCTAAGGTTGCCTGGGCTTTGACGATTCCAAAGAAGTAAGTCACCACCTAAATTTTTGATATTTTAAAACAATATCTTTGTATTGTTATGTGTATTGTTATGTGTATTGTAATTTGTAATGTGTATTGTAATGTGTATTGTTATGTGTATTGTAATTTGTAATGTGTATTGTAATGTGTATTTTACGCACAGTAATGTTTATAGTATTTTAGTGTGTATTTGGTCTGTAATATGCAATATGCATTAGGATGTGTATTATAGTATATGAATTTTGATGTGTATCATAATGGGTAGGTTGTTTATTATGCACATGAATCATAATGTGTATCATGATCATAATGCGTATCATGATGTGTATCATGTTGTATCTTGATTAGTATAATAATAGGGTTGCTTATATGACTAAAATTTTGCTGGCATCCTCCTCAAAAGTTGTGTATGGAAGTAAGAATCACTGCAGTACCATTTTTGGGGTGATCAGATGTTTCTTTCCTGACCCAACTCTCACATTTATGTTACACCATTAATTAGGCGTTTTCGCAGCATTTTAGGCTGTGAAATTAGGACATTTTCTAACAAATTTGTAAGTTATCATCAAAATTTAACATAGACAATCATTTATGAGATGCTGACTAACATGTCCTGGTTTTATAAGTACTTTCTGAGATGGTCACAACATTTGCCATGGTATTAATCTTGTAATTGTACATGATATTAAATTTTTCGCCGTTTTAAAGTATTATAACTGAGGACCATGCAATAATATACTGCACTATAATTTACCAGGGTGACTAAATTGCATTCTATTAAAGTGTAAACTAAGTCCTGCTGGAGGGTAGACCAGCTGAGCTCTCTGATCATAATTAGATTCCCATCAGCTAGACATTTGAAATTTTCAATGCTTTGTTGAACTGGGTTTTCTGTTTGTACCTTACTGTTCGGTTGCGAGTTTTCATTGTTCATCCACTTCTTCCCAGTTAGTGAGTTTTCTATTTCAATTCAATGAGAGGGAAACTTTCTGGCTGTAATAATTTTAAGACTTGAACCCCCCCCCCCACCCTCACCTTGTAAGTGTTGCCTGGTAGATAATCGGCATGAGCACACGCTCATGATAATAGGTTTTTTGACCCCCTCCTCCGTCCCCCAGTCATGAAGTCATGACATGAGATGCACTCCAGCTACCAAGTCATTGAACCTGATTAAATTTCAAATATAATGTATTAGGTAGCATCAGGTCATTATAGAATGCCAATGCAATTCCATACTATACCACAAATAGTGACAGTGACATGTAGAATTGTAGCTTTTAAACTGAGAAGTGTTGGAATTTGAAACAATTTGAATTTCTGTTCATCAAATCGGACCATACTACAATTACCTTTTTACAGCTCCTTGCAGCCTGTATTGTGAGAGGAGTTTCAAGAAAGCTTATGACAACTCAAATGCAAGGTCTCGCTGTTTCACCTATGTCATTAAAACTTTGCATACAGTCTCAACAGAATTTTGTCTTGCGTTGAAAAACGTTTAGTACACTTGTGTGACAATAACTTCTTTTTTCTCAACTAAAAATCTAGTGTGTCCAGCGAAATTTGAATGATTGTACATAGTATCTTGCTGAAGTGAGAGTTGCAGCATCAGCATTCAGCAGCCAGAGCGAGTGTTCACAAATGTATGGAAACACTTACAAGGCATATTTGAAAAACACCACAGAAGGAAGGAAGGAAGGAAGGAAGGAAGGATGGGAGGAATAGATAGACAGATGGATAGAAAGATAGATAGATTTATAAAGTAGATGAGTTGATACTTGCAACTATATATCTACAAGCAGCTGTTAAAGTGCTTGCACATTATATTCTATACTGCTAACTGATTTAAATACAAATTGTGTCTTGAATGACAGTAAAAATAAAATCTGTATATTGTATGTACACATGTACCATAACTCTCAGTCCAAATAATTTTTCTGTTCTTACATGGAGAAATTAATCTCAAATATTCCAGATTTTTGTACATGTTGAAGAGGTCACTTGTATAGATCTATGTCCACTATACTCTAGGGTGCTCAACCATAAAGCTTGGTGAGATCTTTCAGAAATGCAGCTGGTGTGACAAAATATAGAATTAAATATAAGTTTTCTGCAATGTCCCAATAGTTTATATTTTTTAATTGAAATGGAATTGCTATTATTAGAAAACACATTATAATTCATTAATAATCACTATCATTCAATAAAAAGAAGGTACTGATTATTGATAACTGCCTGTTGGCAGCATCATAAACTGACTTTTGGTTGGCTTACTTCCAGTGAACCTGCACAATCTTCGAGGTACATATCAATTTAACTCAATCCAAGATGATCGCGATAATTAATAACTGTATTATGCATTCAAGAAGTTAAAGGTCTCATAAACTCTGCCCTTTGATGAGTATGACTTGGAATGTGGTGTTTAGCCATCAGGCAATATCTTCAAATGGAAGTACTTCTGATACCTTGCACTTTAGCAGGTTTTCGGTCATGATAAGATCAATCCTCTGGTTCTTTGGTTCCTGGGGAAGTCAAAACGAATTATTAAAATCCTTGAAACCATGTTGAAAATTCTAACATTGCTAAAATTAAGTTTTTTGGAGTCAGTAAATCTAATTCATTGACCTTAGACATGTGGGTATAGCCACTGAAATTAAGTATCTAACTGATGCAGAAATGTGTGCAACCTTGAAGACAAACATGGCTGCAAACTAAACACATCAAAGTGTCCCATGTGAATTTTTGTTAGTTTATAATAAATACACAGCTACTGAAATTGATAAACTACATGTACAGAGTGCTTTACTAGGCAACAGAATGATTGAAAATCACAAATGTATCAAACATTACGAGACTTCGATGTCGAATAAGTTTTTAATTTAGCCAGAACAGGGTTGAATAGTTAATGAGCACTTATCAAAATGGGGTTTCTTGACTTCCCTTTCCAGGTCAATACACTATATATAGTGTTGCTGCCATTTAATACCATAAGTTTAAAGTTTATTTTGATTTATATTCTACTGCAAGAAGGCAGATGAAAAAAGTCAAAAGCAAAAAATTGCAAAAATTAATGAAAAACAGGTCTTCATAAATATGAGGGTACAGTCAGGATTTCACAATGTTTTCAAAAATTCAATTCATTACGTATGTATGATGTTGTTGTTGATTAAAATCAGAAGTTTAAATTTTATTTGAGTTGATTTTCAGCAGTAAGGAGGTAGATGAAAAAACCTCAAAATGCGCGAAATCGCAAAAATTAGGCAAAAACATGTCTGCAAAAACCTGAAAGTTGGGTCAGGATTTAAAGATTTTTTCAAAATTTTTTTTTTCTCAACTCAAAATTTATTATATTCCCCAACTTTTAGGGAGGATGCCAGACTTCCATGAACATATTAGTCATTATATAACCAACCCTAATAATAATGTGTATCATGATGTGTGTGTCATGGAGTTT
This sequence comes from Platynereis dumerilii, assembly GCA_026936325.1. Taxonomy (NCBI): domain Eukaryota; kingdom Metazoa; phylum Annelida; class Polychaeta; order Phyllodocida; family Nereididae; genus Platynereis; species Platynereis dumerilii. Next base: position 94,106,491 of record JAPTHN010000002.1, read on the forward strand.
ATGATGACATTATGTGTATCACAAACTGTATAATTGTGTGTATTGTGATTTTGATGTTCCTCCTGTCCTAATTAGCCTACCAAGTGCATAAATTCAGGATGTAAATCCCCAATCATTCGTACATGTGATTATGATGTATATTATTATGTGTATTGCCATTATGATGTGTATAATAATATGTATTGTTATTTTGTGCAGGGGGGGAGGGTTGGTCTAGTGGTAGCGTGCTGGTCTGCCAATCGCTGGGTCCAGCTCTTGCCGGGTCACCTGGGCCTATGTTGGACAGCTGTTTCAATCATCCTTCGCCTCATTGCTGTGTCCTCCTCCTGTCCTAATTGGCCTACCAAGTGCATAAATACAGGACGTAAAGCCCCAATCATTCCTCCATTCATGTGATTTTGTGCAGGCCTATCTTAACATGTTGTGCAATATGTTCTGTTACAATAGCTACCATTGCATCACTGGTGTGGAAGTTAACAGTCCGCAGTTTTGTGCTGAGTTCTGTTGTATATGGCCATAATTTTCTGTACTTCATATGTTTTTCCCCAAAGATCTAAAAGTTATGTAACGATTTTTCCGAACGGAATGGGCCTAAGACAAAGAGATTCCACCAAAAACTAAGTGCAGAAGTATTCCGGATTAGCCAATATCCAGACTTCTCGTTGTGTACTTTTTTAATACTAATTTACTACTACACTTTAATTAATAAATTCCAATCGGAAATGTTAAAAGATTCGACTAAATAGTTATTTCTACAAATCTACTTCAGATGGGCTATAAAATATTTTCAGGGGACAATGACTCAAATAAAGAACAATTTATTAAAATCAATCAGATCAATTTTTCACATTAGCACACCACTGGGTACAATTTTTGACAACTGTCAAAAATACCAGAAAATACCTGAGCAGGTCAAAACATCATACGGACACCAACCGGACGGAATTTGGGTCCCAACTGGTCAAAATACCTTCAAATTAATTATTTTAAACTAGAAACCAATTTTTACTAGGCCTAAACCCACGGGGGCTCCCGGCGGGAAAAATGCCCCAGCCAACCCACCAACTTTGAACTCACTTAATTTAAATTTAACCCAAAGACAAGCTTCAAAATTAGTCAAAATAAGTTCCCGGCCTGATCAGGCAACGTTTTTGTCCCACTTCAGACACTTACCATGCTTTCTGCCATGGCTAATAAATTTTTTTAAAATCATTTCCGAATTGTCCAAGTCTGGGCCAGATCTTCTCTCCTCAGGAGTTAAATTCATCCGCCCGAATGTTTTGATTGATCGGGCCTACTTTTAGTCTGAACACGGCCGAAACTGGCTAATAAAGCCTTTAGAAATTTAGTAAATGATTAGATTTTATTTATTATACTATTATAAACTACTTTAGAAAGTTATAGCTATAAAAACGAAGGATTTATTTAATTTAGAAATATTTTGGGAACTATTTGATGCGTAGCCCTCTAGTGGTTTGTTAAATTATGAAAAAGTAAGCTGAGAAGCAGCAAACCCTAACAAGAATCCGCGGATTCAAAACCGGCCTAGCGCAATGAAATTGAAGGTGCCATTGCTTAAACCACTGAGCAACTGATATTGGAAGATAGGAGAAATAGTTGATTGGAAGATGCTAGACTATTAGTATAGAATCAATGCAGTTTGAACAGATTTCTAAAAAAAAGGAAAGATGGCTGTCAAAATGGCCGCCATCTTGGATTTCTCAACATGTTACTCATCCATGCCCACAGGCCAATACCTGTACCAAATGTCATAACTGTAAGTAAAATATTAAGGTCACAATGGTCAGTTCAAGAATGAAGAAAGATGGCTGCCAAATTGGCTGCCACAAAGTGGCTGCCATCTTGGATTTCTCAACATGTTCCCGTCTGATACCCACAGCCCCATACCTGTACCAAATTTCATAACTCTTAAGTGAAATATTGAGGTCACAATGGGCAGTTCAAGAAATGAAGAAAGATGGCTGCCAAAATGGCCGCCATCTTGGATTTCTCAATATGTCCCTGATCCATACCCACAGGCCTATACCTGTACACAATTTTATAACTCTAAGCGAAATATTGAGGTCACTATGAGCAGTTCAATAAATGAAAAAAGATAGCTGCCAACATGGCCACCACAAAATGGCAGCCATCTTGGATTTCCATACCTGTACCAAATTTCATAACTTTAAGTGAAATATTATAGCACAATGGGCAGTTCAAGAATGCAGAAAGATAGCTGCCAAAATGGCCACCACAAAATAGCCGCCATCTTGGATTTCTCAACATGTTCCCAATCCATACCCAGAGTCCCATACTTGTACCAAATTTCATAACTGTAAGTGAAATATAATGGTCACAATGGGCAGTTCAAGAATGAAGAAAGATGGCTGCCAAAATGGCCACCACAAAATGGCCGCCATCTCAGATTTCTCGACATGTTCCCAATCCATACCCAGAGTCCCATACCTGTACCAAATTCCATAACTGTAGGTGAAATATTAAGGTCACAATGGGCAGTTCAAGAATGAAGAAAGATGGCTGCCAAAATGACAACCACAAAATGGCCGCCATGTTGGATTTACCGACATGTTCCCAATCCATACACAGAGTTATATTCCTGTACCAAATTTCATAACTGCAAGTGAAATATTAAGGTCACAATGGGCAGTTCAAGAATAAAGAAAGATGGCTGCCAAAATGGCCACCACAAAATGGCTGCCTTCTTGGATTTCTCGACATGTTCCAAATCCATACCCAGAGGCCCATACCTGCACCAAATTTCATAACTGTAAGTGAAATATTAAGGTCACAATGGGCAGTTCAAGAATGAAGAAAGATGGCTGCAAAAATGGCCGCCACAAAACGGCAGCCATCTTGGATTTCTTGACATGTTCCCAATCCATACCCAGAGGCCCATACGTGTCCCAAATTTCATAACTGCAAGTGAAATATTAAGGTCACAATGGGCAGTTCAAGAATGAAGAAAGATAGCTGCCAAAATGGCCGCCACAAAACGTCAGCCATCTTGGATTTCTTGACATGTTCCCAATCCATACCCAGAGTCCCATACCTGTACCAAATTTCATAACTGTAAATGAAATATTAAGGTCACAATGGGCAGTTCAAGAATGAAGAAAGATGGCTGCCAAAACGGCCACCACAAAAAGGCCGCCATCTTGGATTTCTCGACATGTTCCCAATTCATACCCAGAGGCCCATACCTGCACCAAATTTCATAACTGTAAGTGAAATATTAAGGTCACAATGGGCAGTTCAAGAATGAAGAAAGATGGCTGCCAAAATGGCCACCACAAAACGGCAGCCATCTTGGATTTCTCGACATGTTCCCAATCCATACCCAGAGTCCCATACCTGTACCAAATTTCATAACTGTAAGTGAAATATTAAGGTCACAATGGGCAGTTCAAGAATGAAGAAAGATGGCTGCCAAAATGGCCGCCACAAAACGTCAGCCATCTTGGATTTCTTGACATGTTCCCAATCCATACCCAGAGGCCCATACGTGTCCCAAATTTCATAACTGCAAGTGAAATATTAAGGTCACAATGGGCAGTTCAAGAATGAAGAAAGATAGCTGCCAAAATGGCCGCCACAAAACGTCAGCCATCTTGGATTTCTCGACATGTTCCCAATCCATACCCAGAGTCCCATACCTGTACCAAATTTCATAACTGTAAATGAAATATTAAGGTCACAATGGGCAGTTCAAGAATGAAGAAAGATGGCTGCCAAAACGGCCACCACAAAATGGCCGCCATCTTGGATTTCTCGACATGTTCCAAATCCATACCCAGAGGCCCATACCTGCACCAAATTTCATAACTGTAAGTGAAATATTAAGGTCACAATGGGCAGTTCAAGAATGAAGAAAGATGGCTGCCAAAATGGCCGCCACAAAACGGCAGCCATCTTGGATTTCTCGACATGTTCCCAATCCATACCCAGAGTCCCATACCTGTACCAAATTTCATAACTGTAAGTGAAATATTAAGGTCACAATGGGGAAAAACAGTGGTTTACATCTGGTTTGTGGTTACTGGTTTGTGGTTACTGGTTTGTGGTTACTGGTTTGTGGTTACTGTTTATGGTTTCACCTGATCCATTTACAGCTCCTGTATTAACCGGCCTCCGCTGTTAGGCCGGTTAAAAATGCAATGCGAATCATTACATTACCCCCTACTAGAGTGTTGTATGACTCTAAAAGTCACTACAATCACTCTACCTAAAGTTAAAAATTTACAGACCAGTGGGACCTCGTAGTAAAGTGCTAAGTTAAATTTTTACAATTTTACAAAAATTTTACTAAATTTTACTAATTTGACAATTATTCTACTAATTTACCCTTTAAGTAACAAATTCACCATACAAATTGTATCATAATACCTTAAGGTCATCATAATAATGTAATTTGAAAAGTTATTAAACATGTTAAAAATTTAAAAATTTTACTAATTTTTTTACTAATTTGACAAATATTGTATAATTTTATATCTCAATAATAATTTGACATTATGAATTATATAATAATGTATCTAAGTAATTAGAAAAGTTAACTTGAAAAGTTATTAAAAATTTTAAGTAATTTCTCTAATTTGACAGATATAAAGTATAACTTTAATTTTAAGTAGTGATTTATAATTATCTGTTATACACTAATACTTTGAAGTAACTAGAATAACATGAAAAGTTGTAATACTGAACATGAAAAGTTATAAATCTCAACTAACAATACAATGTACTGGAATTTGACAAGTAGAGATACATATACACCATGGAAATGTGAACACAAAATAGTGACAATAATGTTTACAAAATCAGAATCAATTTCTCTGACAGAGAACAAAAGTTGACAAGAATGGCACCAAATAAATTATAATATAGTTACCCGTATTTGATAATTAAATTTTGAGATCACAAAGCTATAAGTTTACTTTACCATTAGGTCTAATATCTGTTTTTACATACACCCTGCATATTAACGACTTACAAAAGGTGGAGGAGTATACACCAGGTATAAAAGTTACAACCAACCTAATCTGTAAGATAATCTTAATATACTACAACCTGGGATACTAGTAGTCCCATACAAAATGTTTAAACCTGAAGCTCCCTGACATTTACTCTTGTTATATAATACACAATAGTGACTAAGGGTATTTGTCTAGTACCATACGACTAGAAATATAGAACTACCTCAGAACACTATAATATAACTCATAAATGTTATACTTCACTAAACATTCTAAATCTGTAAAACTACAGAATATCACACGGTAAAGGCACTCGCAGGTGTCCCTGAACCAATCCAAATGGAAATATAAAATGTTTTGAGTTAATCTCAATAAGTTTTACAAATAAATTCTTGGATAAATATTACTAAATAAGTAAACAAAAGACTAGCAATATAATACTGAACATTACCATGGATATATATGTAAAGTATACTGTCTAAACTACCCAAAAATGTAATTTAAAATTTACATACGATCTGGTAAATATATTCTAACTATAAGAACAGTTAACATTTAAACATGCTAACAGACTATATACAACACATTAATAAAAAAAGCTTATACAAATGTATTACATAATACAACAACGCTGTTACACATGAAGGGATCCGACGGATAGAGATGATGATGACGTCGCCGAACGGAAAGTCTGTAAGGGACTGGATGAAGTTGCGACGGAAAGTCTGTACACAACGATGAGATGAACGATGAAGAAATTTTACCTACACGTACCGTCTGTGAGGCTTTTTCCGACATCACGGACAGTTTGTGATGAAGGGGGGGGGGAAATAATTTGGGGACCACGACACGTATCGTCTGTGAAGGGTAAGGGGTGAGGGACTGAGGGTTCCACCTCACGTATCGTCTGTGAGGGGAAAAAGGGAGAAGGGAACACCAGGGGCACTACCCACAGGGCACTTCACATCCTCTCGATGACTTTCTCCCGAGCGTCGGTGATCCATTTCAAGAGGTCTCCGGTCATAGCGAGGTAGTCTCGCGCCTCTCCTTCGGAGTTCAACTTGGGGACCAGATTCTCCCCCAGGTTTCGGTACACCATCTTCCCATTCCAAACAAGGAAGACTCCCATGGCGCCTGTTGCTAATCCCGACGGGGAAGGCTCTGTAGAGGCGACTGCAACCTGCTGGGAACCGGAAGCTTGGGGTTGGGGCGCAAGCGTCGCCGGACGAGGGGCAGGTGTCACGGGGCGAGGGACCACAGGGCGAGGGGCGGGGGCAACATGCCGAAGGGGCAACCCAGGTGGGGGACGAACAGCAACCGCAGGGGTCAACGCCCGGGGAAACAGGGGCCGAGGGGGCAATCCCGGTGGGGGGCGAATTGGTGTCACGGGCCGAACTGACACTGAGGGCACTACATACTGTACAGATGCAGCCACTTCTTTCGACAATTCCGCCGCCACCTCCTGTGCGGTCTGCTCGGTGGGCGATGGGGGCAGGGCCGCACTTCCTTCCGATTTTCGTTTCAGCACCTTCGGAGGCAGGTAGTTCCCGGGCGGGATGAAGAAGCACGAATGATTCCATAAGAATTCCTTACTGGCTGACCTGGTCCGGTCCCGGGCAGCTGTTCGGTCATAATCGTGCTCCAACCTTAAATGGTGTTCTAGATGGAACGACTCGACCCTGGACTCTTCACAGTCTGGACAGAGGAGGCACGGCCCATAGGGCATATGGGTTCTCGCCCAATGCCGCCGGAACTTGGCGTACGACGGAATTCTGCTGTAAGAGCAGCCCTGGACAGGACAATTCTCTCCACAGGAGACTTCAGGTCTCCGTCCCTCCACATTGTCCACAGGACCCAGGATTTCTCCCGAACTAAATCGGGCCCAATTGCCGGTCCAATACTGTTCATAGGCTGGATGCCAGCTTCCCCTCAGGGGTTCTTTGCCCCAGCTCTGTTGCTCTAAGGAGGGCGACGCTGCCCGCTGGGCCACCGGGGGGTCAACTTCCTTCATAAACTGCACCAGATCCATCGCCACGATGTACACTGGAATTCCCTGCCCACTGGGCACCTCGACACGGATGTCTGCAGCTCCATGCCGTCTCGCCAACTCCGTTCTCTTCTGCAGAAGATAGTCTCCTCGCAGCTGGTCGGCCGACGGAGAGTCTTCCAGCAGGTACTCGACTATCTCCTCTGTCCATCTCTCCCTGAGCAGGGCCTCTCCTCTCTTCACCACAACATCCGATCTGCCCTTCACATTGCGTTCGGCTGGCCGACAGACACCAGAATAAAAATTCAAGACGTCTGTCTTGAGGAGGCGCTCCTCATCCACGGTAACACACCTGCCTTCACTCTCCCTGCACAGGGCCTCCAACTCAAATCGCTCAGAGAGCAGATGTGAGGTTAGTTCAGTGTCCCAGTGGGTTCTTTCCCTCAAGGGTAAGGAAGCCTAGTAAGAAACAAAAGGAAACGGTTAAACAAAATTCATCTTCAATCACACACATAAGCCATTTCTTTAGGAACTTCCCATACAGCAATAGTTTCATGGGCTCTAGACCTACGGGGAGAACCTGACAGGTGGTTTCCTAACTCTACAACTGGATCTACCGCCCAATCTAATCGGATTTGGACATTCCAGCATTCCTAACAATTCTTCTTCTTCGCCTTCTTCGTCTTCTTCTTCCTCTTCTTCTGATTTGGGCTCCCCAACTGCTTCTCTCTGGTCCGGAACCGTTTCTTCTCCCTCCCGTAGGATCCAATTTTCAGGAAGTAATGCAGGCTCAATCTCACATGGCTTCAAGTTGTCCACATGGGCATCCCTCAGTTTGCTTGTTGGCTCCAGCTGGATCTGATAATGCCAATGGGAAATCTTCCTGACCACCAAATAAGGTCCACACCAAGGACTTCCCAATTTTGTAGCTCTTGGAGGATAATACAGGAACACCCATTCACCACGGTTGAATTCTCTGACCTTCAATCTTCTGTCATAATTCTTCTTCTGTCTTTCTGCAGCCTTCTTCATGTGGGTCTTCGCAGACTGGAAACTCTCTGTCATGGCTTCCTGTAGCCATTGCACATACTCCACTGGACACTGATTTTCTTTCCCTGGGGGCGGACCAAACATCACATCCAGAGGTCCAGACACTTCCCGGCCTAACATCAACAAGTTAGGACTGCAACCAGTCGACTCCTGCACCGTTGCTCTGTAGGCCATCATGACATAGGGCAAATAGTCCTCCCAATCTTTGTCATGGTCTTCCGTCAGAATTGCCAACTGCTGTTTGATAGTCCGATTGCATCTTTCAACTAATCCATCAGACTGGGGCCGGTAAGGCGTTGTACGGATCTTGTCAATATCCAACATCCTGCATAGGTGACGAAACAGTTCCGAAGAGAACTCCGTTCCTCTGTCGCTCAAAATCTGATATGGGACTCCAAATCGTGACATATACTGAGTTACCAGGGCATCCGCTACTGTATATGCAGTGTGATCTGGCAGCGCATAACTCTCAGCCCACTTGGTGAAATAATCACAAACCACAAGGATATACAAATTCCTATTCTCAGTCTCCGGCAAAGGTCCCATGATATCAATGGCAATTTTCTCATTTGGAAACCCAGCACCATCTTGCTTCAACTCCGCTCTTCCTTTTCCTGGGCCACTCTTCCTTCGGACACACAGCAAGCAACTCTTACACCAACGTTCAATGTCCTTCTTCATTCTCGGCCAATAAAATCTAATCTGAGCTCTCTTGTAAGTCCTGGTGATTCCAAAATGTCCAGCGGTCCTTGTAGAGTGTAACATCCTCATGATTTCCCCTCTCATCTTTAAGGGCACAACAATTTGTTGACGCTCTGTTGCATTGAATTGCAACTTCCTGTACAGGATTCCATCCAGGAGACATAACGACTGCCACTGGGTATACAGAGTCTTCACTTCGTGACTTTCTTTCTTCACCACTTCCAAGGCTGGAGCATTCGGCGATTCCTGCATCCATTTCCTCACAACTGAAATTGTGTGATCTTCATTCTGCCACTGTTCAATCTGATCCCGAGTCCAATTGTCCACCCAGCTTTCCTCCTCTTCATCCACAGCTGTCACCGCACAAACATTCACCACCACCCTCTCCGGCTCTGTTTTCACATGCGTCTCATCGCAATGCAAAACTGGACACTGGTAGTTATCTGTCGGGCGACACTCCTGGCACTCCGGAATGGGACATCGCCTCACATGAGGTCTTCTTGACAATCCGTCTGCATTTCCATGCAGCACTCCTTTCCTGTGAACAATCTTGAAATCATATTCAGACAACCGGGTCAGCCACCTGGCAATCATTCCTTCTGGATCCTTGAATCTTGCTAACCAAATAAGTGAATGGTGATCTGTACGCAAAGTGAATCGTACACCATAGAGGTAATGCCGATAGAGTTTGACAAATGTGACGACAGCCAACAACTCACGATTAGTGGTACAATAGTTCCGTTCAGATCGGCTCAAAGTTCTGCTTCCGTAAGCTATCACTCTCTCTTCTCCATCTTGTATTTGAGACAAAATTCCTGAAATTCCAAATCCACTTGCATCGGTGTCCAGAATGAACTCCTTCGTAGGGTCAGGGTAGGCTAGGATGGATTCTGTTGACAATGCATTCTTCAACAATTGAAATGACTTCTCACATTCATCACTCCATTGAAATTTCACTTTCTTGTTTGTCAGTCTGACCAACGGGCTCGCAATCTCTGCATAGGTCTTTAAGAATTTTCGATAGTATCCCGTGAACCCAAGAATGACTTAATTTCAGTGACGTTTCTTGGCTGCGGCCAGGTCTTGATGGCTTCAATTTTCTTTGGGTCACACTTCACTCCATCTTCAGTCACAATGTGACCCAAAAACTCCACCGACTTCTGGAATAGCTTGCACTTGGACGGCTTCAATTTCAGATTAGCTTTCTGAAGTCTTTCAAAGACCAACCATAGATTTGACAAGGCATGATCAAAAGTTGCTCCAAGCACAATCACATCATCCAAATACACCAGAGCTTGGTCGTAAGTCACATTCTGTAGAACCAATTGCATCAGACGGGAGAACCGACTTGGCGCATTGCAAAGACCGAAAGGCAGTACATTAAATTCCCAAGAAGAATTTTGAATTACAAAGGCAGTCTTGGGCTTGTCTTCTTCCTTCATGGCTACTTGCCAGTAGCCGCTGGCTAAGTCCAGGGTGCTGAACCACTTGGATCCTCCCAACGACTCCAATGCTTCATCCGTCCGGGGCAGAGGAAAACTGTCTTTCACAGTGTGAGAGTTCAAGATGCGGTAGTCCACGCAAAACCTTATCGATCGATCTCGTTTCATGACCAGGACTACCGGTGATCCCCAAGGAGAATTACTTGGCCGGATGATGTTTTGATCTAACATTTTCTTTAACTCTTTCTCTGCTTCTTCCCGCTTGGCATAGGCCATCCGTCTCGGGCGCTGCTTGATAGGAACTGTCTTCCCGGTGTCAATAGAATGCTCCGTCAGGTTGGTTAATCCCAGCTTCCCATCCGGTCCAACGAAGGTCTCCTTGTAGTCCTCAACCAAAGTTTCCAACTTGCAGGTCTGTTCCGCGGTCAAATTTGAGCTGGCCACTTCCACCATTTCTCTTAAATGTTCAGGAAATCCTGCTTTCCTTTCTTCACCATTCACAGTTTCAGAAGCAACATGACTGACATTTGCGGCTGGACACTGGTCTTCCAAGATGGTGATCTCTGTCAGAGCAAAGGCAACATGCATGCCTCGATGAAGATGGACGGGCTTGGAAGAAACATTGACAACTGCTATGTGAACAGTTTTATTCTCCGACTGGATAACACTATGCGGAAGAAATAAATGGTCATGTGACACCATTCTCCCGGCTGCTTCAATCCCAACTTCCTTCCCTTGTAGTGAAATGTCTGTCTTGCATTTAACAAAAGAAAGTGAATTTGCAGGAACCGAAACTGCTTGAGCAATTCTCACAGGAATGTAGTAAGTACTGGTATTGGACATCTGGACTACTCTTCCATTAGGTAACTCCATGGTTCCATTAGGCAAATCTAGCTTGCAGTACTTATTTAGGTAATCAACTCCTAAAATTCCATCCATCCTGGGCAAATTGCTGACTACAAATGTTTGTGACGTTGCGTGATTCCCCAATGTCATGTGAAGACCAATTTGCCCTGCAGCCTCTCTTTCATTCCCAAACACTCCCTTGAGATAAACCTGGGCAGGTTCCAAAATTTCATTGTCATCACTTAACATTGACCACACAGTTTCACTCATCAAGCTGACCTCAGCTCCACTGTCAACTAAAAATTCCATTTCTTTTCCCCTGATCATCACAGGGACATACCAACATTTTTTTCTGAAGTCAATGTCTGAAATATTAACCACAATTGGCTCCGAAAGGGTAGGGTTAATATTTTCAATTTCATGGGCAAATTCATCATCAAGTCTGGCTGGCACTATGCCCTCGAGTCCAGCCCTCCGGGGTTTAACGGATTCTTGGCCTTGTTGGGGCAGTCGGACTTGTAGTGCCCCGTTTCGTTGCACCCGAAGCAACGCTTCTCCTGTCTCTGTTTTTCACGTCGAGCAACGTAGCTGTTCCTCTTCTCCGCCTGCTGGGACAAGTTTGTGCACAAGTCTTTCAGAGTTCTCACTAACTCTGACAATTCAGCTTGGGTTTCATTTGTATTTTGCACCTGGTGAACTTTCACTTCTGCTCCATCCCTTTGGGTATCGGTGGTACGGGACTTATTCTTAATAGCCTCAAATGTTTCTGCTGCAGAGATGGCTGCTTGCAGGGACTGTGGATCCTGGCATTCCACATGGATCCGAGTGTCCTCTCGGAGGAGACCATTACAGAACTGGTCAATCAGCCAGTCTTCCGACACTCTCATGGAGTCGGAATAAGCCCGATGGGCGAGTTCCCTTAGATGATAAGCAAACGCAGTTGCAGTCTCTCCACGGTGCTGTTTCCTATTTCTAAAAGCAGATTTGAAGGCGGTCACTTGTTCTGGAGGAGCATATCGCCTGGTGAGTGCCTCCGTCATATCCCGATAGGAGGGATTATCCCCAAGATGGTAGACCACATGTAGGGCCTCTTCTGACATGGACATCATCAAGTTCTGTGCCTTTTCCGTCCTTGTCCACCTGTTGTACTTGGCGCACTGCTCGAAATACTTGATGTAACATCGCCAGTCGGAAGTCTTCGGATTGAAGGATGTAGGGATCCTCTCTTTCCTTCCGGCGGGTACGGCGACTGGTCCTCGCATTCCGTATCCGGGGCCTCCCACTCCATATCCTGGGCCTTCTCGCTGCATCGGCTGAGGTGTCCTCCGTCTTGGAATGGCGTCAAAGTCATCCCCTCTTCCTCTTTCCTCTTCCCATCTGGTATGATTCGTTCGAATGATACGACAAGGTGTCATCCGGGCTACCATAACCCCGATAATTTCCCTGAGCAGGGTTCCTACGTAAATGTGGGAATGAAACTACATTGGAGTCCCTACTGCTATGTGACATGGTTACTGATACGCCTGACAGGCAATTTTATCACTCAAAATAAATAACTATCCTGGTCACGGCACCAAAATGTAACGATTTTTCCGAACGGAATGGGCCTAAGACAAAGAGATTCCACCAAAAACTAAGTGCAGAAGTATTAGCCAATATCCAGACTTCTCGTTGTGTACTTTTTTAATACTAATTTACTACTACACTTTAATTAATAAATTCCAATCGGAAATGTTAAAAGATTCGACTAAATAGTTATTTCTACAAATCTACTTCAGATGGGCTATAAAATATTTTCAGGGGACAATGACTCAAATAAAGAACAATTTATTAAAATCAATCAGATCAATTTTTCACATTAGCACACCACTGGGTACAATTTTTGACAACTGTCAAAAATACCAGAAAATACCTGAGCAGGTCAAAACATCATACGGACACCAACCGGACGGAATTTGGGTCCCAACTGGTCAAAATACCTTCAAATTAATTATTTTAAACTAGAAACCAATTTTTACTAGGCCTAAACCCACGGGGGCTCCCGGCGGGAAAAATGCCCCAGCCAACCCACCAACTTTGAACTCACTTAATTTAAATTTAACCCAAAGACAAGCTTCAAAATTAGTCAAAATAAGTTCCCGGCCTGATCAGGCAACGTTTTTGTCCCACTTCAGACACTTACCATGCTTTCTGCCATGGCTAATAAATTTTTTTAAAATCATTTCCGAATTGTCCAAGTCTGGGCCAGATCTTCTCTCCTCAGGAGTTAAATTCATCCGCCCGAATGTTTTGATTGATCGGGCCTACTTTTAGTCTGAACACGGCCGAAACTGGCTAATAAAGCCTTTAGAAATTTAGTAAATGATTAGATTTTATTTATTATACTATTATAAACTACTTTAGAAAGTTATAGCTATAAAAACGAAGGATTTATTTAATTTAGAAATATTTTGGGAACTATTTGATGCGTAGCCCTCTAGTGGTTTGTTAAATTATGAAAAAGTAAGCTGAGAAGCAGCAAACCCTAAAAATGCAATGCGAATCATTACAGTTATATATCTATCTTGGGTCTATCTTCTGTATTCAACACTTAACGGACTAAATTTATGTGCATCCCCAGCTTACTGCCTGCTGGGTCATTTTTGTCCCTAAAATCTGCTGTTGTCCCTGATAACATCACAAGCACTGGATTGTTTTTTTTGGGACTGATCAGTCCAGTAAGGGTAACTAGGATGAGGTCAAATTTATACGGAATCTTCTCACTTTCTCTTACAATTTAAACCATTTCTATTTCCCTTTCCAGCAACAAGTTTGACTTCCCTGAGACAAACTCCATTGCTTTGGACATTCAGGTGAGTTCAGCCGTGTGCTAAAATAGTGCGATGCATAGATAATCCTTTTCTCTTTTTTGTGAAGACAAAATATTGATGTGCTTTTGTAGGACTGGGGTACGAAACTGTATGCCGGATGCGGGAACAACAAGGTGCACTGTTGGGACTTGGAGTCGGGCACAGAAACGGTAAACCATCAATTTCGAGAATTTTTCAATGAGTCTTCAACTCTTCATGTTATATTTTCTTATAATATTATATTTAATAATGTAAATACTATTAGATAGGCCTACTTGATTTAGATTTTAACCTGTCAAGGGTAAAATTCTTAATGTTGCGCATTTGAATAGATTAATTTGTCCATCATGGTTTCCTTCCACTGTCGAGATGAAGTATAGATATAAGTGTGTCAGTATTTTCATACACATGCTCTGGTTTCTCACATAATTTCGATTGAATTAAGTTTTTTCTATGATTTGCAGCTGCAACTGTCAGGACACAGTGAATATGTCCATTCCGTTAAACTGAGGTCAAATGGTCAGGAGTGTGTTTCCGGGTCCGAGGATGGTACAGTCAGAATATGGGGTGGGTAGACCATAATACAAATTGTAGATGTAACAAATAACTACTGGCAGTTATCTCAGTTAAATACTTAAAAATTTTAGTAATTGTAAACAGGTTCTGACATATTGCATTGTGACTTGTTTTTAGATTCAAGAACTGGTACCGAGGTTGGTCTAATTGAGCCATATAAGAATGATGTAAGTATTGTCTCAAAGAAATCTGGATGTGATTTTGTATTATTATTGAGATAAGAGTTGTATGGAAGAAGTGGAGAAAGTAGATGTATACTTGGGTTATGTTTATAAATTTTCTTTGAAAAATTTAACAACGCAGAAACTTTATGACAAAAGATGTTATTTTAGAGTCATCTGCAATTTAAATTGGCCTGAGAAATCATCTAAAATAATACTTTGATGCAGAGTCCGCGAAAAGTGCCGGTTTGCCGGTCAAAACCGGCAAAATTAGCGTGTGTCCGGTAAAATGAGAGTGGTTACCTGCCGAAATGTCCGACAGGACTGGAGAGTCACAGAGATGACCGAGCTGTCAATGCAATTAATAGAGGCCGTTGAAGACTCGAGGGCAATTAACAAAGATCAGTTATGCAAACTTGACTCAGAGGTGTCAAGTGGATTGCAATTTAACACATATATAGACCATGCAAGTGGCAACACTTAGCTTATTGCAATTAGCAACATTGATCTACTTAATTGCTTGTGTGATAATTTTCAAATGATCTAAATTCTGTTATTGTGTAATTTACATGTTTTACATTGCAAAATATCTCATTCTGAATTGTCAAACGACACATGCTATTTTGTGAGAGTCTGCTCAAATATACATGCATTTGTCACAAGATGCAGTGGCTATGCTAAGTGTGCTTCAGTTGTGCATCAAATTAATGAGTTGAAAAGTTCACTTATGGGCATTGCTTGTCAGTTTTTGCCTGAAGGGGGAATCCCCTTCAGGCTTTAGAGTTAAAATGAGAAATTCGCCATTTTTGGTGACAGGCACACAGCATCAGTCAGTGAACACAGGGGCATATGTTGCATGTTGGAGTGCAGGTTTATCACTTAAGGTGGACGCTACATGAGGATGAGGCTACACGATACCCTGTAATGACATAATAATGATTTTCTTAGACGTTGCTTTTTTTTGTTAAAAGTTGCTTTCTGATTGGTCAGCACAACAAATGACGTCAGGGAATTCCCAATTTCCTTGGGCCTTCGACTCAACCTGCTGGGAGAGTCCCATGCCTGCAGAAAACAGGAACTAGAATTTAACCGAGTGAACCGCTCGTGAATTCATCCGCAAATAGTTCTCAAAGTTTTCACTGCTACGGAATTAGCATCTGCTTGCTGAATTGTGTCCTATACACCGCTGTAATCAGCATGTAATATAACGTATTTTGGCGTACATGCAGCCTGGATTCGATCGGAAAGTTTAGATGTATGTGTGGATTACCAAAATCTAGATCTGGGAGTTGTTCGGCCGCCATTATCAACATGTCGGCGCCATTTTGTACACTTTTGAAAATGCATTGGAAACTGGAGTAAATAGCATTGACAGTGTCTGTGAACCATCGGGATTTTTCAGGTAAACTTCAAACATCAGTTTTGTGCTATTCAGACTTTTGGCAAATTGTTTGGTAATTTGTGCATGAAGTAGAGTTTATTCACGTGTCTGTTGAATCCAAAATGGCGGCCCGACCACTGAATCCGCTGCAGGACAGATTTTACTGTCATGACAGAGCAGAATTAGTATTGTAATTTGAAAAATCAGTGTATAGGAACATTTCTGTGTTGTTGGCACCTTCTGCAATTTGTCAGATAATTTGTGGTCTCCCGTTGATTCTGGACATCTGTTTGTTTACCAAAAATGACATCGTCCTATTTCTGACGATCGTTGGGCATTGACCAATCAGGGGCAAGGGCGGGGCCTAGAGTTTGAACACGCCGTCGAATGAGCGAAGGGGGCTCGCCGCATAATTAATATGCGGGCATGAGACCACTCATGCAGTTTGCCTGCGAATGAGGAGGGCAAACTGCGTCGCTCCGATTATCATGAACGTGTCATCCGCATCATTACATTGACACTTCTCTGCTCATTCTACTACCAAATAGCCTGTCATTCGTCAACACACTACACCAGTCGCCGCACAAGCATATAATCTCCATACACACAGCATTTCACCTTTGTCCTGTGTCTATTTATGCATTTATTAACACATTCTTTCTTATAACACCAGCAGCAGGTGTTCCACTCACCGTGACACTCGGTCAACTGACTCGAAGCGCTCTGTGTGAAGTTATTAAACTTGTTCTTCTTCTTCTTCTTCTGTAACTCTCTTCCGTCCTGGGAAATTGCATGGCGCACCCTGGAAAGGTCTGAAGTTAGGTCTGCTGCCAGAAGGCTGCAGGCTGGGCCCATCACTGATTTTGAGATAATTTATTTTCTGGATAAACCAAGCATCATGCTCTACACTACTATACATGTAGGTTTTAATTACTTCAGATACATTGATTAGTTTAAAAAGCAATTCAATTTCATCATTCACTTTAATTTTATTCTTTTACTGTCATTTTTGTCTGTTTCAGTTTTTTCAAGTGCTTTTTTGTTGTTGTGCCGTTTAGGCTATTTTGGGGTTTTGAAACAAGGGCAACCATTTAATAATCTGGGGATTTGGGGTCTTCCTTGCTGGGAAATTATCTATTTTGTGGTAACTTCTAGTAATTATTTCAAGCACTCGATGGCCCTAAATATTCATTCTTAAATCAAGCAACAACTTCTTAGGAAAACCCCCCACTAGAAATTAATTATTTCGTGTCCGCCCAAATGGAATAAATATATTTTTAATAATCAAAGCTACATCAGCTAGACAAGTCACAGACTTTATAGCATGGGCTAATTAGATCAATAATCAGTGGCGGATCCAGGGGGCCTAGGGGGCCCACATTATCCTGTATACGGTATCCGCCTATTTTCACTCTCCGTACATCACTGTACCCTCTTGTATTAAATGTAAAATCGGCGGTCATTTAGTCCCTGTGGGACAGCATTGGGCGATTCATTCAATCTCCACATTAATTCTAGTTATTACAGATTGACAGATTTAATCCTTAAACAGTTTTAACATAAAAACTTTAAATTAGGAGGCATATTATAGAGAATATAATTTATGGTATGGCTTGGTTCAATGACTGACTTAAAAACATATGGTATTTAATACTGCTATAGCACTATTTCTTGAAATCGTCAGTTGGCTGCTTTTGAGACATTCCCTGGCAATTAATGCAGGCCAAGGGAGTCGGGTGGTCAGGCTGGGTTGAGCCATGAGCACACTAGGTCACCCTGACCTTGCTCCATGCCTTGTTTCAATGCAATGTGAATCTGATTTTTCGTGTTCAATGCTTCCATGCTTTGTGTATAATTAGACATATAACTAGGCCCACGTGGTTGTCCTAATTGCATGATATAGATGGACTGATAGATAAATCTATGGATAGAGAGATGGACGGATAGCTAGATCAGTAGTTCAAAGGGCAGACTTCAATGGTCAGGCAGCATGCAGCATCTATCTCTATGTCCTTCTGGCGGTCCTGAGGGGTAGGCTACCCCTGTCTCTGCTCGGGACTGACAAGTGGCAGCAGAATGCTGTCAGTCCCTGGAAAGTGGAACATCTAAGTATGCCGACAGTAGGCCCCACATAATTCTGAAAGTTTAGCAGAACTAGCCTAGAGAGAAGAGGGGAGGAACAAGTTTAAAGGAGATGAGTGGAGAAGAGGAGGGGAGTGGAGGAGAGGAGTGGAGGAGGGGAGTGGAGGAGAGGAGTGGAGTGGAGGAGAGGAGAGGAGTGGAGTGGAGGAGAGGAGTGAAGGAGAGGAGTGGAGGAGAGGAGTGGAGGAGAGGAGTGGAGGAGAGGAGTGGAGGAGAGGAGATAGGAGGAGAGGAGAGGAGAGGAGATAGGAGGAGGGGAGAGGAGAGGAGATAGGAGGAGGGGAGAGGATAGGAGGGAGGGGAGAGGAGAGGAGAGGAGAGGAGAGAGGAGAGGAGAGGAGAGGAGAGGAGAGGAGAGGAGAGGAGAGGAGAGGAGAGGAGGGGAGGGGAGGGGAGGGGAGGGGAGGGGAGGGGAGGGGTGTGAGAGGAGTGATGGAGGGGGGTGTGTCCTGTCAGGCTGATTAGACTGTGTTATGGACCTCGAAACACGCTGCCCCATTGACAATGTATTTTATTTTTATTTTATTTTGAATATATTTAACAAGGGTAAAAACCGGGTCAGCAGAGCTGTTTTAAAACCGGGCCCTTTAACAGGTTAAGAACAGGTGTGAATAAAATGATAAATACATAAAAACGATATCAGAAACAAGAGTAAAGTATAACAAAGTAGAATAAAATTGTAAAAGCATAACCATAGATATATCCCCTAACAGTGAACATTCATTTCTTATTCTTTATGTAACTCTTTAACAATCTTTTAAACCTAATAATGTCAGAGCAGTCTTTCAAATCTGCAGGTAGCTGATTCCATTCTCTAGCCCCATTGTTAAATAACATGTTACGGTGGAATTCATTTTCTGGTACACTTAGATATAAATTCATATCATGTTTTCTGGTAGTTCTTGATGAAACCTCAAAATCAAATATAACATTATTAGTTAGATAATCAGGCGCTAAACCATAAACACATTTATAAATTAGTAATATCTGAAAATAGACGAAGCGCTGACGTATATTCATCCAGCCAAGATGTTTAACCAGGTCTAAACCCCTGACATTAATATAGTCAAAATTATGTTCGACAATTCTTGCACAATGATTTTGGAGTCTTTGTACTTTGTTCAAATTGTGCTGACTAGTGTTACCCCATACAGATATTGCATAATCAATGCATGGTTGAATTGTTGCATTATATATCTTAATTAGTACACCTTTATGAAGAAATCTGCTCAGGCGAGCCAATTTAGAAGTCTTAAATGAAAGTTTTCTGCACAATTTAGAGATATGGACATTCCACGTGAGAGCTTCGTCAATTTGTAGACCTAAATAATTTAGAACACAAACATTTTCTATCTGACAGTTGTTGACATTGATATCAAGTGAACAATTGGACATATTTCGTCTTGATTTAACTACTATAGAACATGATTTATCTGTATTGATTACTATATTATTTCGACAATACCATTCAGAGACATTATCAACACAACCTTGTAACACATTTTGAAGATCGACCATCGAATCAGCATTACAATAAATTAGTGTAATGTACTGCCTGGTATTTCCGGAAATAGTTTTATGTGCACGGGAACGTCAGAAAGCTGAGAAAAAGTGAGTTCCACTATCGCAGCCTATTGGTGCCGTTGTCCCAGTTAAGGTTTGTGTGACTGTCAATTTGTGACCTCAATATTTCACTTTGAAATTTGGTATAGGCATCGGCCTGTGGGTATGGGTCAGGAAAATGTGAAGAAATCCAAGATGCCAAAATAACCGCCGCACAATGGCCGCCATTCTTGATCTGCCCACTGTGACCTTAATATTTCCCTTGAAGTTATGAAATTGGTACGTATATTTACCTGTGGGTATGGATTGGGAACATGCCAAGAAATCCAGGGGGAGGGTTTGTCTGTAAACTAAGTGGTAGCGTACTGGATGGACTGCCAATCACTGGGTCCCAGGTTCGAATCCGGCTCTTGCCGGGTCACCTGGGCCTATGTTAGATGGCTGTTTCAATCATCCTTCGCCTCATTGCTGTGTCCTCCTCCTGTCCTATGTAGCCTACCAAGTGCATAAATACAGGACGTAAAGCCCCACTCATCCATCCATCCTTCCAAAGAATCCAAGACAGCAGCCATTTTGGCAGCCATCTTTCTTCATTCTTGAACTGCCCATTGTGACCTTAATATTTTGCTTACAGTTATGAAATTTGGTGCAGCCTGTGGGCATGGATTGCGAACATGTCAATAAATCCAAGATGGTGGCCATTTTGTTGTGGCCATTTTGGCAGCTATCTTTCTTCATTTTTGAACTGCCCACTGTGAGCTTGATATTTTGCTTAGAGTAGTTAAATTTGGCACAGGTATTGGCCTGTGGGCAGGGATCGGAAACATGTCAAGAAATCCAAAATTGCTGCCAAAATGGTCACTACAAAATGGCCGCCATTCTTCAACTGACCACTGTGACCTCAATATTTCCCTTGAAGTTATCCAAATTGGTACAGGTATTATTGGCCTGTGGGTATGGATCAGGTCCATGTCGAAAAATACAAGATGGCTGCCAAAATCTCCTATGTTGTCCTTTTTGTTATACCGGTATAAAACTGTGTCCCTTCTTGTTGGACACATGCCTTTCTTTAGGCTTTAGCTATAGTGTGATCTGTGGCGTTAGTTTAGTTTTCACAATCACCTGGGTGGCAACAACTAAACTCCTATAACCCTCATCTTGCCTGACATAAATCCAACTTGACACAAGCCGCCCTTCAGGCATTGAATCCATGGATTCTTGTTAAAGCTACTGAACGCAATGTATTTTAGTATCTACAACATTTCACAAATTATACGCAAATTTTGTTTTAATGTATAAAATGACACCATAAATACAGGGGATGGGTTTGGAGTCACTTCATATTTTTAACATGTTTAAAGCCACCATTAACTCCAGAAAACAGGTTGAAAATATTGAAATTGGAATTTCGGGCTGATAACAGTTCATTCGGGCAGGTAAAATTCTGAATCCACCTGCCCGAATGTCCTGTGTGTCAAAAGTACTTTTCGCGGACTCTGCTTTGATGATGTCTTTTTCTGATAAAACTGAAATTATACTTTAAAGGTCATATTGTGCATTTCATTTCAGCAATGTGCTAGACCTCACATAGGAAAATGGGTGGGCTGCCTGGCTGTGGATCCTGCTGAGGATTGGATGGTAAATTTGTTGTATTTGAATTCCCTTTTGCAAACATGGTGTAGATTTAGTTGTCAACTGTTGACAGAAGTGAGGATAAAATGTCTGTCTCTCTCCTGAATGGGGTAACTAGCTGTTAAAATTTGACGATTACATAGGTTTACTTAAGTTTATCAAGGTAACATTTAGACCCTGTCACAAAAAAAGTCAAAAGTATTTTAGAAAGTCTCATCATTTGTGTAACATCATACAAATAGCAAATTATATCAAGGAAATTTCTGAAATGTGAGAGACATATTAAAAACCTCCTTCTGATGTATTTTGTTTTCAGATCTGTGGTGGTGGCCCTCACTTGTCCTTGTGGCATCTCCGTTCCTTGTGCTTGATGACCTGCTACGAGTTGCCCAACACAGTTCATCAGGATGTGCTCTTATATGAAGATACTGTAAGATTTCTGTCTTCTATCATTTTATTATAATTTTCAAGAGAACGGCTGCATCTAGTTATCTTAAAATGTCCTTTGGATTTTGTGTTTTGTTTCATTTTTAGCGCGAGCTAGCCATTTTTGTCTTAAGGTTGAACTCTGTGCTCAGTGTGCTGTGTGTTAAAATATAATATATTATGGCAATTTTCTTAGTCAGGAAGCTCTGATTTTAAGTGTAGTTTCTGTGTGATTTCATGAAATGGGAAAATTATAAAGTGTGTATTCTTATACATTCTTTTCACAGGTTATTTCTGGCGGCAATGAAAGTCAAGTGTACCACTGGTCCACGAATGGAGAGTTGAGATCTAAAGTGCCCTGCACTCCATCCAGTGTCTTCAGTATAGCTGTCAACACCAATTCTAATACTAACAAGGTGAGAAATATAATAGTGGCAAGAACTTTGAGAACTTTGAGGGCTGCACTTGACTGTCGCTGAGTGATAGTCCAATTAAATCAGTCCATAATTCCCTCACATTTACTTGTAATTGCTACAAACTGAGGTCACACAAAAAGAGTGGTTCAAATGCAAAGAAATGGTTGTCCTGCTCTTGCTGGGTCACCTGGGCCAATGTTGAACTGCAGTTTCCATCATCCTTCGCTCACCTAATTGCCATGTGCTCCTCTTGTCCTAATTTGCCTTTCAAGTGCATAAATGCAGGATGTAAAGCCCCAATCAAGCATCTATCCATCCCCTTGTTTAATGACATCATTGTCACATTTCAACAATGGGAAGATTTTGACTAAAAGGTAGTGACCTCTGTTGGTTTTGAAATCCACAAACCTGCTCCAGCGGCTCTACACACACTCACAGTACACTTATTTAGTTTTGTTAATTTTAATTTTGCAAAATATTGATTTTAATCACAATTGTCTATATTTTCAAAATATTTATTTACAGGTTCTGAGTGTTGGAGGCAACTGCCACAAAGTGGATATATGTGTGAATTTCCAGTACAAGTCCTTCTCAATGGACATCATTTGATTTAACATCTTAATTTGTATCGTCTTCATCTGTAAATATTGCATTTAAAATGGATTTGTTATCATGTGTAAATGACCAAATGGTTGTATCTGAGTACATTAGTGTTTTGTAAGATATTATGTCTTCTCTTCTGTAATCTTCATTATTTTTGTATAGAAAAAAAAAACTGAGATAACTGATATTTTGTAAGTTTTTTATTTGTATTTTACTATCACAATTTATTGAATAATTCAATTTTTGTTGTACCCGTAATTTCCACCGCTCTTGCTATTGTCTGGTGGTGTGCCAGCCGGCCCACTGCCCACCAAATGAGCTTCAATATTGACCTGGGAGGGCGACCTGAATAAGTTGACGATGTCCCCCCAGGTGCTGGAAGGTCGTGGGTGGACCTTGAGGCAGATGGCGTTACCCCTTGCCAGGGGCAGGAGAATGGTAGTGGTGCCCAGGGGGTAAGGTCCCACTGCTGATTTGTCCATACGAGCTGTGCTTGCTATCTCTTGGTCATCCAAGAACAGTGCAATTGGAGTTGCTCCACTTCCCTTGGATATGACCTGGGTGATGAAAAAGTCATTATATTTATTGAGTTTTACACATTGAAGATACAATATGAATCCTGGTACAGAGTTAGAGTTGGAAAATCTTTATTGACATATGCCGAAGCACCCAGCCCACAATTGGAACCTGAACTTTCAACTTTCCAAACAAGCTCCATAAAAAATGGAAATGACTGCATCAGTGATCTTTCATTGTATCGCAAGAAATATTTTGTAGATTGCTAGATAGAATCGAAGCCAAGGTATTAAAATGTTGAGACCTTTCGAGTTTTGGCATGTGATTATCATCAAATTTAGGAGAGGGATCGAGGCCTAACAGACAAAAAAATCCTGTTAAAAAAACTAACTCAACCCTGTTATTTTTTTGTTCAAACAATGTATAGCCTGTCAAAAACAATCGACAAAGCTGCAGTTGGATTAATTCTAGAATGCCAACTATGAACCATGTGATTTTCATCAAATTTGGATCTTCTCATTGGTTGTCTGTTTTTGAGCTCTTTCAGGTTTTGGGTTCCCTCATTATTTCATCTGGTTCAGTTTCTTGGGTCAAGTTATTTCTGGTTCATGCAATTTGCAGAACTTACTGTGACGGTGAAGTGGTAAACACCAGCTACTGGAGTTGCGAAGCAATTTGTCTTGGCATCGTAGCCATTTCCAATATTGATTCTGACCGAGTTGAAGGACACTGGTTGATATTTGGTACTACTTTGTGTGATACCGTCTGCCCGAGCTGCAAATACGACCAGTTCTCGTCCAGGGCACTTCTCACATTCGCCTGAAATGCAAGAATATGACATGTGAGTGAAGTATTGGGAGTTTCGAAACCAAGCTCGGGTTGATAAACTTTTTACTGAGTTGTTAATCATGACCAGAATAGTCCAGTTGATTTTTCTGCGATATAAACCTTTCCTTTGCAACAAGTCGGATTTTGCATGACCAATTTTACCCAAGAGCTTCCCCATATCCACAGAAGCAGATTGGTTGTTGCAGGGACTACTTCATACTGCAGATTGGATTCAAAATGTCTCACCATTTTCTCCCTTTGACCCTGGAGCACCACTGCGACCACTGGGCCCCCGTTCTCCTGGTAACCCAGCATCTCCTTTTGGTCCTGGTAAACCTGGAAGAATAAAGGGAAAGTGCACTTAACTAGTACTGATGAATAGCTATGATTCTGATAACTTTTGCACCTAAAAGTGCTGTAGGGGTAAGAAGTTGCTTGATAGTAGTATTTTAATGTTGTGTTTAGAGAGTAGGACTAAGTTACTTTGACAAACCGTGGTTAAATATGATTCTGGAATTTGTGTGCTAAATCTTTCCAAGGTCCTTAAATGGACCAAGTTGTAGAAGATCAATCTGTTGGGAAAATAATGCAACCAGAAGTCCAGAACCTACCAGGAATGCCTTTCAGGCCGTCTACACCTGGAAGACCTGGCTCTCCAGCTGGACCTGGAAGGCCTTGAGTTCCAGGTTTTCCGTCTAGGCCTGGTAATCCTGGGTTTCCTTTAGGTCCAGGGTCTCCTTTAACAGACACCCCGTTGCTCCCTCGGTGCCCCTTCATGCCTGGTAATCCAGGTATACCTGGTCTTCCTCGTTCACCTGCAGGACCTGGAGGACCTTCGGGTCCAGGGCAGTCGCTGTCATCACACTGGTCTCCCTTCATGAAATCTGTGGAAAGTTGATTGTCATATTCTTGTTCAACATTGACAAGCTTCAATGGTGTTTCACACAGATAGAAGTCTCCAATTAGCTTTATTTTGAAAATATAAATTTACTTCTCTGGGTACCTGAGATTTGCGTGGTAGTTTTTGAAGTGGAGGCTTTCACTGGAGTTAATGTTATGTCAACCATTAAAAAATAACGAGCTAGCACTTTAAAAGGTGCTTAATTTTGTCATATTTCTCACAGACACATTCAAAATGCCAATTTTCCGCAGAGTTTGAATGAGATTGGTTTGGAGGGTAAGTGATCAGAAATTTTAGCAAAATTTCTTCAGGAAGAACGTGTGCGTCCCGTATTTAAAAACCCTTGTTTTCATAAATTTGGTATAGTTATCCTGTCTCGCAATTTCTGAATTTCAGTTGCAAAACTCCACATCTACTTTCTTGTTTTCTTCTCATAATGAAAAAATAACAAAAAAGCATTCGTGGAATTGAGCCTTTTATTGTGATATTAGTGTACATTATTTGATGCAAAAATGAGTATTACTGTTTGAAATTTGTAGCAGACTTGGTCTTTTAAACATACATGCTGTTATGATACATTTTATAAAGTTAGTATTTGTTGTTGCGGTGATGTTGGCCATAGCCATTGTTTCGCTGGCCATAACCATGGTTATGCCGACCATAACCATTGTTGTGTTGGCCGTAGCCATTGTTATGCCGACCATAACCATTGTTGTGTTGGCCATAACCATTGTTGTGTTGGCCATAACCATTGTTGTGTTGATCATAACCGTTGTTATGCTGACCATAACCATTGTTACGTTGGCCGTAGCCATTTTGGCCATAACCATTGTTTGGTCTACCATTGTATTGGTAAAATAATCTACCTCCGGTGTTGCACAGACTTCCGGTGCAGCAGACAGAACAAGTTCCATCAGGTTCACATTTGGGGGTGCCCACGCTCTTGCAATGCCTTGGGTCGGCACAGCGTTTGGTGATGTACTCTCTGCCGTAACTGTTGGTGCTGATCACCGACTCGCACACCTGCAGTAAGGAGTAATTGTTTTAGAATATATGTCATGGGAACAAGGACTGGAAATACCCTTCAACTACAAATAGTTTGCCTTTTCACATTTTATTCAGATGGAGAAATGGAAATGTGTTGTATGGCCATTTGAAAGCATCATTTATTGACTTACCCATGGCCCACCAATTCTTCAATCCGAATGACTTTTGAGCAATTTAAATATATCGTACAATGTCATGTTGCCAAATATTTTACCTTATGACAGTTATGTTATGTTAAGCAATTGTTTCTTATTCTTTGAAAATAAAAGGAAATTTAGTATCCTTACAATTGCATATCCTGTGCAATACTCGATGCTTTCGTCGCAGTCGGCATGTGTTGTAGCTCCTCGGCAGCCGCGACACTCAAATCCATTCCAGTTAGCGGGAGCTGTGTTCGGCCCACTGGGGTAGTTAGGACGAGGAGCAGGACGGTAGTACCCTCCATCTTTGTCGTTGCTGTCCGATTCACTGGAGTCGGAATGGGATCCGTGGGAGTGGCTGTGAGAATGGTGACGATGCTTGTGCTTGTGTTTGCTCTTGCTCTTGCTGTGGTGTTTGTGGCCTTCAATGACTGGAATGAAAGCATATGACATTAAATGTAGAACACATCAGTATGTTTCAATCTTGGCTTTGAGGTAATTCTGCTTGATTGATTAGCTTGCAGATGTAACGAGAAGATGATAAGGCTTTTGAGTTCACACTGCGGTACTCCCCGCCGGGGCACGCAACGTAAACACAACGTTATTGGTGGAAGACTCTTCTGTTGTAACGGAGAAATGTATGGTAGAAATTATGTTGCCACAATGTGAGCAAACCGTTGAGATTTTTTTACAACATTGCCACAACGTCACATGCTAAGTCATATCTCTGACGTTGTCTCACAATGTTATGAAAACATTGCCACAACATCGCATGCTCACCCCGTATCTGTGATGTTTCACAACATTGTGACGACATAATTTCTGGCATACAATTCTATGTAATTTTTACCAACATAGTGACATTGTTGAATGTTTCGTCAATGTAGATGTGCCCATAGTGTAAGAGTGGGGTCTTTTACTTGCCTCAGCATAGAACCCAAGAAGCCCGGGTTAGGTGAGAGCCCCCCCCCCCAGGGTTATAACCAAACTTACATTTTCGTTGGTTGAAGCTAAAGGCTTTTTAGGTGACGTCACAAATTTTCTGGGCAAACAGCACCAAACCATAGTAGAAATTTAAAAACAAAAAAATGTGCATGGTATTTGTAACTTTGATTAATTCTCTGATAGGGGTCGTCAGAAATAACTTTGGAAATTTTAAAAAGTATAGTAGATATCTGCATTGCTTCACTTTATGCTTTATGACCATCACATAAATATGATTTAGATAATGTTTTTCGCATTTTAGTTCTAAATATAGAGGTCAAATTAAAATATGTGGATGTGGGGCAAGAGGCCACATGTGGTACGGGGCATGAGGCCCCCTTCACTGGGGCCTCGAAGCTACTTCAGGAACCATTTAATAATGTGTACTTTACCTTAAATCTTGATAGAATAGCTAATTAAAATAGAAAAAAATTGGCCGAAATTGTTGAAACAGTGCAAAAAATATTTAAAACTAAGAGTATGGACAGAAAAATGCAGAAAAAATTAATGGAATGCCTTAAAAATTATAGAAGAACCCCTTGAAATAACTTTCAAAATGAATGTACGTGCTTAAAAAATTGCCATATGATTATAATTGGGCCAGGGGGGCTTCTTGCCCGATGGGTGGGTTAAGAAGGCCATTTTCAATATTTTACAAAAATAGCCGTAACTCGTTTATTAAAATTGGTAGACATTTGTTTCATTAGTTATAAGTAGAGTCAAGTGATCCCTTCCTGATAGCATAAGCATTCAAATAGTCGACCATAAAAAGTAGGTCAAATTACACCTCGAAGTTAAGGGGGGCTGCATGCCCCGCCGTACACTTACAATTGACATGTAGATCTACAGGTCATCTACTGCAGGAAGGACTCTGACTCGAAGACTAAAATAGGCCTATTCATTTGTTCCTGAGGAAGATGAATTCATGAAGTCAACTATTCTCCATATAGAGGGTCCCATAAACAGATTTGCAACTTTTGAGAGAAGCAGGAGGTGTAACAGAATGAGAATCATTAGAACTTGTATACGAGGGGCGTTCTGAAAGTTCACGGCTTTTTTTTATATGGACACTTATTTTCAATCTAGAAGTATGAATTTTTTACAGGATAAAATTCAGCAGTTTTGGAATGGATTTCCAAAATTTTGGACAATTTGGACACTTTTAAGTCATTCTGTGGTTGCCATGGAAACAGAAAGTTTGGCTAGGTGGAGCAGGTAGTACGGAGATCAAGAAAATCAGTGAACTGCGGCTGAGAGAGACCTCATTCTGCCACTTGTATTAGTAAGATTGACAATAATTAACACAAGAAATATAATAGTACCTTTTAAAAATACTTGCAAGTACTACAAAAGCATTAATTCATACACATGACGCGTTGAAATAAATGTTCCTTGAAGCATTACAGGAAAAGTTTTTATGAATGCATTTCAGTCATCCAAAGCCTTTTCTCCTCCAGTGCCTGAAACTATTGCCCCCAGTGATTAAGGTAATGGAAAACCAGGTTTTATGTAAAGCTATATGTAAGAGGAAAAGCTGGGATGAATAATGCTGTCCCTTTCGGTCTCTTGCTCATACCAGTGAATCCATGCTTTGTCATAAGTTCTGATGTAGTTAAGGACTCAAATTCTGGCGCCTGAATCGCTCTTGCCAAATCGGACATGCAGGAGTGCTTTCCCACATTGGTTCGCTGTAAGAATATTAACATTTGATATGCTTGAAAGTATATTTAGAAGCTAATATCATATTTCTTGTGTCAAATATAGTCAATCTTACTAAAACAAGTGACAGAGAGAAGTCTTTCTCAGCTGAAATTCATTGATTTTCTTGATCTCCGTACTACCTGCTCCACCTAGCCAAACTTTCTGTTTCCATGGCAACCAAAGAATGACTTAAAAATGTCAAAATGTTCCTAAATTTTGGAAACCCATTCCAAAACTGCTGAATTTTATCCTGTAAGAAATTCATTGTTCTTGATTGAAAATAAGTGTCTACTAGGAAGTTTCCCGTAGATAGGAGGGAAGAAAATAGAACATAAATGGAATAGATGGATGGCGATAGATGCAGATGTACATTTGTAGCCTATAGAGAGGCAGATGAATGGGATAGACATAGCTGTGTTGATTTATGGGGCAGAGATAGAGTGAGAGTGTGAGATAAGGCAAGTACAGGCAGATGGGCATGTGTATTGTTATAATGCACAGTTATGTTTCGTAATCCTATTGATAAATAAACAGTTTACAAAACCCGTAGAGTGGAAACAACAAAAGTGGGTAAAGTTTATTGAAAGTGCATGCATTCACTAATAATTAGGGCTCCTGCATAAAAAGGAATTAAAAGAAATGCAGAAAAGCGTGTGAGCTTAAAAACGATATGTGAAAGATTGAAATATACTTGATTAAGTGTGCATCTATTAGCCAAGTGACTGGCGAGTTTTTCCTGGAAAAAAAGGGGCGTGGCATTTCTGTGCACGTTGTGGTTGTGTGTTACAGTAGCGCCACACTGTGGTGTTATGAGAAGTATCCCACAGATGTTTGTTTGTCTGCTGCGCAAAAAATGTAATTGACATGTATTAGGACATGTAGAATACTTGGATTGAGCTGAAAAGGGGAGAGTTCTGCCTTAGTATCCCAAGGAAGGTGCAGGCTGAATTTGAGGATTAGGCATTGAATATAACTTGAGATAAATCCCGTACGTTATCATCTTAATATAGGAGATATAAAAAAAAGCCGTGAACTTTCTGAACGCCCCTCGTATGACTGTTGTAAGTGTAAAAAATCTGTATATAAAGTATGGCACTGTCAAGAAGGTTGTGAAACAGAGAGATCGGTGTAATTAAATCCAAGAGGGTGGTACACTTCTCACTTGGCCTGATAATTCCTGATGCCAAATCTGGACTCTTTAAGCTCCTCTGACTGGATGAGCATTGAGCACATTTAAGGTTATTGCCTCAAAGGGTTGAATTTCTCCATTTTCTAATTCATCTTGAAGACTGTTTTGGTGTAAATATTGTCAGTTAAAGTGAATTAGTCTTTTGTCTTTAAAATAAGCTCCATCATCATCTATTGAAGTGAAATTAGCTGTCAGACTGCAGGTCTTTTGGTTGCTCTATATAACACAAGGTAAAGATTGGAATAGCATGTGTGTGCATTAGGGTGCCAATGAAATGCCAACTTTGGAAATGTCAAGGTCTTACCCCCTGAACTTTTTCCTTGTGGTCTTGGGATAAACTGTGCAAAATTTCAGGAAAATTAATTGATATTTAGAGGTTGCTCAATGGCATTGAAGTTTACCAATAATTCCAATAGATTTTCATTTTGGTGTGTCTACTGGAACCCGTAAGTTAATTTTTGACTCCGAACCCCATTGGATTTACATTATAAACTTCAATGCCATTGAGCAACCTCTAAAAATCAATTGATTTTCATGAAATTTGGCACAGGTGATCCTAAGATCCTAAAGAAAAAGTTCAGGGGGTAAGACCTTGACATTTCTCTGTTTTTATTTTTCCAATGCATTTCATTGGCACCCTAGTGTGCATGTATATCAGAAGTTACGAAGTTAATATATTTAGTATAAAAAAGAAGGCAAAACCAAAAATATAAAAGTAAGGATACTCACACGAAGCCAGCACAACAAGAGCAACTAGCAGGATGATGGGGAGCTTCATCATTGGGGTGAAGTATAGCAATATACAACCTGCCCAAGTGATGCCTCCTGTATTGTGATCAGCTTAAAATGTTGATGGTCCAGCAGCTGGGAAGGTGTTGTCCTGTATTGTCCTGTGCCACATCCTTGTTGTCATTGTGGGCAGAACATGATTTGCAAAAGTTTACTAACTATTCAACAAGTTGCACAACACGAACTACAATTCACGACACAAAATCTGATTTCGCCTTTTTTCCCAATAATCCTCAAATAGGTATTGTTGAATTTGTGTTGCAAATCATTTAACCTGTGTTGGACATGATTAAGTTGGTGTAGAAAATGTAGAATTAGCAATAAATGTAAGCCGTTCCCATCCGCTTGTTTAGTCTGTTGTCCTGTTAAATTTTGTACGGGGATGTTCACCTGAAATGTCAATATAACATTACAAGTGACAGGTTTACATACAGTGGCACTACAATGAAAATGAAATATGAAGCAATACTATTGAAATTCTTTTTTTTGTATAAGTCCAAAATTGTTATGTTTAAGATCTATTGTTTGGGACATCCTATCTGTGTCCTTGTTCACATGAATCTGAATTCTTCTGGATGTTGCTGTCATTCATACTTGCTGGTGTTGTTGCCCAGTGTTTGATGGTGTTGGTTTTCTTGAGCCTCCTCTGTTTCAAGTCTCAAGATGCTGTTGTATAAGTGGGGAAGATGGTACTCTGTCATCTCTCTTCATATTTTTCTCCTGTTCCCTAAGCATATCAACGTAGTCGTTACATCGTAGTCAATTGCAGGATCTTGTAACGTTGTGCCTGATGTGAATTGGAGGTGTGACCTCACCTTTGACAGACCTCTGACAAATGTAAATGTCTGGGAGGCAGTAAGTTTAGGGTTGAAAAAAATGTACAAAGAACTGCCGTGCATCTTGCAGTATACGGTCTGAGCTTCAATTTTATGTGAAGATCTAATAGATCGGCTTGGAAAATTTTGAGAATGTTTAAATTAAAAATCTTTGGTTTTTCACACCCTTGTTGGATGCTAAAATGCATCTCATCAGGGACGGATGCAGGGGGGGATGGGGGGATGCATCTCCCCCCCCAGACCAATTCATATCTTTTTACATGTTAATTTTATTAGCCCGCAGGCGCGTTATGTCGCGAATAATGTGTTCCGCGACGCGATAGACCCCCCCACCAGAATTTTCTGGATCCCCCTGCATCTCATACATATTTTTAACAAATTCATTGCACAAATAATGTCAAATCTACATAGAAATAAGTAATTTGAGACTTTAGTACAGTGGAGGAAAATCAATAATTGTCCCTCAGAAATGAAGTCCCTCATCAAAAATATAAAATTTAAGGTATGAACTATTGAGGCAATCATGTTTATTCAGGTAATGAGGAGAGGTTCTGATGTTGATACGGGGAGAGTAACTTTGAAAGTATTGCGACATACATCTCATAATATGTGTTTTAAAAATGATGTAAAAGCCCTAAATGTTTTGTTTTGTCTATATTGCTACACCTATGGATTAGTAACACTGTGCTTGTTCAGTTAAATTTAATCTAAATTTTTTCATTAAATTAATTCACGGACCCCTTACGCTACTACAGCCAAACTACAGATTATAAAGTTGGCCGATTGAGAGCTACAGTCTCAGTTTCACCCACTTGAAAATCTTTGAGTTACATTAATTTTCTCTTTAATTGCATTTTCAACCAACACTTGATTTCCTATCTGAGATTAATGTCATTTCCTTCTGTGCTGAGCTCTTACACATCGTTTATGTCTTTGAAAATAGTGGTTGATATTAACAATGGTTGGAAAAAATAAAACAATTTAGAAAAATCACTGTCATGTGAAATTTATTTATTCAGTTTCTCTTTTTGTAGCTACATGTGAACAAATATGAATTATTTTAGGGTGATATTTTTGAGTTGGAGGGTGCCTTTGCAACCAAATGACCTTCTATGGTGACCTGAGAAGGCGACCTGAATAAGTTGACGATGTCCCCCCAGGTGCTGGAAGGTCGTGGCTGGACCTTGAGGCAGACGTTGTTGCCAGAAATCAGAGGCAGGAGGACAGTATTGGTTCCTATGGGGTAAGGTCCCACTGCTGACTTGTCTGCTCTGGCTGTGTGAGCCATTTCCTGGTCGTCCACGAAGAGACTGATTGGAGTTGCTCCACTTCCCTCAGATATTGACTGAAATTTAGAGAAGAAAGTTTAAGATCCCAACAACATTGTGATATTTTCTAATTTCATAACAATTCTTAGTTTACACTGAAAAGGAGTTACAACAATTAGAACAGCAACCCACTTAGAATGTATCTGTCAAATGAATGTAAGCATTCTTTAGACTCTTTACTGATCGATGTTTGTCAATGGATGGTGACTGTCAAAATTGGAAGTAGAAGAGCTTCTTCGAAGCTCAATTATATCTTTGGAAGTCTATGTAAGGCTCCTTGAAGCACTATTATAATTATGTATATAGGCCCAGTATTTTGGCACCAGGTCTTGTGTGATAAGGAGAGTGGTGATATATAATGTCTTCATACCGTGACTGTGAAGTGGTAAAGGCCAGACAAGGGCGTCTTGAAGCAAGAAGTTGCTGGATCATACCCATCTCCCAAGTCAACTCGTACTGCATTGAATGTGATATTATCATATTTCTCAATCTTCTGGGTAACGTCGTCTGCCCGAGCTGCAAATGCCACCATTTCTCGCCCAGGACATTTTAAGCATTGACCTTGAAGAAGACAAAAGGATAGGAAGTATTGAAATCTTTATGCATTTCGTTGACTGATGTCATACTCAATCAAGAGTTCTTTGGTCTTACCTGGGTTCCCCTTTGCTCCCTGTGCCCCTTTCATACCTGGTAGTCCGGGTATCGCATTTTTACCACTGTCTCCTTTATCACCTTTTGAACCAGGTGCTCCTTTAAAGAGATTCGAAAGAACTGTGTTCAATTTCTTCTCAGGTAGGAAGTTCTGTTGTTCCTTATTAAAAAGGCATGGATTGATTAGACTTTCTATTTTCAACTTATGATGTGAATTGTTCAAAATTCAAAATGCTACCTTTGCTGCCTGGTAAGCCGTCATAACCAGGGAGACCTGGTTGACCGTTTCCACCCGCCTGTCCTTTGGTCCCGTCTCTACCTGGAAACCCTTGGTCTCCTTTTGGTCCAGGCGAGCAGGATGAGGAGTCTCCTGGTAATCCTGGATCTCCCTTCTCTCCGACTAAACCTGGTAGACCTGGCGATCCCGGAAGACCTTGTATGGAAAGTGAGATATAGAATTTACAGATATATATTCAATTATTCATTTGCATTAACATGACTTCAAGCATTGCAATAAATGAAGTTCTGCTGTTTTATATAGATAGATAGATAGATAGATAGATAGATAGATAGATAGATGTTCCCAACCTGGAATTCCAGCTGGTCCCATAGGCCCTGGGCAATCGCTGTCATCACAATTGTTGCCTCCATTTCCACGATTACCTCCATTAGGAGCTATTAAGAAATATTTGATTAATTTGTGTCAGTGACTCCAGTCCAATTTCTTTTGTAATATCAATTTCTGAGCTAATGATTCTCTTTTATTTTTTGGTAGGATATTACGGACAATTCTGTTCTCCAGCAAAATATGAATATTTAGTCTTTTCCGCAACTATGCCATCAATGGTATTGCATATATAGACATTTATAATCTTTTAACAACCAAGCAAGGTGATTGTGATGTATTGTAATTCATACATACCGCCAGTATTACAGAGGTCACCTCTACAGCACACAGCGCAATGGCCATCAGCACAGTGCAAGTCGGTCACTCCCTGACAGTGGTTGGGATGAGCACATGTCTTGGTGACAAATTGTCCATAGGCATTGCTATTGATCAATGTCTCACATGCCTGCGAGTTTATGAAACAATATATGAGTGCTGCATTGCTGCAATGGTTTTTGTGGTTTGGAAACTACACCTCACTTTTGTTCAAGAAATATTTGTCTCGGTATAGAAACTACATCGCAGTTCATTAAAAACATAGGCTGCGCAGCAGCAAACCTTCAGCGAATAACACCTTTAGAAGATTACAATAATATCATAAAATTGGTGCGTTTACGAAATTGCTTATGGCTTGTAGCATGGGAACGCGTACAGATTCTGGCCACCACAGGGTGGAAAATAAAGTGTCCTGTAATATTCATTGTTAAACACCATTTCAAAGGGGACCATCCCAGGCACGAACCAGAGAAATTTCAGAGCTTAATACCTCCTATGTGATGAGATACGTATCTACTCCCATTGTGAAGCACAATAACATGGGGCATTTTCTGCTATTCGACCCACTCATGACATGGGCTTTACTTCAGGCCTGCAATACAAAAAAAATGCTTTCATTACCAGTACTTGGCCTTGTGACTATGTCTACTTCCCCAAAATTAGTAACTCTCCAAAGTAGGTTTCCATATTTGGCCAAATATGTGATGCCCGAAAATGGGACGTACGAAAAACGTGACGTATTTTGACAGAAACATTGAAAGAGCTTTTTGAAAACTCTAGCTAACGCTTGAACTTTTCAAAGTAAAACCCTATCACCTTATGCAAGTTGCAACAATTAAGAATAAATATTCAAAAACATATAAGCTCTAGAAGCAAACCGAAAGTGAGTGTACACGTTCCTGTGCTACAAGCCTTATAGGTATGCAATAGCTGTCGAGTAGTGGCCTTCCATTATCTCTATTTTTCCAATGATTCATAAAGTGTTATACGCATCCAAAAGCACTGCTAAATTAATTGCATAGGTGATTTGTTTAGAAAAATGCATTACTGTATATGCAATAGTGGGTTAAGTTTTGGCTCCGATATAAAAAAAATTCTTTTAAATATTTTTTTCTCAATATTACAAAAACTATAGAATAGCCATCTGTCAGACCATGAAAAGGAACAACTAGACCATTCAAGCCATATGTGTACCAAACTTCATCCATGTATATGGAATAGTGACCGGATGTTGGGCCAGAAACAAAAATAATAATTTTTATGTTTTTTTCAATATTTGAAAAAGTATATAATATTTTCCATCAGACCTTTCAAAAGGCACAACTAGACCATATTGACCATATGTGTACCAAAGTTTAGTCTTAGCCCAAAAAACAAAACAAAAAATGTTTTTATATCTTTTCTCATTTTTTCAGAAAGTATAGAATATCTGTCAATGAGACCATCAAAAGGCACAACTAGACCATATAGGCCACGTGTGTACCAAATTTCATCCATGCACATGCAATAGTGACCGAACCTTGGGCCGGAAACGAAAAAATTTTTTTTTTATATTTTGTTAATTATTTCAAAAAGTATTTAAGATCTATTCATCAGACCATCAAAAGGTACAACTAGACCATACAGCCTAGATGTGTACCAAATTTCATCCCCATACATTCAATAGAGGCCGAGTGCCGGGCCGGAAACGATCTATCCGCCCGCCGCCCGACCGCCCGCCCGGCGGACGGACAGCATTTTTACCCAAGTGATTACAATACCTTCTTCGAACTTCGTTCGCTGAAGGTAAAAATGCATCTTATTTTAGTATGACTAAGAAATATTTTCTTGGTTTGGAAACAAGTTTATAATTGTGCGCGTCATCATTTCGGTTAGTGTATGCAATGTAAAATTGGATATGTAAAATTGGATAAGCTGAGTCATCTTAAATGTTTGAGTGAGATGTTTGCATAATTTTTACCTTCAGCGAACGAAGTTCGAAGAAGGTATTGTTATCACTTTGGTCAAAAGTTGTCCGTCCGCCGGGCGGGCGTCCGGGCGGTCGGGCGGTCGGGCGTCCGGGCGGCGGGCGGATAGATAGTTTCCGGGCCATTACTCAGCACCTATTGAATGAATATGGATGAAATTTGGTACACATGTAGCCTGTATGGTCTAGTTGTGCCTTTTGATGGTTTGATTGATGGAACTTTTGCCATTTTTGAAATATTGAGCAAAATATTAAAAAATTATTTTTTTCGTTTCCGGGCTAGGACTCAGCCCCTATTGCATGCACATGGATGAAATTTGGTACACATGTAGCCTGTATGGTCTAATTGTGCCTTTTGATGGTCTCATGGATGGATATTTTGTACTTTTTGAAATATTGAGAAAAATATTTAAAAATTATTTTTTTCATTTCCGGGCTAGAACTCAGTCCCTAATACATGTAGGCCTACATGTATGAATTTTTTTACACATGTAGCCTATACAGTCTAGTTGTGCCTTTTTATTGTCTGATTGATTGATATTCCATACTTTTTGGAATATTGAGAAAAATGTATTACAATTTTTTTTTTTTGCATTTTGGGCCAAAACTTAGCCACAATTGCATGTACATGGATGAAATATGTTACACATGTCGCCTATATGATTACTTTGTGCCTTTTGTGTGTGTGATTCATGGATATTCTATACATCTTTAAATATTGAAAAAAAAAATTAAATCTATTATTTTTTGTTTCCAGGCCAAAACTTGGCCATCATTGCATGTAGATGAAATTTTATATACATCTATTTTTATAATATTCTAGTGCCTTTTGTTGGTCTGCTTGATTATTATTCTTAATGCTTTTTCAACTATTCTGACCCATACCTCACAACTTATTCCTTGTTTATGCATGAAACTGGTCCATATTATATGTACATTGGTCTAGTAAGGTCTTTCCATCGTTCAACATACCTTGGCAAGCAGGCGGGCATATGGCGGGGTGTATAGATAATTTCAGACCAAAGATCGGGCCACTATTGCAAATACTACATGCAATTTGGTTCACATCACTTTTATGCTGTAATGGTGTCCTTTTTAAATGTTGTTTTTTCGCTGAAGGTTTGCTGCTACGCAGCCTATGTTTTTGAGCTAACATAGCTTGTTGTTTTCAGCTGAGATAATCTGCCATCTCAGCTGAAAACAACAAGCTATGTTAGCTCAAACAAATTGTGCAACCATCTCATTCAATCATTTTAAAATCTGACTCAAAATTCAAATTTTGCAGTGTCAGTTTGTGTACATCATCTTTTCGATTAGATTCATAAAAGTCAATGCACACTTTTCTTACCACATTAGCTCCTGTGCAGTACTGAAATCTGGTGTCGCACTGCTGGTATGACCTTGCCCCTCGACAACTGCGACAACGGACGCCGTTCCAATTCCCTGGGATTCTTTTTGCTCTTTCTATTTCATCTGCATCTCGCTCAAGGTCTTCATTCTCCTCATTTAAGGCATCTTAGCAGAAAAATACAGTGTAGAATGTATAATGAAATTTGCATTGGTATTGAGAAATTTCTGAAAATCTTCTTGACCCAACCAACAAAGAAAGCTTAATAACCCTGTACACAAAATGAGGATTGTCTGGTATCAGACAATAATTGTTCAATATTATATATGTCCAATCAAGTGCTTGTCTAATCAAGACAATTAGTGGTATGGCAAAATCAAGAAATGACATTTTGAACAATTAAATTGTCTGGATCTATCTATCTGGCAGCACTGCACATTGCATAGATCGTATTACATTGTACAAGTATGTATTATTTTATTGTTTGATAAAGGTTACATTTTGTCTCTTCTCAGTAAATCTGCAATAGTTCTATTTGACAAAGTGCTTAGAGGTCAATATATTCTTTTGAGTTACACTAATTAAAATGCGCATACAATTCTTGAGATTAGAACACTTACTTGAAATGCCTAAGAATGACACAAGCAGCAGACACAATATGAACTTCATTGTCCAAAACGGTTATTCCCCAATGATGTACAATTTCGTGATAAATAAAATTTGATGACTGGGTATTTTGATTTGGGTATTTCAGGTCATGACCCAGTGGTAGAGATATGGGATACAAATAGCTTATTTGCACAGAATGTAAAACATCAGCAGAATTTGTTGAACAAAAATGACAATTGAAGTAGTCTGCTGAATCATTGAATTATTGAAATGTTGCAAATGACTGCATGTCCCGTCATTCGAGGATGGGTGAAGCTTTGGGTACTCTTCCTTGCAAGGACCTCATCACTTCTGGATGTTTCAAAAAACATTCAACTGAATAGCAGAGACACTTGTAAGGCCTATTAAGTGGTCAACTCCTTATTGGCAATATTGCATTGTCACAATGATGCTTCAGTCTTAACTTCTCCAAAGAAGGCAACACATGCAGTGTTTTGAGCTGTACTACCTCTGAACATTGTAGATGAGTCTGTGACCAATGATACTAATGCAGTCAAATTATATGGATTGAATTGTCTTTTGAACTTTACAGCGAAAGTGCCAAGTTGACATTATTTAAGTAGGTTGTCGATGTAAAAACTCCAAATTACTGCAATTTACGAAATAAAAAAGACAGATTACCTCACCATAGGGGAGTGTTGAGTAAATAAATTCATTTTTAGCGGCGCGATTTGCAAGCTCTTCCTGAAGAAATCTAGGGAAAACTTGCGAACAATTGCTAGGGAGCCCCTATTCACCAATCTCATTCAAACTTGTGCAGCCAGCCTCAATACTGTTTTATCTTGCTTCGAAAAGATGTTGGTGACCAACCGTAACCAACTAAAAATTAATAAAGAAAGTGAATGGGCTGATTTTCACGGGCAAGGGTCATCTGGCACATGCGTCTCTTCTTCTTCTGTTATGCCCTTCCATCCTGAGACGTCGTTTGGCGCACCACATGTAGAAGGAAAATTGTGCAGGAAGTTTACTTCCAATTGCTGCACCCTGCCGAGATACCCGCCACCAAGACACCCTGCCAAGCTGTATGGGAGTACGAGGTGAAGTTTGCTTAATCATACTACTCAAGAGAGAGAAGGAAATGGTAATTATAAAACAAATCAATAGATGTGAAAGTATGTAGAAAGATAGATAGATAGATACACTAGATAGATAGATAGATAGATAGATAGATAGATAGGTAGATAGATAGATAGATAGATAGATAGATAGATAACTCCCTACACTTTCCAACTCAACAAGCCTTTTCATTTGTCCCCATCCCACTTTATTTCAATTCTGTTGCTTTACATGCCCATTTGCAATGGAAATGCTACTTTTAAAGTCATTATATTGACAGAATGTAGTAAGTTTTTTTGAACTGAAGTAAAATGCCTACTCTGCTCTGTGAAGTGTTGGCACTTCTAATCTGTCATTTAGAAATTTTGCTAAATAAAGCACAGGCACACTCCTGTATTAGTCAGTTGATACTGAGTATGAATATCATGAAGGTGCATGACTTCAAAACTGAGGCAAATAACAGCTTCGTTTTCAGGGTCTAATATCAAACATCTAACATTGTGTCACAGCCACAATTTTTGTCAAATACCTTGCCAGATAAGTTAACTCCAAATTCCACACCTTAACTCGATCAAATTATAGCTAATTTACCTGTAATTAAGGGAATTCCTTGCAGATTTTTAGCTTAATGAACAACTGCAAGTTCGCTCACCCAAGCTGGCAGGAGAGGTACCTATGGGGTATTACACCACAAGTACTTTCACTGAAAAACTGTGAATATGAGAAGGATTTTGTCATAGATCCTTGGAAATATATATCAACAAATAGAAGTAGTTTGTAACTTTACATTTGGTTATTTTGCCCAAATTTTCAGACTTTAATCTTCTATGAGGCTCCCACATGGTGCCTCATATATTAACAGAGCCCTCTCTTGGATATTGCAGAACTAGAAATTTTGTAATACCAAAGCTGATTGGCTCTGCCTTATGACATCACTGCCAGCTTGGATGAGCGGGTTTTCTGCAGAGTTATTTCAAACAGACTGTACAGTCAGTACAGGAGAGTGCCTGTGAATGAAGTGCCACTTAAAGTGCTTTCATGGTATTTTTTCTGTTGCAAATGCCGTTTTCTCAACCTACTGTCCTTTTTCTTGGAAAATGGTACTCATGTGTTGTATTAGTGTACCAACTTTCATAATTTAGTTTCACCAAAATTACAAGAGGTGCCCTTGCATAGCTTGGCAAGACTATGCACTCTAAAGTTTGTTGCCTTCTTCTTTTTTGTGTTGATTTTTTTTTTTTTTTACAGAGGAGAACAAGCACAAATCATTTTTGAGTTGTTTACTTCTTTATTAGACTGGTTATTAATTAATGTAATATGCAGAGACAGTTACATCAGTGTCTGAGAATGCTTTGTTGAAGAGTGACCCCAGGAATCCTCCATCGCGCGACTTGACCCGAAGGTCAACTCTGTCTCCCTGATCCATCGTCAAGGCAACGCGGTTGACTCCAACTGGGAAGGAGGTTTTACTGTCTCTGTTTCCTAAAGTGGAAAGCACTTCGATGCCCTTGTACACGAGGACTATTGGGACAGCGCTGTTGCCGTTAGCCACTGCCACAAGGCTGAAGAAGTACGTTCCACTCTTTGGCACGTTGAAGCTGGAAGCGGCCTGATTATAGAATGAACCATAATCAACGAGCACCGTATCCACTTTCAAGGCGCGATGGGTCCGGTCTGGCTCATCCACATCCAGGAACATCCCAGAAAAAGCTATGAGTTGGTCATTTTCACAGCCACAGTCTTCACCTGGAAAATATCAGCATATTGTTATGAGCACTTACACTTAGAAGCAATGATATGTTGAATAATAGTGTGCTGTCAATTGTGATAACGCTATTAATTCACTCTGGGAGTGAAACATCTACAGAATGTGATAGAATAGATTTATGTTGAACTCTGTGACTGTTACAGCTAGGAACGATTGTTGCAGCTGGGAAGGACTGTTACAGCTTGGGAGGACTGTTACAGCTGGGAAGGACTGTTACAGCTTGGGAGGACTGTTACAGCTGGAGGGGGATATGTAATCAAATTTGGCAGTTTGAAGATTTTGATGATGCCAGTTCTGGCAGTTGGAGTCTTTATCTTTTACACTAAAATTTGTCATCGATTTGTCATTGCAAATGGGAGATGTGACCTCACTATTGAGTCATATGATGCAATCACTGGCTTGTGCTGATAATATGACAATTGTAAGTATAGGATATGACCTCACATGAGATCTTATCATCAGTCATGAGCCTGTCCTTACATTTTTCCAATTGCGCAAAATTATTCAAAATATTAGGAAGGCATTCCTGTACAACCTGTGTAACCTGCAAAACTCTGATTATGAGATTGACTAACTTACCAGGAGGTCCATTGTTGCCTCTTTCTCCAGGTGGTCCTGGGGGACCAGAATTTCCAGGAAGGCCAATGTCACCTTTTCTTCCGAAGTCTCCTGCAAAAAGATAAAAATATTTGTGAATTTTCGTGGCCAAGACAAGAAACAAAAAGATAACCAAGGAGTCTTTTAATAACATTGTGATATTGGTAACAGAGACAGCTATAGATTTTGTAACTTTTTATTATTTTAGTCATTGTTCTTACCTGGTACTCCAGGCCGCCCATCAAGTCCATCTATTCCTGCAATCCCAGGATTTCCATCATCTCCTGGCCTTCCATCCAAACCTGGGAGCCCTAGATCTCCAGGTTCTCCTTTAATCCCTGGTAATCCAGGCCGTGATACACCCGGCTCCCCGCTCTCTCCTTTCCTACCTGGAAACCCTGGAATTCCATCTGGCCCTGGAGGTCCTGTGGGGCCTTGAGGTCCTTCCACTGGCTTCCTGCAGTGGCACAGGCCAACTGGAAAATCAAAGAAATACCTTTCATCATTTCGCAATGCATTGTATTTTAACAGATCTCAAGCTTAGCCAACTTTAAAGATGTTTTGGAAGTCGCAGCATCAGAGATAAGGAATTTGGGTACTACACTTTTAATAACCCTGATCCTGTGGGACCTGACCTCTGTACAAGGAAACAATCACTATGCTCAGAAAAGACAGGACTTTGAATCCTCGGATTCTTGTTAAGAATCCGAGGATTCAAAGAAAAAATGTGTAGAATTGCTCAATGCAATATATATAACTTTTAAGATATGCTAAATTTTGTCGTATTTGAAGGGATGGTAGATTATTTATTAAAAAGAACTCTCCGTATACTTTTGAGAAATTTTTGACATGCCATGCATTTTGAACAGTAATTCACTTAATATCTTGGACAATGTTTTCCCCCCGCAAAATGTATGTGAACTAAAACTTGGAACCTCAGATAATGCATTACCTTGTCATTATAGCCACACGCAAGTGCAGTTCCCAGATAAATGTGAAACACAACGAACTCAAATCCAGAGGAAGCGAAGCAGAACCTCACCTGTAACAAGGAGAATTGTCAGCACTTTCATCTTGATTTTCCTCCAGTAACAAAGTGGAAAATGGCCACCTGGACTGGACTAATGAAATGATGCCTGTAACTTCGTCAGCATATGATTTACATGCACTCTGGTTGGATGCAGCTGTGTTCCATCACATCCTTGAACAATACAGCATGTAAAACAGGTCATGCCCCATGTTCTCAATTTTGATATCTGCCCACAACCCAGTCCACCAAATTAACATTATTTTGGCCAAATGTGAATTTGATAAATTCACAGCTCACCTGTCATGATTCTTGTTAAACTACTTTAAAACATGCATTGCACGCTTGTTTTATGATAAACTGTAATGAACCGAAGGATGAATTTGAACAAACTGATCAGGTTATCACAGTTGGTCTATTTGTCAAATATGTTAGGAGCTTTTGATTATGAGATTCTGCGGAATACCTACAGAAGTAATGAATTCTGTGAAAATTCACTGAAGTGCAGAACAATGTCTAAGCTGAGTTGTGTGTGTTAAAATATGGGCAGAAACTACACAACTTTACAGAGATTCATATGGAGAAAATATTGCTGTAAACTCATTTAGCAGTGTGATGCATTTTTGTAAAATGAAGTTAATGAAAAATGCAAATATAATCTGTATGGGCCATTCTCAAATTTCGGGACAACAGGTATTGGAAAATTGTCCTGTAACGGAGGGGACAATGTGGTAACGGAGGGGAATTTTGATGTAAAAAAACCAACTGTAGGAACAGCAACAAAACGAAAAATGATAAAAGATTGATGTAACTATTATTTCCAGAAGTACTTCATCTCGTATCAGTAGATTTTTTGGTCCAAATGTCAATTTCTTGCTTATGATCTGGTAACGGAGTGGACAGTGACAGAGTGGAACGATATTTTGCTTTTCGCTCAATACTGCTTTTTATTTTGGAGATTAGACAAAATAATTGCAGAATATTAAAACCTGCCACCCTCAGCAACATATACATGAAATCGCTCTGTTAAATTATCATTGGTAAGCTTGGAAATGAAGGAAACGGAGGGGACATTTTAGTGGGACCAAAAACATTTTTTATGAACATTATGTCATAATTTATTGAATACATGTTTTATGAAGTCTGCAAGGCAGTGGTAATATGGCGCACATGCGTCTGATGATATTCAGTGAAAATAGCTTATAAAAAACAATAACGAACAGAGCTATGGCAAGTAACGGAGGGGACAAAAAAATTGACATAAATTAGTGACACGACTATTGTATCAATTTAATCAATGAAATTATACCCCAAAAAAATTGAATATGAACTAAATATAAATTCAAGTCTATATTCCCATAAATCGTGCAAAGAAACTTTGAAAATAATGGTATATTAGGAGGAAAATGAACACTTGATTTTGTCATGTCAGGTCCAGTGACAGGGAAAAACCATTGATTTTGCACGGATTTCTGGACATAATGCATTAAAAAAAGTCTAATGAATGACTTTTTGCTCCAAATGCAGTGGTTCTAAGTAGAAATATGAATAACAGATGCAGAGTGAAGCTTCAGATATTTATCGCATTCATATTAATGTCAGGTAGCTAGAGTGACGCAAATTGTCGCGAAATTTGAGAATGACCCGTATGTGTTTGTTGGTTTGTCACACAC
Organism: Platynereis dumerilii; assembly: GCA_026936325.1. NCBI lineage: Eukaryota > Metazoa > Annelida > Polychaeta > Phyllodocida > Nereididae > Platynereis > Platynereis dumerilii. The sequence goes on from JAPTHN010000002.1 coordinate 94,151,218, forward strand.
CCATAGAAATTGAAACAGTCAAGTTTCCTGACTGTCCAGATTACAGTTTGTTTCTGTTAAAACTACTTTGACCTCGAAAACTGAAGATCTAAATTGTATTTTTTGTCAGTTTTCACTTTGTAATAATTACAAGACAACCAACTTTTGTCTCGCTCAGAAAATATTTTCTATTTTAAAGTAAAATATTAATTTCTTGGATTTGCGTAAAATTTTCTTACAAAATTGTCTATATAATGACAATGACTCATATTTTATTCAGCTCTCAAAAGTGTAGAGTATATAAACTGAAACAAATAAAAAACGCAAAACTATTTCCAGGGTTGTATTTCTCTCTATGCACAGTGGGTTTTAACCACCATTAAGTTAGAAACTATTCTAATGGCATGACGCCTGTTGGATATAGACCACAAGGACATGCAGAATGCATAAATAAAAACGAGAAAAAAATCTGTTGGGAATTTTTTGAGAAAATCACATTTTTATGTGGCAGCCATTTTTCAATGTGATAAACTCCATAAAAGGGTTCTGGAGATCATCAAAACTCATTTTAATGGCATGAAACCTGCTCAATATAATCAATAAGGATGTGCAGATTACTAATCTTTTAACATGAAAAAAGTTGGATAGAAATTTTTGAAGAAAAACAATTTTTTATGTTAAAAACTTATTATGATGTGATAAACTCCATAAAAAGGTCAGAAACGCATTAAACAAGAAAATCTTTTTCAAAAAAAAGATAAGCAGGCTGCAGCTATGATACATTTCAAATATCAAACAAATGATTGTTTTAACGTAAATATATATTCTATTTATTGTGTGTGACATAAAATATACTGTTAACAGAAAATTGTGTTGTTAATCTTTTGTCTCATTCTGGTTTTGCTTGTTATTTTTACTGTTTGTTATGTAAATGCATTTTTATATTCTAATTTTATATTAATCTGGGTCACATGCAAAACAGTTTTTCTGATGTGCACACACATTGTAAATGTTCTGTACTGAAATTTTAGGCTTGTTGATATCATTTTTCCAAACAAAAGGTTCCAATGTACTCCCAGTAACATTTCAACACTGGCATTAAACTGCACACATTTTGTCTGTCAAACTAAATTCGATGGTATTTTGTCTACAGCCAATAAACAATTTTCTGCCATAATTTGAACCAGCAGTGCAACTGCAGGCCTAAAATTTCAGTCATTGGAGCTACAATATATATTATCATGATGGAACTCTTAGCATGATTTGAGCCATGAGACACTTAAATATTCTCTACTAATGATTATAAACTGTAAAATTAACAATCGAACCACAGCTGGTATTTGTGATTACTTTTTTTCTATTTTATTTAATGTGTTATAAGATACAGGTCTTGAATCATCAGATTCAGGTTAAAATGTTACATAATTTCTACACACAGAGACTTTCCATATCCAGACCTGTATTAGAGATATATCGACTGAGTTACTATGAAATATTTTCCTACTCTGATCATGCTACTATGTTGCCATCACAAAACCGTCAGGTTCTAGTTTTGAAAGTTCAATGATTCGTGGGTGAGATGTACATGTTCAACTCCTTCATCTTTTCCTGGTATCTTGCAGCCATTTTTTGAAAATATGTATTTATCTAAAGTGTCTCTAATACAAACATACCTGTATTTAGCATACACATTTATTTATATTTTTAACAAAGAAGCATTAAATAACATAGAAATATTGAAATAGATTCAATAGCCCATCGTGATTTCTGCCATGCTGCTGTATGTTGCATACATGTGCATTTATTACCTTTTTATTCATATACCATTGTGGATTCTTGGGCTTGGGCTAGGACAAAGCTGATTAAAGCATAGCAATGGCTTATATTAACTACAACCACTGTAATAACCAAATTTAAGCAACAATTACTTGGGGAAACCTTCAATACACATCTTGACTCTGCAAGTGCCTCAGGCCCACTGGAGAGAGAGCGGTGTGTTGGGCATTTATACCTGTACTATTTGCCGACATGGAGTATCACTGCACTGCAAACATAATATATAACCAATCCCAATTTTCTGACATGGTAGGTATACTTTGATATCAGTGTGATAATGTAATAATTGCACTGACAAGAATTTTGCCTATGCTCTGGACAGTAATGTCACATTGTCAAGAGATTGTGTAGGCGAACACTTTTTCGTACCATGCAGTCAGTAAAGATGCAGGCTGTGTCGCCAATCCTTTACAATGAAGAATCTTTTCATGCAAGTTCAAGAAGCCTGCTTAAAAACATAGAGATGTCATGAATTCTGCAGGAAATAGCCTGAAAGGACATGTAGGTTACATATCTGAATACGGGAAAATCTGTGGGGAATTTTCTCAGAAAAACATTAAAATATTTTTATGTTGCAGCTATTTTTCCATGTAATAAACTTTATTAAATTAGTTCCTTGTACCTTCAGCAACTTGTGTCTAAATTTTCTTGAGGATGTCTTCGAGCCATCTCAGTTTCAGTATCTTCGAGAAGATATCTCGAAAGCAACAACGATGCAGACATCTTCCAGAATATGCTAAACTAAGGATATAACATTGGAAAACCAATGCAGAAAGGCCAAGATGCTACAGGAATGATGAGGAACAAAGGGAATCCAAGCAAACAGCATGCAGATGTTCTCCAGAAAGCACAAACACCATGCAGAAGGTTCTACGAAAGAACTAAAATATATTTCGAAGTGTGTAAAACAGCTTAATACAAGATATCTCAAGAAGATCTAGTCTTTGCACACATAACAGTCTATCAACAGGTAACATTTTCTCATTTTGTCGGCACAATGCCTGGGCCTCATCCTGATTGTCCTAGACTATTCTTTTATCCCTCCTCGAGTGTTTCTAGACATATTTGACTGACCCAACATGATCATGGGTATCCAACACTCTGTCTGATTTCAAACAAAATGCCGAAGTTCCTGGCTATGAAAAAAAACTTGAATCCTGTCTCTGATGCTGAGAGCATGCTGAAATGATCAAATCTGCTTCCCGAACCCTTCCTGGCATTGCCTTGGCCCATGTGTATGCCCTTCCAGCCCTTTAATAAATGAAAATTGGTTCACGCATCAAAAATTATAATTTGGGTCCTATTTGATGTTATTGTGAGTATTGTTGTATTTCATTTAAAAATAATCAAATCAAATGCACAGTTAATGAACATAATACATCTTTCACAAAGGTGTGTGTGTGTCCTCTGTTTTTGGGAAGGAGGCACCAGGCGTGCGATTTTGGGGGGGGGGGAGCGACATTTGCCCAAATTTAAAGATTAAAATTTAATACCATTTCAAATGAAATAACCTAGAAATCATTAATTTTCTATAGTTATTATTTAATCATCTGCCCAAATTTTTTAGCCGTTTTGCCCTAATCTCACTGTTTCTCAAACTTTTAACTCCGGTACGCCTATGAGACTCAATTCTGGACGGACCACATAATAGACACTATCCAAGTGCTGATAACTGGAAATGTGCCCATCACAAACATGTTTCTTCGTGCTTATAATTACTGGTACTACATGTTTGTGATGGGCTACTGTACCTGCAATCATAGCACACTAAGATGCAGTATGATTCTGACTGTATGCAAATAACATAATTGCAGATTGACTTTTTCATGGAGTTTATCACATCGAAAAATGTTTTTCATACATAAAGATGTGTTTTTCTTCAAAAATTTCTAGAAATATTCTTCCTGTTAATAGATGTGTAATTTGTATGTCATATTTAACAGGTTCCATGAGATTGACATACTTTTTGACGATCTCCAGAACCCTTTTATGGAGTTTATCATATTGCAAAATTTTTTGCATGACTGTGGCCAAATTAATCACATTAGAGTATGGCCAGTGGACCGATATTTTACACACCCCAACTTAACTTGCTAAAAATTTAGGTTTTTGAGAAGTCAGGTCAGAATTTGTCACACACTACTATTCCAATGCAAAAATGCAACTATGGAAAGAAGCCGTTCAACAGTCTATTCGATAACTGCGGAATGGAAAAGGCTCAGGGTCCATCAGAAAGACCTTAAGGTACCTGTGTAACAGCTGCAGAGGTAAAATCAGTATTGTCTACGCCATCCTTGTGCTGTTTTCACAACCACACATCTACCCCACGCACATGTATACCAATAATACCCTATAAGACAATACAAGCGTATGCAATTCGAATTTGGAGATTGCAGAAGCAGGGTCATTTTGCAAATAACATACAGATATGGTGCAAATGCAATAGTTGACCTTGTGCATCTCACTTATTTGATAATGTTCTGCCTTGCAAAATATTTTATTTTATAGTATTTGCATAGATAGGAAGACCCACCATGATTGTGACAGCAACGTGAAGACTGTGACCTTGGTCTAGTATTTGCATATTTTGAAGAAATACAAAACTAGTGGGAGCCTATGTCAAAGTCACATGACAAATTCCAATTAGAATACACCCATAGCAGTGATCACAAAACTGTTATACATTGTTTCTTGCTATGTGTGCTTTTAGCTGTTAGACATGAAATAAAAATATATGAGAATCTGCAACTTATAGAACTAACAATACCCAACAATAACTGTGAATTTTGATAAAATGTTTTTCATAGTCATCTGTCAAATTTGATAGAATCTGTGACAAATATATCAAATTTAAACACAAATGTCCAAGGCATTTCTTGGACCTGTCATATGCTAGTATATGGATGGATTAAATCGATCTACAAGCCGTGATATACCATATCTATCAATGACTGGTACTTCCGCTCGTGATCTACCCCTGTAGGAAAGGCATGAGGAAAGCACATGTGACACTGCTCTTTGTCCAAGCTTGCTATGTACAGGTTGTGCTACTGTAACATCCTTTTAATAAACGCTTAGCCTTTTCACTCTGTTGCATTTTTACAGGCCGTTCGAGGACCTGTTTCACGAGTTGCATTGTTTCACTAGAATATCATTGTGTGTGACAAACTCTGACATGACTTCGCAAAAAAAAGAATTTAACTAATTGGATTGTATGGCCTATTGCATCATTTTCTTCAAGCTTTCACATGAAATCATTAGATTTGCTCTGTTGGGTGCCTGACACCCGAGTCCATTGGTCATATACCCCAATGTGATAAACAAGGCCGTAGATGTGCACAAAAAGGAATTGAGTGATTTTATGGAACTGAATCCTTTGGCAACTGGTTATACATATGTTTAAACTCAACAGCCACAGAAAAATAAAGCCCTGACAATAGTTTTGCGTTTTTAATTTAGTTCAGTTTAGTTTTACAGAAAATTGATAGTTAAAGAACCAGGAGACCTCCAAAGACAAAATGCTTGTCATCATCGGAGGGCAACCTTGTGGTAAAAATATTATTCAATTTATTCTTAATGTATTGAAGAGGATATTATTTTACAGTTAATGATGTAAATGCTTATTACTTATGATCAAACCATGACAATCTCTTTTGACTCATGAAATTATTTTGTAACATGAAACAATTAAGAAAATGAAATGGATTTAAAGATAATGAGGCAATGCTTTTACCTACCTGAATGCAAGACAGCTTCTGGCTCACAAGAGGTGACTGATGACCCGCAAACATAACAATTTGATATTGAGCAATTAGTTTCATGCTTATCTGTGAGATTCCATATGAATAAAACTTAAAACCACCTAAACTGTGAGTAGAAATTGTATCCTTATATTTTGAAGACATATCATTAAAAACTATTGGGTACCTGTAACTCATACCATTGCTTGCGAAGTCATGTCTCACAGCAGGGACCGGAACGTTTCTATTGGAGTGACATGTGGGATAGTTGTGAGAATAATTATATAAAAGAAATTTTTCAGAGTAAAAATATAGTGGGCAAAGATGATAGGCAGTCGTATCTTTGTCCATGGTAGCCACATCGACCGCCCTCCACCTTCAGTGTGACTTGGTTTGTCTGGACCCCTAAGTAATAAATGCCAAGTAAAATCTGGCTGTATGAATTCTTTAGGTGTGGTCATGATGAATGTTGTTGAGTAATAGGATACTGGGGAACTTCTTGATGTCAGCACAGGCAGTGATGACATGCTTTGCCCTTATTCTGTTATATTATACCAAGGTGTATTGTTCAAGCTCCCCCTATGGGAAAATGACAGTCGTCGTGTGCGGTCATATTTGCAGAAGTTGCCATAAATAGTATTCTTGGGATATCCCATGGCCACCAGGCCTGTTTTGTGGTGGCTGGGAAACCGGCTATAGTTTGCTCACCAAAGGGCAGACTGAGGTTCCAATTTAGTCAAGAGATGGCTCTGTGGTCTCCTAAATTCTGATTGGCTGTCAAAGGGAATTCCCTTGTGATGTATGCTGATATTGGCACACACATAGGTAAGATTGGCCAAACAAGGTTTAATGCGAGTCTAAATGCAGTGTAGAGGGTGAAAATCATCTCTAAGTGTAGCTGAGAGACTATTATCTCACAGAACCTACAAGAATGTTGTGAAAGGCTGCTCCTTGAGCAATTTTAATCGATTTTCTATATTTGCACTCCACCAGGTGGCACTTGAACCATTCCCCCTCCACCTCTATCTCTAGAACTGCTAAGCCATTGTGAATTCAGCATGTGATGTCAGTGATCTTGAAGATCTCCATAATAATCGGTTCCTTTCTGGAATTGCTGTTCTGTTAGTCATGAATTCATTGTGTTCATCATATCAGTGAATCTACAACCAAGTCTGGAGTCAAGCTAGAAGACCAAAGAATCAAACTTGAAGACAGCAGCATCCAGCTAGAAGTCAGATGAGGGAAGTTAGACAACAGAAGAGTCAAGCTAGAACAGAAGAGCCAAGATAGAAGAGTCAAGCTAGTAGACAAGAGTCAACCTAGAAGACAAGAGTCAAGTTGGAAGACAGAAGAGTTGAAGTCAGAAGTGTCTTGAAAGCCAGAAGTCAGATGAATCAAGCTGAAAGTTTGATGTTATCCGGAGCCAGTTAAACTCATTGAGTTCAAAATAAATGTTGAGCTGGAAATTGATGTTTATGACCAATAGACACGTTGTTGTTCTCCCAGGCCGTGTTTGTCGGTTCCTGTCTGGAATTGCTGGTTCTTGTGGTTATTGATTCAAGTCATCTTTAATCGCAACTGTGAAGATACCACCAAGCTACAATCAAGACTTAGTCCAGAGTGAAGCGATGTTGGAGGTCATCAGGACAGCAAGTTCCAGGTTGAGGTTTCCTTCAAGGTCAAGATGTCATTAGGAGAGGAAGTTGAAGTTTCTTCATACTGGAGCTAGGGAATAGTTTAGGTGAATGAACTGATGTTGTATGTTTCGGTAGTGTCTAAAAAAAGATTTTCTCTTATCTAGGCAACTTCTAAAAAAGTGAAAACTGTGCCTGACATCCTATGCAGTGCCATTTGAATACGTTGCACCATCCCTGACAAGAAGGTTTAGTATGTTCAAGTGTGATGTCAGCCTTTCACGAAGATTAGTAGCACTAGCATAGTACCCGTAAAAGGGGAGCTGAGATGAAACATGAGACAGAATAGGAAACATTTAACAGAACTTTCTAACCAAGTAATTGACTATTAACTAGTGACAGGGGGCAGTCTTTCAAGACAGTGGCCCCTCCCTGGCTCCGTGCCTCCATTGGAGTCCAGGGAAAACAGAACAACTACCACTACATTAGAGAAGATTGATAGTCGGTCATAAATGACTAATAAGTGTACTGTGCACTGGTATAAAATGAACAGTTTGAGAAAGCACACCCATTTATGGTTGTTGTAAGACGTGAAATAATGGTGCTTGCAAATTTTTAGGTTTGAGCATTGAGTAGTTTGGCAGGATTAGCGTAAAGCATCCATGAATTAAGGGTATTATTATGATATGATATGATTATGATGATCATTGTCCAGACCTGCTTTGTAACCTGTTGGATCTGGTCAGTCTGAATTACTGCTTCGCTCCGTTGCATGGTGATGACACTAGGTGGCACATTCTGAAAGTGCTGCCACAGCTCCATTGTGATTCCATGTTTCAAGACATCTGTATTATTGGCCATATTCAAGACATCTCTTCTCAGCTGAAGAAGGTCTATAACTACTTAAGTAACCCCCTCACTTACTAACCTGTTCATTTGTAGTTTTTGGAATGCAAGACAGTTCAATGAACTTAATTATCTGTATAGCCAGCAACTTTCATTTCAGCACATGCAGTGTAGGGACCAATCCTGTCTCCTTGTTTCTTTGTCAAGGTAATGTGCTTGATTCCAAATGGGAAGGAGGTATGACTGTCTCAGAGTGTCTATGTTTCCTGAAGTAGAAAAGCACTTCGATCCCATTATACACACTAGCATTATACCCGTTCTACGAACGGGAGGTTTGAGAGCCAAGACATAAGTTATGGCTTGATAGCATAAGTTGACACCCGTACCCCATAACTGAAGTGTGGCTAGGACCCTGGGGCATTATGTTGTTCATGTGAAAATGTGAGTATGCAAGTGTATTAGAACAAGTGGATTTGTGTTTGAATCATAAATTTGAGACAATAAATGTCCAAATTGTAATTGTAACATTTTATCTTGACACTGTGCGGTTCAGACATCATCCAATATTGGCAAACATTTACACCCATTGGCAAACATGTACGTCGATTGGCAAACATTTACGTCGATTGGCAAACATTTACACCCATTGGCAAACATGTACACCTAATGGCAAACATTTACACCCATTGAAACCCATTTACACCCATTGGCAAACATTTACACCCATTGACACCCATTAACGTCGATTGGCAAACATGTATGTCGATTGGCAAACATGTATGTTGATTGGGCATTTAAATGGAAAAATCAGACCCCAGGGAACCATGCAATTAGGGGAATAGTTTGTGGGAATGACGGGCAAAGCAGGGTTTCTACACTGAAGATGGGAACATAAAAGAGCAACATAGCTGCTTTTTGGCCCTGTTGCCATCCAACATCTATTATATATAGATGGTATCCCTGTTCGGGCTTTCATGCCAGAGTGCTATTATTATTTTCATTAAAATAGGTATGTAATTGAAGTGGTTCTCAATGTTGAAAAAAATAAAAACAAAATTAAAACCATCAATGTCATGTCCTCTTTATTAAAATCCATAAATTTGACTTATTTTAGGGTGATATTGTGGTGTTTGTGGATGTCTTTGCAACCAAGTGGCCTTCTATGGTGACCTGAGAGGGTGACCGGAAGAAATGGACAATGTCTCCCCAGGTGCTAGAAGGTCGTGGTTGTATCTTAAGGCAGACGTTGTTGCCAGACATGAGACGCAGGAGGACAGTTTTGGTTCCAAGAGGGTAAGATCCTACTGCTGACTTGTCTAATCGGGCTGTGTGAGCCGCTTCCTGGTCGTCAACAAAAAGGCTGATTGGAGTTGCTCCACTTCCCTCAGATATTGACTGAAATTTTTAAAAGAAGGTTTAAGACAAGAACAAATGGCAATATTGTGAAGCTTCCTAATTTTGAAACAATTCTTGGTTTAAACTGGAGAGTAGAACGTTATTAACCCACACAGAATTCAGAAATGAAAAATTCTAAAATGAGAATTGGTAGAGTAATGGATGGAGGTGCAAACATTCATCAAATGGAAAAGTAAATGTCCTGACTCTTTACAGAAGTTTGTCGATGATTTGTGATCTGTTTTAAAAGTGGGAATGGAAATTGTTTCTCCAGGTATAAAGAGGTCTGGATGTCAAAGTAAGGTTTTTTCAAGCCTCCCAGTAGTTGTGTTATTATGAGAAGAGTAATGTTAAAAGTATTCGTACCGTGACTGTGAAGTGGTATAGGCCTGACAAGGGAGTCTTGAAGCAAGACGTTGCTGGGTCATAACCACCTCCCAAGTCAACTCGTACGGCGTTGAATGTGATATTTTCAAATTTCACACTTTTCTGGGTTACATCGTCTGCCCGAGCAGCGAATGCCACTATTTCACTCTCACAATTCATGCCTTGAAGAACAAGAAAGGAAAAGGAAAGAAAGTAATGATCATCTTCAATCTTTTCTTGAGTTTTATTAATTTACAACAACAGTAAGCCATTTTTCATCCATACGTTTCAACTTACCGTAAAGCCCTGGAAACCCCAGGTCACCTTTTTGGCCTTTTGGTCCAGGTGGTGAATCTAGACCCTTGTCACCCTTACTGCCCTTCATTCCAGCATCTCCTAGAGAACAGAAAACATCAAGTGTGTTGATAACTTTTTGCTTACGTACCAACAACTTGACTTTATGTGTTAATTACCTTCAGTATATTTAGTTCCAAGAGGGTATTTTAATGACTTGGGTCAAATTTTGTCCATCAGCTGTATAGTAGTTTGTATGAATTACAATAAGAAGTCTTTAGTTATCAAACTAATATAAACCATATTCCAAAGAAAAAAAATTCATGGGGATCAATATAATTATGCACCTTTAAAGTTTGATGATTCTTAACCTCTTTCTCTTACGTTGAGAAAGTGCCATAGATCAAGCAACTGAATATTATTTTAATTGTCACAAGATCTTTTCTTCATATCTGAGGAAACGTACTGCTTCTTGATTTTACAATTTTTAAAACAATGCAGACTTTTTACCATAAATGCTAACGAGTCACTGTTACACATCAATTTCTATATTTTTATCTAAAAAGGATAATTATTTTCAAGATAAAGTGCCAATTTCGGGTGTAGACACAAAGAAATGTAAACTTGGTACATGTGCTTCACAGTACGGATAAAACACAGAGAGCAGAGATATAGTACAAAGAGCAGGTACAAGTGCCACACAGTACTATCAGTTACACCCTGCTCGTTTCGAGGGTACGGGAATATACACCACGAAGGACTCCATACACCACGAAGCCGAAGGCTGAGTGGCGTATGGAGGCCTGAGTGGTGTATATTTCCGTACCCTCGAAAAACGAGCAGGGTGTAACGGTTTTATCCTCAGACTTCTTGTTTTATTGATGCCCATAGATTTTTTGCAAACTGAGTCTGAAATGTCTTTCAGTAACAAAGGAACAGCATTGTGACGTAATCACCAGTACTGCCAGGATGATGTCATAATGGCTCAAACAATGGCATTGTGACGTCATGACTATTGTTGCTACAAAGATGACGTCATAACAATCCTATGGTCGCAATTGTGACATCATTGTTTTTCCTGTACACCCTGTCTGGTGAAGACAGACAGGATGTACGGTGTCATACACCTCGGCTCTCAACCAATCAGAATCGAGGATTCACACTGGACTGAGGATAAAGGTGTAGACACAGAGAAATGTAGGCTTGGTATAGGTGTTTCACAGTACGGGTGAAACACAGAGAGCAGAGATAAAGTACAAAGGGCAGGTACAAGTGATGTTCGGAAGTATAAGATATTTTCTGTGACTAGGATATACAATTCAACAACACAGTTACAACACACTTTTAAAGTTACCTTTCCTGCCTGGTAAACCATCATAACCATCGAGACCTTTTTCTCCCGGTGGACCATGGTCTCCCTTGATCCCATCTCTACCTGGAAACCCTGGTGCGCCCTTCGGTCCAGGAGGGCATGATGAGGAGTCTCCAGGTAATCCAGGATCTCCCTTCTCTCCGGGCAAACCTGGAAAACCTGGTTCTCCCGGAAGACCTTGGACGGAAAATGAGATATTGGGTAGTTCGGATAAGATAAGTTATCCCATGTCTAGGTCGCTATTTTCCGTGCTGCTGTTTCATTGCCCTGGGGCCTGGGTAATATTCTAGAAGCCAGGAAAACATGAGGGAGGATGTGGACAAAATCAGGGAAGATACGGCAATTAGCAGTAAATACAGCATTTACGGGGAAATATGACCTCATTAATATTTATTAAGTAAAACAAACCAACCGTCGTTTGGCCAAGGAGAAAAATATCAACAAATAGAAAGCTCTGTGGATTTCAAGCAATTAGAGCTGTAATCTTTATTGCAATAATAGCACCTCCACTTTAGTCTGGTTGTTGTTGTTTAGTCCAATTGGATTGATTTTAGTGAACACACATTAAAATCTAAAGTTAAAAGTGTGTTCACTTCACTTCAGTTCTCGGGACAAATAATACTCGTTCTTTCGACAATTAATACTCATTCTTTCGACAATATAAGGGAAATACTGGCCCAGCATTGGATTGCATATAAATATACCTTATTTTATGACTTAAAACATGAAAACGACGTTCTGCCAATTTTGTTATTCATCCATGCAGAATGCAGGTAGAGGAGTAGGCAGGTGGACAGATAGACAAATCGGATAAAATGATAGATGTGGCATACCTGGAATTCCAGCTGGTCCCATTGGCCCTGGGCAATCGCTGTCATCACAAGTGTTGCCTCCATTTCCTCCATTTCCACCTTTTGGCGCTGTTAAGAGAATATTATTTGATTAATTCTTGCTTAAAATTACTCTATTCCATTATCTATGCAAATTTCAATTTCTTGTATTATAATCCAGTACAATGGTGTCTTCTAATCAAAGGATAAAGATATAATCAAATATTTTAATTGAAGACTTACCTCCAGTGTCCAGTGTTGCAAAGATCACCTGTACAGCATGCCAATAAAGGTGATTATATTGTAATTCATACATACCGCCAGTATTACAGAGGTCGCCTGTACAGCACACAACGCAATGGCCATCAGCACAGTGCAAGTCAGTCACTCCCTGGCAGTGGTTCGGATGGGCACATCTCTTGGTAATAAATTGTTGTCCATAGGTGTTGCTGTTGACCAATATCTCACATGCCTGCAAATGAGTGAAATGATATGACAACAGGATTGCATTGATCCTTATTCAAGTGTATAATATAATTATCCCCCATGCTATGCTATGGGGGATTGTACTTTTAGTATCCATGCATGGCATCCATCAAATATCTCAAACACCACACCATGCACAATGCTCATCCTTTCCCAACATTCAAAGACCCCCCTAAACTTGTCAAATCTGACCATAAATCAATAAATATCATAACCATTTCCACATCCCAAATACTTTTTGCTGTGCTTTTGGTCTGCAGCCATGTTATTTTTAAAAGCAAACTCCACCCCCAGGTGTCTCCACATCCTTACATGTATGCACAATTGTGGCCCTGGTGGAAATATTTGGCATAACCAAATTGGAATTCTGGTGGGTATAGGTAAATGTGTAGGGCATGGGGGATATGGAGGCAGTATACCTGCTCTTGTTATTATTACTATAGTAGTAGTGAAATTTTATTTATCGTCATAATCAGTCAGGAAAATCAATAAAAAGTGTACAATAACTTTATTATGTTATTATACCTCCACAATGTAAGCAGAGCTCTCATTCCCTGAGCAGATAGCAGGTCACAAGTCAGTCACTATTTTAGTATATTGCCCTGCAATAGTTCATAAAAGCCTAAAGCTCTGAAAAGCCATCAGCTATAATAGTGGAGGAAAAAACTACTACTGTTCATGTTATTTCGGTTATTTTTTTTTTCATTCACATCCAGTGCTGACAGGTGAACAATTAGCTCAATTTTCTTACCACATTGAATCCGGTGCAGTACTGAAATCTGGTGTCACACTGCTGGTGAGATCTTGCCCCTCGACAACTGCGACAACGGATGCCATTCCAATTCCCTGGGATTCTTCTCGCTCTTTCTATTTCATCTGCGTCTCTGGTCAACTCTTCATTCTCCTCATTTGTGGCATCTTGACATAAATTATAAAATTTGCATTAGTATTAATATGAAATAGATCTTTCTCTATTAGCATCCGATCCACACGCCTTGGGACTGCTTACACTGTATGGATAACTTCATTCGTTGGTTCAATTTGATCGGGAGTACTAAAGAAACTCCACTTGACTGTTGCCTGCTCTTGTAAATTCCACTGCTTTGAACTGGACAATAAGGACACCAATTAAAAAAACTCAAACATTGTTATTATTATTTTGTCATGCCAGAAGTTAGACATACGTAAGTTAAAATATAAATGGAGCATCATGTTTTAGCACATGCAACATCCACCGATAGATGTCAATTTGGAGAGTATAAATACTTCACAAACAACAAGGTTCAGAATTTAGATAAAAGCAATGTGCTTAATACTGCTTATTATTGTGAATAATAAGACAAGCAAGAGCAGGCTACAGTCAAGAATAATTTCATATGCCTGCATTCTCTCTTGTAAAAGTCTTAACTGGTCATGTGAGAAAGAAGTTAAAAGACCTAGGCCTATTGCAGAACATATTTTCGCAGAACCAAGGACTTCTAATGGCCACTAAAGGGGTGCACATTTTTAACAGAAAGTAACAACTACACATAGGCTAGACTATATCAAGTATTTTCTTAAATTTAATAAGGTGTTAACCTCTTAATTAATCTACTTTTGTCTTTATATCGGGAAGTACAAAATGACTCCATATTTCTGTTAAATTTTCTATTGTAGTTTCCAATATTCTGGAGATTTGCAGAGAATAGTTTGTGCATTAAAAAATATTTAGTTTTCAAATTGTATACTTACAAGACGTGCCTGAGAGTGACGCAAACAGCAGACACAATATAAACTTCATGTCCAAAATAGTTATTTCCAACTATTGTGGAATTTCATGACGGATAAATTTGATAACGGAGTATTTTGATTTGGGTATTTCAGGTCATGACCTAGTTGTGGAGATATTGGATACAAATTGCTTGTTTGCACAGAAAAAAAAAAGAAAGCGAGACATCAGCAGAATTTGTATAGCGAAAATGACAATTGAAGTCTCCTGCTTCTTTATGCATGAAATATTAATGTTGCAAATTACTGTTTATCACAAAATCAGACAATGTGATACACTTTGGGTACATCTACTATTTGAAAGTTTCAAAGCACCCAACTAGCAGTGGACGGGTAATTGGGAGCTTTACATGTGTATTTATGCAGTGTCTGGGAGGCTTAATAGTACCCAGTAATAAAGGCAGGAGAAGATATAGCAATGAGGCAATGGATGATTGAAACTGCTGTCCAACATAGGTCCAAGTAACTTGGCCAGAGCTGAAACCAAAGCCAAGACCCAGGTATTGGAGGCTCAGAGGGTTACCAACTGACTCACCCCCCCCCCCTTGTGCAGATACTCCAGCCCTGTCCAGTGTACAACTCATCATTGCACTGCTTATTCTCAAAGAAACACGTTACGTGTCGTGTTATCAATATCAATTGTTTCCACACTGTAAGCTGCAGTAACTGTAAGTCTGTGACACAGGTGAAATTTAACTGTGTGAATTCATATTCTCTGTCAGTCATTACATCAAAATGCAAAGTTAACAGAAGTAGTTTTTGAATACAATCAAATGTTGTAATGTACGTTACAAAGAGATAAATGATTGCACCAGACAGATCCTGGAGTATTTGGCACATCACTTAACTTTGTCGCTTGAAATGACATTTTCAGAACTTATGGTTCAGTTATTTTCCAGTTGGTATATATTATGTATTGTCGTAATTTAATTATAATAAACACTTTACATACCTTCAAACTTACAGGGATAAACTTTTTTTTAAATAGCATTTTCACTAAATGCTTTTTTTTTTGTTATTGCAGATAGTTTGTCACACCAAGGAGGTCCTCGGCCCAGAGCAAAAAAAGACAGCTTCACTGTTTCTGAAGTGTTTCTTGTAAAATTACCATACTGCTGAAAAGAATTTGGTAAAGATCTGTGTAAAGAAGCTCCTGAAGTGTGCAACAGAAACAGTTTTGTTGCAGATATAGTTTCTCTGACTAGTATTTAAACTATAGCAGTATTACTCAGGGGACACTCAAACAGCTTGGCAAGACACAATTTGACCAAGAGCACAGTGCCCAACCAGAACAGAATTTGGAGTGTAACTGCAGTAACTTTCCCAAAATGGCCACCAAGTTGAGCTGTTGATTCAAAGCTTGAAAGCTGTCGTAAGTAGTTCTAAGTGTATAAATTGGCAAGTCAATTCACATTTAAATCATTGGGATTGTAACTGATATTAGAGTTATTCTTCCGAGTCAACTCTGTCTCCTTGTTTCATCGTCATGGTAACGTGGTTGATTCCAAATGGGAAGGAAGTTTTACTGTCCCTTTTCCTAAAGTTGGAAGCACTTCGATTCCCTCATACACAAGGATAATAATCGCTGTTCAGTCTTTCATGCTAGAATGCCTCCTCCCCTGATTGTAAGTGAATACATGATGTATACATAATTTTCCTTTTCAGGTTAATTCAATCTTTATTCGCTCCCGCAGGTCTCGGGCCTCCTCGTGGCGGTAGGTGGTAACAATAAGGTGAAGACCTCTATCCTAAGTGGCCAACATGAGACAGTGCGCATGCACGGTGTGTCCCCTGCCTTACAGGGGAATATCAATGGCTATGTAAAATACCACGTTTCAAAACCGGATTGTGCGTCAATTGGCTAACCAAGGTGTGCATCCTTTAGCAGGTCACCAGGCAGAGATCCAAAAGTTTGCGACTGGAATATCAAGACTTCAACGGAAAAGGACATTTCCGGATGACTTGACTGACCCTGACCACCCCCCTCAACTGTCAAAGACTGAAAATTTGCTTGTTATAAAAGGTGTCACACAATCACTGGAAGACCTATCATCTGTTGCTCTCTACGAAACAATTGCAGACCTTTGCGACAAGACAATCGCAGATAGCCTAAGGCGCCAAACCAACGGCACCTGCTACCTCAGACCAAAAAGATAAATTGACCGGTATCCATGAGGTAGCCAATACCAAAGTCACCATTGAAACTTTTCAAATATCAGGCGCAGGCATTATCTTCTCCAAAGAGAGCAAGACCTGCTCTGACAATGAACTTAAAAATTGGTTTCACAAACACGGCATTGCAAAATTCAAACATCTCGCTCACAAGAATGGTTATGAGTCTTCAGACAGGACAAGTCCAAGGTTGGTACACTAACTTATGTTTGATAGCCGTTTCAATCATCTTGAGCCTCATTGCTATGTCCTTCTCATGTCCTAATTTGCCTCTAAATGGTCCACACCAGTGCTGATGGGGCGTAAAACACAAACTCACTCACTCACTCAATCTTTACTCTCAAAAAATTAATGTTGATTAAAGTTAAAAACAAAATCAAGACCAGCACTGTCATGTCATATTTATTAGGTTCCATAAATTGGAATTATTTTAGGGTGATATTGTGGTGGTTGTGGGTGCCTTTGCAACCAAGTGGCCTTGACAATGTCCCCCCAGAGGTTGGCAGGTCTTGGCATGACCTTGAGGCAGACATTGTTGCCTGGTGTGAGAGGTAGGACAACAGTGTTGGTTCCTATGGGGTAAGGTCCCACTGCTGACTTGTCCACTCGGGCTGTGTGAGCCATTTCCTGGTCGTCCACAAAAAGGCTGATTGGAGTTGCTCCACTTCCCTCAGATATTGACTGAAATTTTTTAAGAAGGTTTTTAAAAGAACAAAAGGCAACATTGTGATACTTTCTAATTTTGAATCAATTCTTGGTTTCACTGTAGAGTATTAACGAAATTACCAGAACATTTGTCACCAACTCAGAATTCAGAAACAAAACATTATAAAATGAGCATGTTGAGAATGGATGGACATTCATCAAATGAAAATAAATGTAAAAATTCTCCAGATTGTTTTCAAAAGTTTGTCAATGGTTTGTGATCTGTTTTAAAATTTAAATTTAAATCCTTTTCCCAAGCTTTTTAAAAAGAGGTGTGAATGTCAAAGTAAGGTTCCATAAAACTTCTTATAGTTATTGGACCAGGTCTGGTACCATGCACTGTGTTATATAAGGAGATAAATAATTTAATGTTTTCATACCGTGACTGTCAAGTGGTATAGGCCTGACAAGGGAGTCTTGAAGCAAGATGTTGCTGGGTCATAGCCACCTCCCAAGTCAATTTCTACAGCGTTGAATGTGACATTTTCAAATTTCTCACTTTTCTGGGTAACATTGTCCACCCGAGCGGCAAATGCCACAATTTCTCGCACGGGACAAGTTTTGCCTTAAAGAAGAAAAAAAGGGATAATTATAATCTTCATTCTTTTAGCCAGTCTGATACTTGCATTTATGGCAACAGTACATGTGTTCTGGCTTACCTTCAGACCCAAATGACCCCCTTTGACCTTTTGCGCCTTTTTGTAGTGGTGAATCTCGACCCCTGTCACCCTTGCTGCCCTTCCTTCCAGCAACTCCTTGAGAACAAAGTGTGTTAATTATCTTCAGCTTATCTACCAATAAGATGTTTGTTTGTAAATATTTGGCAGCTAGGTTTGTCGTTTGAATCCTATTAAATGCACCATCTAAAACTGACTGTGGTCAGTGGTATCTATTAATGTATCATGAATTGAGGATGGGTGAGTGATACAGCTCTATATGTTCTATATTTTTGCATGGATGAAGCTTAAGTTATATAGGTTCCTGACACGTTTACTGTATAGATAGAGATTTGAGATAAGCTTGGTTCTGTGGCCATTAGAAATAGTAGACTGTTAATTTATAATCAAGGATCTGGCGAAGAACTGGAAAACCTCACTCCGAGAAGGTCCGTTTTGGGACACCCCCACTAACTTCCTGACTGAAACATCTATTGTTCACAACTAAATTGGTTTGATTGGTGATGATTGCAAATGTACTGATTGTATACCCTAAAACATGATTTCTTTTCTTTGACAATGACATAAAATGTAATTTGCACACTTTAAATGTTACCTTGGTGACCAGGACGGCCGTCACTGCCAGGGAGACCTCTTTCTCCTGCTGGACCCCTCCGTCCCTTGTACCCGTCCAGACCTGGAAACCCTGGTTCTCCTTTTGCTCCAGGGGAGCATGATGAGGAGTCTCCAGGTGATCCAGGATCTCCCTTTATTCCTCTGAAACCTGGCAGACCTTGTGCTCCCGGACGACCTTGGATAGAAAGGTCAAACTGGATTTATGTATTATACGAATAGGACTTGAAGCATTGATTGAAGTTATGCTCCTTTTCTCCCTTGATATGTAGATAGACAGATAGATGTGGCATACCTGGAATTCCAGCTGGTCCCACTGGACCAGGGCAATTGCTGTCATCACAAGTGTCTCCTTCACCCCCATCACCTCCTTTTGGTGCTATTTAGAATTGTAAAAAAAAATTGATTGTTTGATAATTTCTTATTAATTCGATCAGTTCAAAGTTCAATTTTAGTATCTGCTAATAATATCATCTGCAATGATTTTGTATTACTGGAAAATCACACTCAGTACTCGTATCATCCCCTTGGGATTGTTTGTTTCTTGAGGGCTATATTCAATTATATTCTGCATCAAAATTGTTTGGCCAATCACAGGCCAGTGCGCATGGTAGCACTTTGTTGTGTCTAATATGGTAAGTCAAAAAAATGGTGGATTTAGCACTTTTGAAAAGTTGTTTTTTACAAATGTTGGGGACTTGCTAAAAAGCGGGCTGGAAGAAAGCGGGTAGCGGGTAGCGGGTAGATTCTAATACAACACAAAGGCTACTTGATACAACTCCATCCGCTACCCCTCGGTCGTAGCTTCTTCTGCTACCTTTCCCCGCTCTCTCTGTTCATTAGTTGGCAACTATTCCATGTACAGGAATGGCAGACCCCATTTTGGAAATCTCAGAAGATAATCTATCGATATGGATGTTTAAAATTATACCAATCACAGTCTTTTCCGAAAATATGACTTTATTCACTAAGTTACTTTAAAAAATCATTTTTAAAATAGTGGAAAAGACATGACAACTTAGACATCAGATTTGACTAATTTCCTCTCAGCTGGTATTGAGGAATCTGGATATATATCATCTGGTGAATGTCATCTTCAGCAATAGACTGAGGACATTGCATTGGTTGACCACTCATGAAAAGTCAAGAACTGAAATCAGTTTTTGAACTGCAATAAACTATGGGATTTGGGTGTCTCAAACACAGAAATGACACCCACAACAGTGAAAACAACAACTTTCAAGCAGAGAAATACAAAACAACCTCCTCCCCTGCCCTTGTCAAACCCAATGAACTGAATGAGACTGGTAATTAATGAAATGGTGGCAGCACCTTACAGTGCATAGTCATGATGCTGAATTAATCATGTTTGAGAAATCGTACCATCAATTCATGGACCCCGCCGTCTTTCCCAGCCAAAGTATAAGTTGCTCATCCACAAAAACGTGCATGCAAGCTTTTCTCACCCACTAGAAGGTTTTAGGCTGGGTTTTATGTTCAAAATTTATACTTCATATTTTTCCCCCTCTCCCACCCACATTTAACTGGTATCATGCTAGTTATAAGTAAATTGTGCACTTAGAATAATACGTAACAGTTACCCTGAAAACTATAAGGCCTACATGCCAATTTTATTTATTTTTTCTCTATCAGGGTAGACAGATAGATAGATCTATGAAAAATATAGATAGCAGGGGCATATATATATCTAGATATTGCCTTTGGGAGGAAACATATGGAGACTGCACTGCTATCCATGGCATTTCTTATATCTGAGAAGAGGTGGGTCTAGTGGTAGCGTGATGAGCTGGCAATCACTGGGTCCAGAGTTCGAATCCAGCTCTTGCCAGTTACATGGGCTTATGTTGGACAGCTGTTTCAATCATCCTTCACCTCATTGCTGTGTTCTCCTCCTGCCTAATTAGTATACCCAGTGCATAAATCTATCTATCTATCTATCTATCTATCTATCTATCTATCTATCTATCTATCTATCTATCTATCTATCTATCTATCTATCTATTACTATCTATCTATCTTTTTGTCTGTCTGTCTATCCAGCTGTATGTCTGTCTATCTATCTAACTATCTATCTATCTATTAATCTGTTAGTCTAATCTAATATAATCTATCATTTTGAGAAGACTTAGTTAATTATCAATTAGGCTATCAACATTTTGGAGAAAGCTTTATTCGTAACCTGCCTTTATTTAGTATTTCTTTTTTTGTGTGCTTTCAATACAGAAAAGTAGCTAGTTGCTCTGATTTAAAAAATGCGGTCTGAGAGGTCTGAAAGTGGTTTCAATCAATCACTGTTCTGAGGATGTATGAATTGCATGAATACCCACCAATGAAACTGTTGTTTTGTGTGATCAACAAGGTTTATAAAAACGACTTGCAGGGGAAGTGTGAAGTACAAAACTCCACAGTTTCAGATCAGGTTTGCAAATTTATCAAACATGAACAACAAGCATATCAACAGTTATCAAATTATGCAAATATCCAACACAAAATATGTATAATTTCAGCTGGTAAATCAGTGAAAATCGGCCGATTTTGATGCTTTAAAGTACAGGAATGCTTTGAAATTTTCACACAATATGTTTTAAAGCATTTGCTATCTAGTCATACCTTTATTTAGGCTCAAAACAGTCCCAAAACAGCTGCGACACGCTTCTGTGTCGCAAGTGTAGTGCTCAACCTATGTTTTGTCTCCCATCCTTGACAACTGCATTGTCAAGGTGGGTCTTCCTATCTACTTCAGCAACCTATAAAAAGGTCAAACTGAGTCAAACAGAAATACATATTGCTGAATTTCTTTCTTTTGATTAACAGCTTTTTTTCTCTATTGACAGCAATAGGTTGAAAGAGCTGAGAAAATGTGAAAGCCTCATGCATAGCCATTTTTTTTTGTGTAAGTTAAAAAACACTACATGATGCATTGGGGCCTACTAATTTGTACAAGGCCTTTTCTGCCTTAAATTGGTTTTGAAGTTGATGGCAATTGAAGTCAGCCACATAGCAGATAGACTCACATCAATCAGTATAAGTGCAATCCGCTCTTTTATAAATTAGCAAAAGTCCTGAAGCAAATTGCTTGATTATCAGCTGATTGCAAGTAGCGGAGGTAGAGGGGTAAAATAGGAGCGGGCAGACAGGTATGTTGTCTTAGTGTCAGTTGAATTACCCTTTGTTTGTCTAGTGTGCTTCCCATTGTTCCTGTGTTTATTTTGCGTGTATCCGCTACCCGCTACCCCGCTACTTTCAACCCGCTTTTTAGTAAGTCCCCAAATGTTGTTCCTATAATGAACTACGCATCAGGCGTATGGGGTATAGCAACATATCCAGTTATTGAAAATGTTCAACTTAGAGCAATAAGATACTATTTAGGCATTCATAATAAAACCGCACATTTAGGTTTAGAAGGCAAGTAGGGTACCCAATGGGCACATCTACGTTGCAGCAACGTTGTGACAACGTTGCATTTTGGTAAGAATTACGTAGAAATTTCTACGTTGCTACAACATAGATTTGTATGGTAGAAAACCCGTGTAATCACGTTATGAAGTTATGTGGTATTTCAACATGACAACAACGTTGTCACAACATCGTTAAGTTATGTGGAATGTCAACATTATTTTGGTAAGAATCACATAGAAATTTCAACGTTGCTGCAACATAGATTTGTATGGTAGAAAACCCGTGTAATAACGTTGTGAAGTTATGTGGTATTTCAACATTACGACAACGTTGTCACAACATCGTCAAGTTATGTAGAATGTCAACGATATTGTAATATTGTCACAACGTAGTGAAGTTATGTAGAATGTCAATGATACTGCAACATTGTCACAACATTGTAAAGTCACTTGCACTGACACCTGGATACATTGCTGGGCATTTCTGTTGAATACTGACCTGACAGGCAGTTGTCCTAATTCCCAATTTGATACCCATCTTAAAATTCACCATCCTCAGCCTTGCTTCTCTCACCTGCCTATACAGCAGACTGACTAGTCAGTCAGGGCAATGCTACATTATTTGAGGAACTGCTAGAAACCAGATACTCACTGATTTACCAGCAGTTCAAAAATCAAGACCTTGAATGATAAATGTACCATTCACTAGCCTCAGTCCAACATGCAGCCAAATCTAATTCATTCTGAGAAACTCAGCATCTTCAAACAAATATGAATCAGGAATTTTGGCTTTGTTGGAGCAATATTAGATTTCTTTTTCTGACACTGGAAACTTACCTACAGCAAATCAGATGGCAAAATTTACCAGAATATACACATGAGGTTTTATCGCACACCTTTATAGGGATTGTTTAATTGGGAAAGTAAAGTAATTGGGTAATTTACATTAAAAATCTACCTAAAGTGAACTAGCTTGTGATTTTTTGTCTCGTATGGCGACATGTGGCACCACCTATAATGTAAAGTATGATAAATGTAAAAACACAACATTGAGGCAACGTTGTATGCCTGCCTCACATATCCTCTACCAACTTGCAACATGATGACAAAAGTTTAGTGGCTGTCATATTGCAATGTTTTCAAAGTGTGCATTCACGTTGCAGCAATGTCGTCCAGTTGTCAGGATTACAACATTGTTTCATTGTTGGTAGAGTTATGATGAAACATTGGCTGATGGTAACTGTGAAGTCTCAAAATGACACCTTCAAATGCTGTCACAATATAATGACAACGTCGTACAAAACATTACCAATTCAGAACAAACTTCCCAATGGGCACACGACGTAAACCCCGACGTTGCTAATTGGTGGAGGGCTGGACCCGGCTGGTCTGTTGGTCACGTTGACATGTATGGTAGAGATAATGTTGCCACAACGTGAACACGACGTCGGGTTTTTTACAACATCGCCACAACGTCGCAAGCTGACGTTGAACCATTGACATTGCCTCACAACATTGTGAAAACGTCAACACAATGGCGCATGCTAACGTCATATCTCTGACATTGCTTCATAACATTGCGGCAACATAATTTCTACCATACGTCTACGTCAGTTGACAAACAGGGTGATGTTGTTGTAACGTTACTATAACGTAGATGAGCCCATAGGGTTGCAACATGAGTATATGGTGAAACATTGGCTGATGGTAACTGCAAAATCATTAAATGACGTCACCTGCCTATGTTGTCCCAATGTAAAGACAACAGCGTATAAAACATGTCCAATTCAGAATCAACTTGCAATGTTTGTATGTATATTACCATCGGTCAATGTTTATTACCATCGGTCAATGTTTCTACAACATTGTAACATAACTCGTGGTGACTGTCGTATTGCAACGTTATTTCCAGAGATTGCATTCATGTTGTAGCAATGTCATTCTGTTGTCAGGATTACAACATTGGTTAAGTAACATTGTGACAAAGTCATGGTGAGACATTGGCCAATGGTAACTGTGAAGTTACACAATGACGTCACCTCCAAAAGTTGTGAAAATGTAAAGAACACGTCGTATACAACATGTCCAATTCAGAATCAACTTGCAATGTTTCTACAACATTGTAACATAACGTGTGGTGACTGTCGTATTGCAACGTAATTTCCAGAGATTGCATTCATGTTGTAGCTATGTCATTCTGTTGTCAGGATTACAACATTGGATAAGCAACATTGTGACAATGTCATGGTGAAACATTGGCTAATGGTCACTGTGAAGTCACGCAATAACATCACCTCCCAACGTTGTCAAAATGTAAAGACAACGTCATATAAAACATGTCCAATTCGGAACCAACTTACAATGTTCGTACAACGTTGTCAGATAACGTACGGTCACTGTCTTATTGCAACATCATTTTCAAAGTTTGTATTCACATTGTAGCAACATCATCTTGTTGTCAGGATTACAACATTGGATTGGCAACAGTGTGGCACGTTGTGACAATGTCATGGTGAAACATTGACCGATGGTAACTGCGCAGTCACATAGTAACGTCACCACCCAAGGTTGTTGCAATGTAAAGAAAACGTCGTATAAAAACATGACCAATTCAGAACCAACTTTCAACATCATCCCAACGTTGTCACACAACGTTTCATTGTTGTCTCACAGCAACATTTCTTTCAAACATTGCATTCACGTTGCAGCAACGTCATCCTGTTGTCAGCATTTTGACATTGGATAGGCAACGTTGTTTCAATGCTCCAACAACGTCATGTTGCAACATTGACTGACGGTTGCATTATAACATCTCCTACTAATGTTGTCACAACGCAGAGGCCATGTTATTTGACAACATGACCAATTGCAGACCTAATAGTAACGTCGTGTTTACGTCGTGTGCCCAGTGGGTAATTGGTAAGTGCGCTTGTCAACTGGCTTTGAGGGTGTGGGTTCGGGGCACTATGGGACGGTGGGGTTTTCTTGGTTCCTGGCAGGGTATATGATATGGTAGTGCCATCATATCTTGTAATTTCACATCTTGACGTTTCTATCGTTTTGATGACAAATTACAGCCACATGCAGAAGTATGGCGAGGAAAAGTTTGTTTTCCTACTACTAAATTAAACATGGACGGGTTCAATTCAAACCATTCTGTGGACAAACCATGAATAATGAGGCTTTATCAGTGCTTGTATGAATTTGATTTACCGTAAGCAACAGTTAATATGAGATGCTATCATGATAAACACACTCACTGGTTCTTGAGAAATTAGCGTTTTGGTGTAATACTAAAAGTCATATCGGGGCTCATTGGGACAGTGAATTCGGGGCACATTGGGACGCACTTAATAAGGCAGAATTTAAGTGTCCAAGTCAACTGAATGACCTGGGGCAGCACACAACAGGTATTCAGGCCACAGTGAATATAGGCATATAATAATAGTGGATTACCACGTTCTGTGAACAATTTATCGCAAAGCACTGTGTGTTACTTGCATAGATGTCCGCACCCAGGACAGTTTATGTTCAATGTTTAAAACTGCTGAAAGTTATTAACTATTGGCACTAAAAGGTGTTTTATATATATATAGTCTTACGCATTATTTATATGTAATATCTATTGCACATGGAGTGTTAAAATGATTTTATAATTGATGGGGGCATTGGGACAGTCATTTTTACGACTCACATTTTGCTCTCTGGCTGCAAAAGGGTAGATGCAGTCTAGTTTATTATGCCTTGCATTTAAGCTCAATAGTATTGGTGATATTCATGCAAAATTCTCAGTTCTTCAGTGCTTTCAGCATTGAGCAAACTTAGTAGACGTTAAAGCGTCCCAATGTGCCCCGGTTCCACCTACTCGAGGACATGCAATTTTGTTAAATTTTCTTTTGTAGATTTTTTCAAATTTTCTGGAATAATAATTCTTTATGCATAAAAAAGCTATAGCTCTGTTTACTCACAAGAAGTAGCCAAGACTGGCACAGCCAGCAGACACAATATAAACTTCATTCTCCATAAAGTTATTTCCAAATGCATGTTTGATAAAATGTTGATGACGAGGTATTCTGATTTGGGTATTTCAGGTCATGACCTAGTTGCAGAGATATTGGATACAAACAGCTTTTTATATAAAAAGCAACACATCAGCAGAATTTCTTGAGCACAAAAGTATATAGAAGTATGCTTGCATGGTGCAGTGAGTTGAACAGGATATCAATGATGAGGGGCGGTTCGGCTGGTAGCATTGTCAGCTTCCAGTTGCTAGGTATCGGGTTCGATTCCAGCTCTAGCCAGGTCACTTGTAACTCTATTGGACAGCAGTTTCAACCATCCTTTGCCCCATTGCTGTGTCCTCCTCCTGGAGTTCATAAATACAGCATGTAAAGCTACAATCACCCATTCAACCCAGTATCACTGCCAGTTGGATTTGAACCTTCCGAAGAGTAATAGTCACAAAAGCTTTGCATATCATCAAATTATGTGATAAATAGTCATTCATAATACATGCAGTGTTTTCAGTTGTGTTTCCAAACTAATAAGCTAGAGCAGCTGGAAGTCTGTGACATCAATGAAATTGAATTCTATTAATCCAATCCTTGCATGTCATTGGGGGAACCGTTGCACATTGGGACATGGGGCACAATGGGACGAGGTCGGGGCACATTGGGACGGTTACTCGGTTAGGATCACTTCATACTTTGCTGTCTGGCTGCAAAAGAGTAGGTGCAGACTAATTTTATGCCTTGGCGATATTCATGCAAACTTCTGAGTTGCTCAGTGTTTACATTGAGTAAAATGAGTATTTGACTATTAGTGAAAAGCTTTCCAATGTGCCCCAGTTCCCCTACAGTTACAATAAAAATGCTAGGTTAACAGAATTGAAGTAGGTTGTGGGTTTTCAAAATTCGAGTTTGTAATGTCCACAAAGATATAAATGATTGCACCAGACAGGAAGATTCAGTGCATCAATGAATTGACTGTCTTGTTAGAAATGCCACATTCATAGCCTACTACAATTTTTCTCCAAAGCTTGTTCCAACTAGTTGAAAATTGAAATAAATCTTTCACTGCATGAAAGTGAACTTTCAGGAACTTGTGTTTGGTCAGCATTTTAGCTTTTTCACAGCAATGCTTTTTTTTGCCATTTATTAGTTTGTTTTGTCCTGCCTGGAGACTGATTCTTCCATTCGCGACATTTCACTTGTCCGTATGTCTGTGTGGCAGGAACAGCAAAGAGTAAAATCAGATTATTATCGTTTTCATAGCTACATGTTTTTTGAAAACTTCGTTTTGCAGCTAAACCGTGACATCAGAGGGTATCTGTCAATATGATTGGTCTAATCTTCAATCTGCGACATATCAGTTCAGAGTTTGACATCACAGTTAATGACAAAGGAATTTAAAACTGTCAGGCAATGTTACTATTTGGGAACAACCACAACAAACAGTGTATGTCTAAGCTGAGTGTTGCACCTCATTGTTTTCCAAACAAACAATTTCAAACAATTTTTTTGTCAGTAATTGCAAAGTTTTCCTTTGAGGCTAAGTAGTCTGTTTGTTTCAGTTACAGTTATTTAATTATCTTTCAGCCAGGGCAAGCTGAACAAGTGAAACATACATCATCCATATGTCAGTTTCCTGAAATCTGTGCTTGTAATAAACAAAATTATTCTACTAAATCCCTGACATCACAGCTTTGGAATGAAGCAAATTGCAAACTTGAAAAACACGTAGCTATGAAAACGATAATAACTGGCTCTCATGACACCTTTTTTTTCAATTACCATGTCAAAGATGCCTAGACTGGTCAAAGAGGTGATTAAAATTAGGTAAAAATTAATGCAGCAGAATCCTGTTATCAGCTGGCAGTTAAGTTTGGCTCACCTAAAGTTACAATAACATATATAATGCTGTTGCTCCAGGTACCTAGATCTGGGTGGCTGATGCTTCCCCAGGAGGTGATGGCAACGGAACTTGTATCATTAAATGGCTTGCAAGACTATACACTCTATTTTCGATTTTTTTTTTTAGAATGAAACTCGAATAAACACAAGTTGAATAATTCTTAGTTTTTCACATATTTATTAGACAAGGGAATCAGTTAATGTAATATGCAGAGACAGTTACATCAGTTTCTGAGAATGCTTTGTTGAAGAGTGACCCCAGGAATCCTCCATCGCGTGACTTGACCCGAAGGTCAACTCTGTCTCCCTGATCCATCGTCAAGGCAACGCGGTTGACTCCAACTGGGAAGGAGGTTTTACTGTCTCTGTTTCCTAAAGTGGAAAGCACTTCGATGCCCTTGTACACGAGGACTATTGGGACAGCGCTGTTGCCGTTCGCCACTGCCACGAGGCTGAAGAAGTAAGTACCACTCTTTGGTACGTTGAAGCTGGAAGCGGCTTGGTTATAGAATGAACCATAATCTGTGAGGACTGTGTCCACTTTCATGGCGCGATGGGTCCGGTCTGGCTCATCCACGTCCAGGAACATCCCACAAAAAGCAATCAGTTGATCATTTTTACAGTCGCAGTCAAGACCTTTAAAATGACAGGACTTCATTAAAAGAAGCAATACTGTTAATACAATGATGTCCACAAGTTTTGGCCATTTCTGGGCATCTGGGCAAAGTCTGCTGGTGCAACAAAATGTATTAAACATATATTTGAATTTTTGTATTTCTTTGATGCTGTTTGTTTGACCTTTCATTGATCAACAATTTTAGAACATTACTATTATCATTCTCCATGTACGTTAGCTCATGTCGACCGCAAAAAATTCATAATGTAATGGATCTGGACCTCGTACTTTCTGAAATTTTCACTTCTACCATGCTTTGTGATGCGAGTTAAAATGAACCAATCATAACTGAGCATTCTGATATTCAAAATTAGTGAACAGGCTGCATGTGATCTAGTTATTCTCTGCATTTCAAGAGCTTGTCATTATAAGTCCTTACATGATGCAAAAACCAAATGCATCACCTTCACAGCAATGACCGTTAAATTCAAAAATAAAAATTGTCATTCTTCTTTGAAACAAAATGTGTATTCTAAATGGCTCACTACCGTTAAAGTAAATTTAGATGGTCTACTACATTGGTATATTTATCTACGTACAGTGAGACTGATCTACCTACCAGGAGGTCCAGTGTCACCTTTCTCTCCCATTGGCCCCCAGGCACCCTCCAATCCAGGATCACCAGTGTCTCCTTCTCTGCCATCATCTCCTGTCAAATAAGAAGAAAAAATTAATTGCAATATTTAGACAAAGGTATCAAAAAAAAGATCCAAGGACAACCAGCACTCATCAAGTAACATTGTATTGCGATTTGGTTATAAAAAGAGATGGGTAACTCTTACCATTATCTTATTTGCGCTTTGGACTTTAAAGAGGTGAAGGCAACTGTATCGCCATATGTATACATGTATAGCATTCAAATGAATTTGGTCCTGTTAAATTTTATTGTTAGTTCACTCACCTGGTATTCCAGGAAGCCCTGCAGATCCATCTATTCCTGCGATCCCAGGATTTCCTGGTTCTCCTGGTGCTCCATCATACCCTGGGAGCCCTGGCGATCCAGGCTTTCCTTTGAGCCCTGGAGACGCAGGTCGAGAAACACCTGGCTCCCCACTCACTCCTTTCATACCTGGAAACCCTGGAATTCCATCTGGCCCTGGAGCTCCTGTGGGACCCTGAGGTCCTTCCACTGGCTTCCTGCAGTGGCACAGTCCAACTGAATCATCGAGAATAAACTTGCAAAAATCAGATTGAATGATCAAACTTTGTTTAATAAACATTTATAATACAACAACTGCTTCCTTGAAAGCAATTAGATTTCACATTAGGAATGATGTGTTCCAGAATTTAACACAAAAAATATGAAAAGCAGCACTTCAAACTTGAAAGAAAATGTGGAAATTTTTGGAAATAATTTGTATAGTTGTACAGTATGAAACGTAATAATAAAGCGTAAATAATAAAGCGCTAGTGAGCAGTTTACTGGAATTAGCGCTATATAAATGTCTATTATTATTATTATTATTATATGTTAAAATTATTTAAACAGTGATGCTAGCTGAGAAGAAGGAGCTTTTGTGAGGAGACACGTTGATTAGGGTAGGTTGATTTTGCAAAAAATTTGGAATTTCAATCTTGGACAAATTGGGATAGTGACATTTTCATGTCAAAAGGCCATATCCAAAATTTCAGGTCTCTAACTCTAATACTTTTTTGAGGAAATCCATTTAAAGTTTTGAGTTTTTAGACATTTTTCGCGAATATTGCCGATTCGCGGTATTGAATAACTTAGTCAATTTAGGAGATAAGACAATGAAACTGGTATGGTTGGACAGGGCTCAATTAGACCTTCATTTTGAATACCAACATCAATGGTCTAGGCCAAATTTGAAGGCGCAAGTAACCTCACAATCTGATAAATTTTCATTTTTTTGCTTGACTTGCCAAAGTATGACAAATAGGTGGAAATTTAATTCAATTGGCTGTTGAGATATCTGGCAATATTAGTGATCTTAGGTAAAGCACCCAGACCTATAATATAGTTACCTTTGTCAATTCAATGATTGTCACAGGTATCCCATAAAGAATCACAGAAATTAAGAACTTGTAAAAGATTAGGGGGGGGGGGACTGGAATCAGAATCAGGTTCAGTATTATAATGACCTCAAAAAAAGAGAAAGAAATGGAATCCATGGAATCATTCTAACCAAGAAAGAAGTTCAAATAGAACAACCACCTGATTGGAAATTGTATATTTCTGTACTGGTGTGCGGAAGTTGTAACATGAAGCTTCCCTGCTTTGACAATTAAGGTACTATACAAATTATTAAAGCACTTCTTTACTGTTTTTAACAGTTTCATAATGGAACTAAGGTGTTAAAGGGAGGTCTTGATAAATATTAGACAGCTCTTTATGTCATCACTGGAGCCTTACGGAACGCATCATGCCTTTTGGATTGGGAATATTACATTTCCAAAATAATATCAATCGTCAGCTCAGAAAGAGAGAGAAAAAATAGAATTTGCTTTTTTTGTGTGCAGTGTCATACAAAGGACTACACCTCAAATTTTAACCAACCTTTATTCTTGATGTTGGCTGACAACTTGTTTGCATCAATACTACATTGGAATTTTACTTCTGACATTCGATTTATTAAAAATTAAGTTGTGCAGCTGGAAAACTCGGCGAAGTTTCATAGGTTTGGCAAATGAAACTGTTACTCCCCCCCATACCTCCGATATGGCTCATTTTAAGACCTCCAATGCTTGTGAAAGTGTAATCCAGTCAACTGATATAGGGTAGAATATAACCGCGGACTAGTAAAAACACTTTTTTCAAGAAATTTCCTGTTTATTACTGCTTTGAATCATCAGATCTGCCTTTCTTTCTCTAAATTGTGCATTTTATAAGAAGTGCAGATCAAAAATTATCGGAAACCCTTCATGTTTGTATTCAAATTGTAGGTCTTTTTGAGATCTTTTCAAATATGTAGGTTGTATTACTGTATGATGAGAAATGACAAAGTAATACGAAACCGCGAGTTTGCGAAACAATCGAAAAATGTTCAAAATGTCAAAAATTCAATGTCATTTCCTCAAAAAAGTTTTCAAGTTAGAGACCTCAAATTTTGGATATGGCCTTCTGATATGAAAATCTCACTATCCCAATTTGTCCAATGGTGAAGTTCCGAAATCAACCTACCCTAACGTTGATGGGGAAATGGCTTTGTTGATGGTGTCCCTTTCCTGCTCTCTATGTATCTGTGACAGCTTTATTGCCATGTCAGCAAATGGCTTCAGAAAATAATTCCATTATTGAATAGACCACTTCAAAGATTCTCCTATTTTTCTATTGAGTAAATAATAATTCAGAGTTCCCAGAATAATATGACGCTCATGGGCTACTGTTCAACATTGTCATATGCAATTAAGACTTCTTCAAAGGAAACTTGGAATTTTTTAGTTGGCCCTCGTTCGGAGTCATTCCAATTATTTTTTTCTGATGTAGGTTATTTCAGCAAGAAAAACACCAATAGGATCAAACTATACAATGTAGTAGTGATTATCTACTTTGCTGTTGATAATGAGACTATGCATGGCATTGCTTCAGTGTTTCAAATAGCCCCACAGAAAACGCTTCAAATAGCCCCAACCCGCCATGTGGTTAACGTCATCTATTATATCACCTTAACCAAAGGCTTACCAAAAAATGTCTTTGCCTGTTGATTTATAATACCAAAGGCTTCCAACTTGTAGTCAAACAACTTGCATTATATATTTCAAATAGCCTACACGTCAAAATTATTTCAACAACAAAAATTTACTTTTGAAGCATAAAAATCAACTTTACTGCCTAGTGAAGTAGAGGATTAGAAATTTGGCTCATATTGGAAGTGATGTCGTGCCTTGACGAATGAATAATCTACCAGAAGTCAAACCTGGGTAAAAAAATGTAACCCCAGGGAATGAGGGCGAAAATTCAAATAACCCCGCGCTTCAAATAGCCCCGGTCTCCCCTACATATATGAAATACCAAAACCCCACCTGTAACAACGAGAATTGTCAGCACTTTCATCTTGATTTTCCTCCAGTGACAAAGCGGAAAATGGCCACCAGGAGTCCGGACTGAACTGATGAAATGATGCCTTTAACTTTGTCAGCATATGATTTACATGCACTATGGTTGGGTGTTGCTTTGTTCCATCACAATACAGCATCTAAAACAGGTCATGCCCCATCATGTCCCCGATTTTGATATCTGCCCACAACCCAGTTCTGCAAGCTAACAATATTTTGCCAAATGTGAATTTGATAAATTTACAACTCATCAGTCATGATTCTTGCTAAATGACTTTTGATTAAGCACACTTGTTTGATGTTAAACTGTAATAACTGTTTGGAGGATGAATTAAAACGAAAACGATTATTATAAGTTGTCAAAGTTTGTCAATTTGTCAAATATACTTCAAATGATGATGAGATTCGGTGGAAGTGCCGAATACCTCCAGAATTCCTACAACAGTAAAGATTGCCTGCAAAATGTCACACAGATTTGCAGCACTGCCCAACGTATATAATTCCTCCTCTTTTTTTTACATTTTGATTTTTTTCTACTGATGGAGAAAGATGTTTATAAATTTGTACTTCGAGTCTATCTCCCACCAACCTACAGGGAGACGCCTGGAAAAAGTCATGTATGTTACCTCTCGTGCCTTTAGATAAATAATCATCTAAGATTGAGAAAGTAAATCTCTTTAAAAGTTAGTCAACTGTCTGGCTAAAGAATTATTTTTAGAAATTTATGAAATTACCTTGCACTGAAAAACAGGAATGTAAAAAAATGGGCAGAATATACTAGCCTTTACAAATTTATACAGAGAAAATATCAGAGTTAAACGCCTTTAGCATTGTGATACATTTTTGTAAAAGGACGTTAATGAAAATGAACCGTACAAATACAGATCTATTCTGTATCTCTATTCAGTCGGTACTCTCAGCAGTTTCTGTTGAAACTGTCTAGACAATTAAAAAAAAAAAACCCCAACTTGAACTTCAACTTTTATCTTGTCAGATACTGAGAGTATTTACAATTTACAATTTCGATCTTACAATTTTGTTTGTTAGTTTTTCACACGTTCATAACCACAGTTAAGCCAAAAATGTCGATCCAAGTAAGTAGGTTGCATTAGTCATTGTTTAACGACAACAATTGAGGCCTTAAAAGGATAGATCTGTATTGAAGAAGAAAGCACCATGGGCTCACAAAAGGTAATTGGAAGACAACAACTTATGTTTCTTTTCAGAAAACATTTCTTTTTCGAGTAAAATGTAAATTTACCAAGTTTGTGTCAGGTTTTCTTACGAAAGTGGGTGTATATTTTATATTTATCCATAATATTGTATTATTAGATTAGGGTATATATAGTAGACATAAAATGATGAATGACATTTCAGATTAAATTGTCAAGTTTTTGTCAATTTTTTCAAACATTTTTTGAGTTGATAAGATTTTGCATAGGCTAAATGTAGAATATACTTGGTCAAGTAAAGAATCCATGCACAATTTCAACAGAAGTGCAGAACTCCAGAAGTATAGTATTCCAAATTTTTCTGAAATTCTTAACGTTTTTTTGCTGATGAAAGAAGACATTATTAATTTGTAGGCCCTACTACAAATAATTCTGGCCAACCTCCCCAATCTCTTCTCACCCCAGCCCAATGTTTACACAATTAACTAGAATGACAAAAATCCCTGGGTAGTGGCAAGAAGGTGGTCTGGATCTGAATGAGAGAAGAAGAACATGGCCAGAAAAACATGAATTAATATACTTTGCTGACTCTTCATATTCGTGGTATATAGAACAGCAGTGGGGTTAAGTAGAAAATTGCCAAATTCAGTTTCTGATTCAGTTTATGCAAACTTTTGCTGAAGTGCACAATTCTCGTCAACGTCGCAGAAGTTCAAAATTCTGCAGATTTTTGCAAAACTGCTATAAATCGCGCCTCTCGTATGCCACAATAAATATGTATTTACCTTTAACCGGTTTGCCAGCTCTCTTATGTTACATCAGTGGGCCAGTGTCTCCAGGCTAATTTTACCTCGAGGGATCTCTTTGAAGGAACTATAATGTACCACAGGGGGGAGCTGTGCGCCCTAGCTGTCATTTTCGCCCTCTGTCGGGAAAACCGCCAAATCTGATTCTCCGCCTCTGTCATCTCCGAGAATAGTACCATCCGTAATGGAACAGCACGAATGTGTGAACTCTGTCACCCTGAGAATTTCAGAAATGTTAATAAGTTAACTATGAAGACTTAGAGATAGTGTATATAAACGGCTATATATGAATGATATAGGCCTATTTGTGGAGCTTTTTGCAACTTCTATGCTCAGTATTCCATTTTGGATATGGAATGACTGTGGCCTATGGAAAAAGCCCTTATCAGTTAGTTAAAGGAAAGTTTTGAAAATAAGGTCAGCTTATAAAGTGTTGTTGACTGATCCCATAAACAGAGAAAAGAGACAGGAAATGTGGAAGCAAAGGAATGTACAAAATCCCTGTTAATTATCTTCCACTTGCTATAGCTCTTGCTCCTTGCAGGACCTTGTATTGCATCTGATCCTTTAATATTCTTCACCTCTTTTCTTCGCGACTGCACTGAAGTTCTCTAGGTGTTCTTCCCTCCTCCTCCCTCAGTCTCCCCCATCTTTTTTCTCACCCCATCTTTTACCCCTCCCCCCCCAATTCTCCCCCTTTGCCCAAGGGGTAGAGGGTAGGTGCAGCAACTTCATGACTCAATCACTGCTGGGCTGACTGGCAGTGGCTGGCAGTGGCTGTCTGATGATGACTTGCCTTCACCATCAAAATGAGCCATTGCCAAACCATCGCCAAGCTATTGCTGAGCCATGGCTGAGCCATTGCCGCTGCATCTCAGTACAGTCATCCACCCCCAATAATCTCACTTATCCTATTAATCTCTAATCGCTGATCAGCTGATTGGAAAATAGTTTTCGGTTGTTAGGGCAACGGCGATGGCCCGCGGCATCTCATGCTGACGTGTGAAGTTATTGAGATCGTGAATCAAAAGCAGACTTCGCCAAGAGCAGAGCATTTCACTGTGGATGATTTCAATGTTGTGGAATTGAAAGGCTCACTAGATTGAACTTTTTAAATGGTCCACCGAGTGGAAAGGGGGGGGGGGTAAACTAAGTTTTTATTTTACTTTTGATATCTAAACGTTATTTATTTTATATATTTGACAGAATAGGCAAGTATGGAAAGTTATACCCTACGAGGTGTCAATTCCAGTTTGATAGTTTTATTAAGAAATCGAAGAATCCGTTAATATAATTGCAAGAGTCTCTACATGATCGACAGATTTGACACTCGGAATATATCTGTACACTTGTTAGGCATAGATTTGTTTATTTTGAAATAACATATTTTCATTAACTTAAGTCGGTAACATGGGCTCAGGCCTCGGCCTATCCCAAGGCCTACTTTTATCTAACAATTTTCACAATAAAGTGAAGGAGTTGGGTGAGATCAATTTTCTGAGCACTATTCGGAGTGATGTGATAAACTTTTTCGTACTGAACATTGTAATTTCATCGAGGCATATATACATGTGCATGCAGATTAAGCTTCATTGTGATCAAAGAGTAATTCAAATTGAATATATACAACTTATGAAATACCTAGGCATTCATTTGTGGCCAGCCAAACGATGACTAATTGCAAAAAAATGGATACGTCGACGTGTGTTGGAATTCGTGTCATCTTGCAATTTGTCATGAATGAAGGATGATCCTCTCCATCCATCCTTTCCCCTCCATTCCTTTCCTTACCCCTCCATTCCTCCAGTCAACTTTTACGGGGCGACAGATGGCTGTTTTGCCCCCCAGCACGTGCCCATGACGCTGGGGACGGTGATGTCACAGCGTAGAATGCTTAATGACGTCTCTGATAGCGCTCCCCTGATCCGCCCCGACAACTCATTAAAACTCAATCACTGCCAAAAACAGCAACCCAACTGGCACAAATGTTCGACCACAATATTGTGCAGCGTGCTGCAATTGTTTGTTTTAAGAAAACTGCAATCTGTTGGTTAATTCTAAATTGGTTAAATGATTACTTGGTTAGCCAGGAACAGGTTGGATTATTTTTGTCTTCTAACCGTGGTGCTCAATGTGCAAACTTTCCATCCTCAAATTAAATGCTATTAAGTTCACATGGAGGTTTCGATCTCAGTGCCACGTTGTTCGTCTGCTTACTGGCTGCAGGTAAAAAGTTCCCTAATTGACACAGCTTTCTTTAAAATGATATCTGTTTCAAATTAATGTAATTTATGTTCACATTAACATCGTTTTGTGTTCAAACTAGGTTCAGGGGTGGACCGGCCCTATGGGCCAGAGGGCAGTGCCCTGGGGCCCACCACCTTAGGGGGGCCCGGCCCACCAGAGACGTTAAAAAAATTTAAATTATCAAAAATGGCACAGGCCAAAAAA
Source organism: Platynereis dumerilii (assembly GCA_026936325.1). Taxonomy (NCBI): domain Eukaryota; kingdom Metazoa; phylum Annelida; class Polychaeta; order Phyllodocida; family Nereididae; genus Platynereis; species Platynereis dumerilii. The sequence continues at coordinate 94,188,382 of JAPTHN010000002.1, forward strand.
GGTAAAAATTGTCTGGGCCTAATAAAAATATTTCAAAAATGTTCAATTAGACAAGACAAGTTAACTATAATGGCAGATTCCAATGCAGATATGGTCCACTAGGAGGGGCCCTTGTACTATGCCTGAACATTTGGAGGCCCTTCTTGCAGTATTTTGCTTCAAAATGTGGTCTAGGAGGCATGGCCCATGCCGCATGGGCCACCTATGGCCATTGGCCCCCTTCTGAATCCCCATAAGTTACTGTCTGCCACTTAATTAAGTGTATAAAGGAAAAATGTGGTCCTCTGACTTTTTAATTTTTTGTATGATGATAATTTTCAAATTAGTGATATCACTCAAGCAAAACCCGCACCCTCTTACCTTACAGATGTTTTTTCTCAATTTCATACTACATGACAAACTATAATACCTTTCATAATTTTATATGATATCATGCAGGTAAGAACAATCTATATTCTGCACTTGCAATGGATTTTGATAAAAGTACCAATCAATTTAGAATGTGAGCTTGAAAATGCCGCTATTGCGATAATAGGGGCCAGGGGCGGACTGGCCCCATCGTGGGCCCCTGGGCGAAATCATTGTGGGCCGGGCCCCCCTCAGGTGGTGGGCCCCAGGGCACTGCCCTCTGGCCCATAGGGCCAGTCCGCCCCTGATGGGGGCCCACCAATGATTTCGCCCAGGGGCCCACGATGGGGCCAGTCCGCCCCTGACTAGGTTCCTTTTCTTTACAATGTCTCTATATATATTGTACACCTAGGCTTCTAGTTTTTTCTTCATTTGAAAAAGTTAGTCTGTTCTGCTTTGCAGTTATTCAGGCCAAACACTATCATGGCTGATTCATGGAGTATGAGACTCATGCAGTGTACCTATTGCACAGAGCCTTTGCATTATGGAAATGTTTACTCTGGACCGAATCTTCAACACTGGGTGTAATTCCTGTGACTTTGTCAGGTTATTTACAGAGCAAGCTTGTGACTTTTTCATCTTGGGCCATTCTTGTGCAACCCAGCTGTTTGTTTCCACGATCTCTTAGAAAAGGGTAGGGAGAAGGGGGGAGGGGGGGTGTTCAACTTGTTCTGCCCCTAAGAGAATGTGGTCCCAGGGGCAACTCTGAGCAGGGAATTCCTGCACTGTTCTTTTGTCAAGCTTTGTTGGTCACGTGTCATTGTGATGCACGGAACAATGGAACGTGAGTCACGTGAGATATGACGTAGCAAGAACGGACCCAGGTGGAGCCTAGGCAATGGCTATTATCATATTGATGGCATTTCAATGCATGCAGGGTGGGGGGACAAACAAGAATGCAAGTTTGCCACACAATTATAGTTTATATACAAACCTCCTCTCATTCACAGACTAGACCTACTCTCTTATTGTGTATGACCCCAACTTTCCTAAGAAAACGTGATCATCTCAGGCATTTCTTGAATTCTTGAGGAAAACTAATTTCTTCAGCTTTGTGCGTTCCAGTGATAGCAGTTTGCCATTTTCTCCTCTCATTGAAGCTCTTTCAAAAGGCCCCTGCGCAAACAGAGGATTTTATTAAACATCCAATGAAAAGAAATCAAAGGTCCCGGATGCTCATTTGCATGCTAAAGTTAATTAGAGTTCCCTCAACCAAGCAGATTGTGATTGTTGGTTTGATTGTCCAGGGTGTGAGCAACAAAGTTTTTTCATTTGTTTGCAACACCCATGCATTAAAACAGAATAGTGTGATGTTATTTCCACTTGAAACGTGCAGTCTCTGAATGATGTTACGCAACACCTGGTTTAGCCATCACGTATAATGCCAACAGGCATTGGCACAAAATGGCCACAAATTAGCCAACAAAAGAAAATTATTCTAATACTAATAGGATTTGAGGTGGGTGAATCATGTTCACAGGTTTTCACAAAGTTATCAAGGGCTGACAAATAATGCAATAAGGGCTAGGGGTGTGCAAAACATGCCCTGCCCATCAATGGGATTTCTTGATCCGCCTAATCCAGCCTGTATTGGCTGTAATTACCAATACTGCAATTAATGATAACTGAGCTGTCAAAACACAATGATGGAAGGCTGTGCCGCCAGAGGGGGTTGCAGCCCGTGACACCCTAGCGCAGCTACAGGGTACTAGAGGCATTGCATTGCTATGGACTGCAGTCAGCTGGCAGTGAGAGAGCAACTGGCGTGTCTGCTCATGTGTGCACTTCAATGCATAGGAATACAGTGAACAGTGAACATACAAAACATGGAGTAAATGTGGCATGATTGATATCAATGGAGTAATTATATTGTAAAAGGAGTACTTTCCTTGTCTTATTTGATTGAATTGTGATAAATATATATACATTTAATCTATGATCTGGAGTGTACGGAAATAAGTGTACATTGCAAGTGATGGAATACCACTGACACAGATTCTTGCAACTGAGAAGTAACTGGATATCAACACCAGTAGCTTTTACATAGTCACACATTTGGGATACTTTGGTACTTATACTCATGATATAGGCATACATACAAGGAGATAAATCTTAAAGCATTGACCACACCTTCTGAATGTATCTCAAGCTATGTCATTGCAAACACTTGGATTAAAGGGGCAACTTGGATCACCCTCAAGACAGTTGCAGGTGGATATTACCTAAGGCTTCACAGTGGCGGGGGTCGTGGTGACCCTGGGCCTGGACAAGCTGGCGAGGCTGGTGGAGAAGCCCCGGGACCTCTATGGCCCCCATTCGGGCATCACCCCTGTGTGTGGCTGCGGCAGTCCCATAGACATTTCTCCTGACTGTCCTGCTTGTGCAAAATGTGCAGAGACCATGCACGGACCATGCTCATCAGGGGGGTCCAGCGGGGGCAGCAGAAGGGGTACCAACAACACCAACGGGGGCAAGTTGTCCACCCCTATAGGGATCTTATGGACTCTTTTATCCATCATGGTTGCTGGGACTTGCAGTTTCAGTTTTCTCCAACCGTTTTGGTTCATCCACCCTGAGAACATGAACTCCTTTGGGATGTACAGTTACTGTGTGAGGGATGTGCGGCACAAGCACACCGTGACCCAGGTGTGTGGCATCTACGGGGGCTACTTCCACTTCTCCAACCTCCCTTCCAACGCCTGGCAGGCTGCCTGTGTCCTCTACGGAGGGGGCTGTGCCTTCTTGTGTCTCTCTGCCCTCTGTGCTATGCTCAGCCTCTGCCTTCCCCACTTCTCTGACAAACGCCTGGCTATCTTCACTGGCTACATCCAGATCATGGCTGGTGAGTGCGGAATCATTACTTCAATTAATCACAAAGTCATGTCACTGATATTCCAATTGTCTTCAATTTATTTCCCCCACAAACACGCTTTCTTCAATAAAGCAAAATAAAAATGACACTATTGCTGTTGAAGTGTGATGGATGAGACAATTAGAAAAAATAACCCATGCACCTTACACTAACTATTATCTACAAACTTTATGCCATTCCTGCAGTTTAACCACGCCCCCCCTTTCCAAAATCACCAAATATCTTCAGTAAAGCACACAATCCCACTTGTAAGAAGTGATTTAATTGACCCTCAGTCACTGAAAACAATGTAATTAGAATCTCTGCCCCCCCCCTTCATAACTATGCAGGATGTCACCCCCTCCACCCCCCACCTTGTACAGTCACCAGCCATGGGACTCCCCATCTACCCCCCCATCCCCCGCCCCCCAATTGACAAGGGTTGATTAATGATAAAATACGACTAGTCATTCTTGGGGTTTTCTGCCTTCAGAGTGACTATGCTGAATCAGCCTTGGATTCCGCAAGTCAGCCTCTGCAAGTCAGCTCTGCAAGACAGTGATAGCATGCAATGTCACTGATGTGTACTTAGTGTATAATAATTATGCCAATCAGCATACAATCCCCCCATACATATATGCATTTTCCTTGGTGGAGTTTACCTGTTCCCTGTGTGTATATGTAATGGCCACATTTCTTGGTGTAGCCCTTTCAATGAAAATCCGATCCTTCAATTGTCAATCTGCTTATATATATTTATATATTTATAAATTTATAAATGATATCTGTACACAATTGTATTGGAGTCTCTTTTAAAGTTTTCAACATTTCTCCGAAGCACGAAACACAGATATTTATATTGCAATCAATGGAATTGAGTATACTGAATGTCTATTTCAACTTGTCTCAAATTGTTCTTTCGTGTCATCTGATCATTATGTCTGCCGAGTGCCAACAGTCATCACAGACTGTCTTTGAGCTTAATTGCTTGAAAGTATCATTCATTCTGGGACTTGATAAAAGTAGTTACTCCAAGGTATGATCATGGACAAATATCTCTGAAATTGTCTACAAAATAGGCCTATGCCTGTTTTATTGTCTCATCTTTATGTTTTCCTCAATGTATATTATGAACATTCTTTCTCCACATTGTCTTGTGGAAGTTGTGGTAGACCTCACTCCTGTCTTACTAAATTGACAAACATTTTTCAAATCATCTCTTCGACATAGTTCCTCTCAATTTCTCAGCAGTTCCTCCACAATCAGATAAAAGAGAATTCCAATACAGATGTGATCAAAGAATGACAGAATTATGATCCAACCTATTCCTTATCTTTTTAGATATCTGTAGATATAGATTACGTAGTGGAGCTGCCAAGAGTACAGCTGCTCAGTAATGAATATACGTTGAGAGCAGATGATCACACTGTACTAAGTTGCTGGAGTTTTGTGTGGTGAAAATTTGCTTTGAAGTTTACCAGGTACTTTGCAGAGACTTTATACAAGAGTGCAGCCCTCTCAAACCAAATCTTTGCACTCCATGGCACAGTGAGTTACTTTGGATTGTTGAAATTTAACAATCATATCATTCCTATTGAGTTGATACAATAAGCCAGATCCATGGATGCAAGATGCTGTTGAGGTAGGAAGGCAGTCTCTACTGCACTTGTGCAGCTTCTTTAGTATAGTTCTTTCCCTTCCCATTAGAATTAAGGATGGTTGATGGGATGATGAGGAGAGGAAGAGGTACATAAGTTTGCCTTGGGTTATTTATTTTCTCAATACAGGCACACTGATGTTTCCATCGTATATTATGATAAGGAGTGTAAATAAACAATCCCGAAATTCCATATTGATCAGCTACATTGCACAATTTGGGTCTCAGAAATTGGCACTTAGAATGATGCATGGCAATACCTTGGGAAACAGTCTCAATGGTCTCTCTACAGCAATTAGGTCACTGTAACTTTCTCACTGAATTCCTTACAGTGTGCTGATTTCCGATGTTTTGCAAAGGAGCATGTTTGTTGGGTATTCCGGGGATTATCTGGCTGGATAATATTAAGCCATGATGCCAGCTAAATGCAGTTGGGTGATAAGGCAGTTGTAATTTGAGGGAGGTGATTCCTCGCCAGTTGCAAGTAGCCAGATAACTGGGTGTTTGTTGCAAGTTGATACTTGGCTGCAACTCTGCATCACTTATTAATAGATGTATAGTATGCAATGTGATGCATGTGAGATATTTGTTGACAGACAGATGAAAAATGAATACGTCAACATATTGCAATGGAATTGTGATATTTTCCAGTGATATTTCATCAGATAAATAGGCATGTTTAGGGCTTCATGCCCTGTATTTATGCACTTGTTTGGCTAATTGGAACAAGATTGATGGATTGGTTGGCTGATTTATTGATTGATTGAAGAGTTCTTTTACTGATGCATGGGTTGATGCCAAGATTGCATTTATTGTTGGAGCCAACTTATTTGATTTTTATGGGAACTAATTAGTTGAATGGTGTGGATGGGGTACTTGAAAATTGAGGGTATCTATTACTTCTAAGCTACTGCAATGTAAATTGTAGGCATGAATTGTGAGGATGCATTCAATTCAGACTGGGAGTGTGCTTGGGTATCATATATGGGTTGAGGAATACCATTGAATAGATGAGTGGAATGCCTATCATTTCATCAAATGTTTGCTTATTACTTTTCCATTAATTCCCGAATGCTTTCATGCCCAAATAACCGTAAAACTAACTCAATTTGATTAATGTGGTGTCTCATGTCAATGCTGGTTATGCCTGCATTGGATGAGTTCAGACAGGTTTTGGAAATAGCATGTTGAAATGTCAGTCAAGGTGTTAAAAGGCTTCAGGCTTGAATGGCTCTACCTTGGTGGTACCACAGCAGTCTCTGTGGAGTGTTGAAAGGAGGGCTGGATCTCACAGAACCATGATGAATAGCATAATAGATCTTAATCAGCCCATGTTTACACTGCCACTGTGCCTCATTGCTCAGGTGTACATGTCAGGTGTAGGTCCTGCATGTCAGTCTGGTGGGAGGTTTGTACTGTGTAGCAAATGCTGTGCTGTTCATCTCAACTCTTCTGCCCTACAAAGGTGAAGTAAAATACCTAAAAATGCCTTGCATATATTTATACTTGCAAAATAATGTACCAGGTGTGAAAATAAAATAAATCTTACTTTATATTGAAAATTATGAGAGCAAATTCAGATTACTCAAATAAAAATATTACTTTTGAAGTTTTACAATATTTGGCTTCACCTTTACTGTAGAGAAGCACAAAGGTAACTTATTGTAAGTACATTGTTGATATCACTGTCTTTGAGACTTGTGCATTTAAAATTGGAAAAATACTTTTCTACACTTTCTTGCACGTACTTTACATCTTTAGATTGAAATCATGTCTGTCCTGAAATCTTAATTGTTTAGTCACATCATTTAATGATATTGTGCTGTCTGCTCTGGGATTACTACCTGCCAACCTATATGTTTTGCTGGTTGTTTTCTATTTGCTACAATTGTTATGTACTTATGCAGAGGATCTCTTGTGAAATACTTGTGTCAAGAGGGAAAGACAAGTGGAATGACAAGTGACATGATGTGCTTCTTGAGATACCTCTGTTGGTATGCACCCTGTTATTCCTTGCACCCTTTGCTTATCTTGCCATCAAGGTAATTTCTTGGTGTCGTTCACCTGCACCCTCTGCCCTGTGGCTATGTCGAGGCAAGAAGCAGGCCCCCACTTGTATGTGTTTATTCTAGGAGGTTCAAGACATAACTCATACTTTTGTTGTGCAGATCAGAGCAGTATGTCTCCGCTGCAGCATCTGAAGACACACTGTAAAGTCAAAGCAATAAAACCCCCATTACTCGCTTTTAAAAGGTGAAAGAAATGTAAAACTTACTTTTACGTGTAGCGTGTAAAATTTTGTTTGTGGTAGGCAGGTATAAAATTGTCACCCTCAAATTGCAATTTCTGTCCACTCACATCAGTTGAACGTTGAAAAATAAGACATATATGAAAGCATTCCGATGCAAGATTACACCAATTTGAATTGAGCGCCTGAACCATTAAGCCATCTGGCTGATAATGTTGCAACCATTTGATCTTGTCTGATCAGATCATGATTAATGCTTTTCTAAGTCGCAAAGTTCTGCGACTTTCCATTTGTTTCTTTCGACAATATGGGCTTCACCTTGTATAGCGTTTGCTGTAAGTTTTACAGTGTATCTCAAGTATATTTTCTTGGTGTCAAGAAGTGTGAAAGTTCCCCTTTTACCTCTGTGCTAAGATCCCACTGCTAATGCTATCAATCACCACCAGGAGTGCTCATGTTGTAAACGACACCAGGTTTGAGTATCAACAACTTGAATAACAAACAAACAAGATGTCTTTGAAGACGTGTGTTGGGATCATGTGACCCTTATGAATAACATAAGAGAGAAAAGAGAGAAAATAGCAGAAAAAAAGACACTCCACTTTAATCTTTTCATTCACCCTTTTTTTCCATGTTTCTCTTTGGTTCTGTTGTAATCTGTAGCCCACCTGAACTTTATTGAATTATTCACTTAAAACAACCCCATTGATTTCCACTTCACAAATTAATTAAGTGATAGATCACTGCCCAATAGTGTTTGTGTTGCTTGATAGATAGCCACAGAGTGAAGAGATTGGGCAAACTTAATTCAGCACTTCAACACCTCCATTCACTTGTGTTCGCTTGTATTGATTGGTGGGGGCATTCACCAGTTCTCTTGAATCCCATTGCACTGTGGAGTCATTTCTCATTCCAAGAATGCCATACTATGTATATATGCACATTCAAGGAGAAATGTAGTTTGTACTATTCAATTACTGACCATTGAGTGCCAAACTATTCAATTTCCACTCAAATAATCCATATATATATGACAGTCAATTTGAACTCTCCCATGTTCATAGTACTCCATGCATGTACACGTCAATGATATTGCTGTTTAAATTTATTTGGATCATTCAATTATATGCAGCCAGACATATGCTTTGCAGGCAATTTGTTCTTATGTTATAATTTTAGGCACGTTCATTGGAAATGTCATATATGTAGGTTTCCTCCATCCAGCAATTTGCTCAGTGGCATATTACAGGAGGATAACAGAGTAACAGGAGTGCTTGGCTATATTCGGACAAAGAGCAATTTGCTTTGGAAACACCAGTTATGACTGAACTGCATGACAATTATTTGGTGATTGGGGAACTGAGGGAGATATGGAAGGGGGCCGGGGGTGATATATGCCTCATGTGCTGGCTATGCATGCTTGATTATTTTCACACCATTTTTTCCTTCAATTGATTCTGTACACTGTAAAATTATGATATCATTCGCAAAACGAAGTTTATTGCATTTGGGAGACTTATTGAAAGAAAATAATACTAACTGTTTAATATTCTTGAAATCAAGTTATAATTTCCACCAAATGCTATTATTCATGGTTTTTACAGTATTTACAAATTGCAGATGTCATTTATGTAGACACCCTGATGTTACACAGACAATTAATGTGATATCTTGCTGCTAGCTTTTGCAGCATCATCTTCTACAGTGAGCTGTTATTTGCCACTGTCCGATCAGCACTGCCATCCCTGTGTGTATGCAAACATTCATGAGCATTTTACAATCATCCATGGAAATTATTGGCCACAGGGCTTACTGTTTTGGCCATAAGCTTATAATTCTGTACACCCCTGTAAACATGGAAGGGCCATTGGAAGGGCCATTGGAGGGTGGTCAGTGTTTGTTCTAGGACCTCTGTTAATAAAAACTGACCTCTAGGCCATTGGATGCCAGGCCCATTGACTGCACGGTAATGCCCTTGACTGCTGGCCATTGCAACTTATTGTGTTGAAGCTGTTTATCAGTTGATCTGGCTGTTGAGATGTGCAGCATATTGTGGATGTCCTGCATGACCATAGGTCCTGTCTGCATGTTCTTTGAGAAATAAATAATGAAATTTTCACAAGACAACACTGGATAATGGATATACTGAACCTATAGCACCTTAATTGAACTAATTGAAGTCTTAGGCCTACACTGCAGACGTGAGCAGGATGACTGTGTCTATTGGATATCTCAATATGACACGTATTGGTAGCTGCAGGCCATGCAACACCCTTCATTGATATGCTTTTGAGATATCAATTGGAAATGTTCTCAAAATATTGAGGAAAAGCTACGGTCTTTGCTGGGTCTATTCAAAAGCTGCCTTGCAACTTGTGGACCCTTTGATGTTGTGAGTCTCAGCTTCAAATATCTAAAATATTTTCATCAGACCCTGAATCTATATTATGATCTAGTTTTCTGGTGTGAATCAATACATATATATTTCAGGCCCATGCAGGGTTTCTTTGGGATGTCTTTGAAAGGGAGAAGGAGGAAATAATTGATTGCTTTATTTTCTGAGAAACTCTCTAGTGAAAATTGAGCTATTGCTGATGTATTCTCCGTGTGCGCGAATGATCTCAAACCTTCGTAATAAACAACGTTTAAATTATCTGTAAAGAGAGGTTGGTTTGAAATTGAGTATCAATTTGTATTTGAGCAATGTTTATTTCAATTAATTAAGAATCGTGCAATTATGTAATTTCTTAACTTAATCTTGTCGAAACTGTCTGGTTGCGACTTCTTCATCCTTCTATAAATTGTATTCTCTTTGTACAATCGCTTCACATTTTGAGTTATTCTTTGAAATCCTTCGTTCCTCTTCTAATTTGTCTTCCTCTCTTTGTCTCTCCTACTACTTCTTGTGCTTCTTCATCTTCTTTCTGTAGTTGCCTCCTTCAACTCATTTCGTTCGATCTCACCTTCACATTGTTGATTTCACAAAAACATCATTTGTGGACACCTCCTTAGTTGTAAATGGAGAAGCATTCGAAAATGTGATTGAATATAAATATCTGGGCACCGTAATAGACCAGAACTTTTCTTTTTCAACAAATGTAGACAATGTGTATAAAAAGATCAACTCCAGAATGTACTTTTAATCAAGACAGCTGTGCAGATTTAGTATAGATGACATAATTTTGAATATATTTTACAATTCTATCATGCAGTCAGTCATTTCATTCTCAATTTGTTGCTGGTATGGCAACTGCACTGCTGAGGCAAAAAACAAAATAAAGAAGGTCATCAAGGCTTGTGCTCGACTGAACATCAATACTATGTCATTACCAGATATATACATTAAATACAGCAAGTTAAGATATGGTTGTATTGTAAAGGAGGTAGAACACCCGCTGCATAGTTACTATGAATTGTTACCATCTGGTAGAAGGTTGAGGAGTATCAAATGCAGAACTAGCAGATACGCAAGGTCATTTATTCCAGCTAGTATTAAAATGTGCAATGAATGCAAGTGGTAGTATGTATGTATCTATTTGGTGTGAATGAATAACTGTATGATTGTGTTTTTCTCTGTATGCATGTGACTGTGATTGTATATATATATGTGATTCTATGTCTATGAGGCAACACACTCCAAGTTTCACTTTTGTGATGAATAAAGTATTTATTATTATTATTATTATTATTATTACATTCTTAAATTTGTCACGACGCAAATATACATTGTATTTTTATTTAAATGCAGCTGTGACAAGTCTGTAACTTTTCCACATCACCTGGATATGCACTTTTGGATATTGCCTTTATTGCTACTCAGTATGTGGAGCTGTGTCTTGCAACCATTCGTTGAGACCTTGACAAAAACAGAAACTCACAAAAAAGAGACCCCAAAAACCCAACATTGCATTTTTGCTTCCATCTGTACATTTTGTATGCAAACAGGAGCATGTGTATTCTGTGGGACACACACTGTATGAAGTAGATTCACTGAGACTCAGGATGTAACCTGACTGCTGGGGCAAGTGTCAGAAGGATGCAGGTTACGTAAGGGAGGCAGAGATGAGGTGTTGAGCATCCCAGAGGACTGCAGAAATGCTCACCTGTCTGTTGGAAGCTGTTGGAAGCTGCATCTTTGGATGCTGAGGCAGAGGGGTGATGTGTGGTGCTTCAGATACTTTTGAGATGCTATGATGTTTGCTAGTTGTTGTTTAGATGCACTGAATATGTTAAATTGTGTTTGTCACACCTCTTGACAGATTTTGGTTTAAACTGACAAGCAAGTGACGGGTCTGATGGGTTGTATGCTTGACATTGGCTCTATACCACCCACTAGAGATATGTACAGATCTTGTATACAGGCATGTGCAAAATTGTCTAAAAAAATACGGCTTATCATCCGAAGCATTCTATTTACAAGGATGTTGAACAGGATTCTGTGAAGTTCTGATATTCTACATAACGATAGTGGTAATTAGATATTTTTATTATACTTTGAGCAAAAACAATATGAATTCAATGTTATAAATCTTGCTTCTTGCCAAAAGGTAATGACATGCAAATGACCATGCCAGTTATACATGATGTATGGTTGACTGAATATACGTTTTTGCATGATCTTTTACGAATATATATGTATTCAAAACATGCTAGCAACATACATACACAAGCTGAAAGACAACAATTAGAGGCCCAGGAAGGAGGAGGACAGGTGCCAAGGTTTATATAGCACGAGGCAGGTGGAGGATTTGGAAAGAAAAAAGAAATTAAAAAAAAAGGGAAATGAGAAAGGTTGATGAGTTGTGAGGATGGATTGTCACAAAAAAAAAGGAAATGATTTATTTTTTCCTGCTTTCTATCTCTTTGGGAATGTGAGAATGGGAGTGCTTCCTTCTTGAATGGTTTTCCTCATTTCTCATATCTTAATTGTTACCAATATTTTTTTTTTTCAAAATATCGCACACGGAAAAGTTTTGAATTAATAGATTTTTTTTTGTTGGCAAGAATTTCAGAAGGTACATTGGCGTTGCTTTTGATATCAAACATGTTCATATCAATCAATCAATCAATCAATCAATCAATCAATGTTTCTAATTGTAATTACCTGTAAATCTATATTTCGAGCCATTATTTTTAAAAAGGTTATTCCAGACAACAAATGTCCTCATAAACAAAAACATAGCACATAATTAGACAAGGCTAAAAGATACTACTAATACATTATTACACATACAGTCTGTCTTTCTCTCTATTTTTGTCAATTTTCCTTTATTTGAATATTGTGAATTATGTTGCAATTAATTATGAAACATCGACGCAAGTGCCTTGTTCCAGAGACCCAGAAACCCAGTTTTCAAGGGGATGAGCTTCAGTTTTTCATAATTCATTGAATATGACACGAATTTATGTGTGAATGGCATTAAATGCCATTACATCACATCATGATGGTTCTGCTTCGGGGAGATTTGGTGTTGAATGTGGTATTAGGTCTTTTTTGACAAGTGGGAGGACCAGGAAGACTTAGTGCCACTATGAAGAGGATCTCTTCGAAGGAATAGCTTGGAAGAGGGGTTCAAATGCCCCCTGGTGGCTCTCCTGAGAGCCTTCTCTTCAACCTGTCAGTCCCTATGTTCAGTGCAGCAAGTAAGGTGCTGGAATTGCATTGGTTATGATAGGAAGAGAATATAATTATTATGTTGTCAATAATAATGTTGCAAAGCCAATTGATTCAACGATTGCAAATGTGTGGTGTGAAAAAAGGCTACACATAGGGGTAACTGTATGGGACAAAATTTTAAATTTAAAAAAATTTAATTATCAGCCAGAAAGTGCAAGAAATGTCACAACCTGTGAAATTAAGGTTCTATAATCCTGATTTATGTCATATAGACTTTAATTAAATTGAAGCTGCTGATAGATTTGACATACAAGTTACACAATATAATTAGAAGTTCAGGCAAGACTAAAGATATCTAGTAATTTTGATAATTAATTAGAGAAGTTCAACAAATTGATGAGTTTTGGGAGACACAGAACTTTGGCCAACAGGGCAGAGCTCTGCATCTGAAGCCTTTGTGCTTGTACTGACAGAAGAAACCATTTCTTGAGGCTACAATATAGAATGTCTCTTCATTGTCCATGTAAGTCTACCAGAAACACAGGACCACAGGACTGTATGGGGCAATTTAAACAGCACTCCTGGCATTGTACAAGAAGCCCTTACAGAGTTGTTCTTCAATTTCTCTTATGAAGCCATTTTACTTCGCTCCAGGCTTCATATTGGCCCATTTTCTTCTGCCTTTAGCCACATGTCTTCGTGAAGCCTCAGCTGCCCAAATTCCTTGACAACTGGCCCTGGGCAGGCATTGTGGGCTGGTCCTTCCTAAAGAAAGATAACAAGTTGATGTCTTGTTCAGCCAACCAAGCTGTTGTCTCAACTGTATTTGTGTGAAGTGGTTTTGTGATGGCTTGAAAGCACGGAGAATGTTGAAGTGCATTTCACACCCATACTGATTCAGCATTTGTTAATTATTTAAACCTTCATATCCGGTGTAATTCATCAGTGCGATAAACCTAAACCAATGAAGCGGAGATGGTGGAATGTCTAGATCAATGGCCGGTCACCAGTGCCATGGGAGCCTCATCTACGGTGACTTTAAAAAGAAAAAAGGGCATTTTATATATATTTTTGTCCCAAAAGTGGGGGGAGGTACATTCCCCCTCCCCTGTCTCCACCGCCTTTGCAATAAAGATTTGTCGCACCAATCGATCTCCCTATCGCTCGACCTCTGTATCTATCTACCTTCTCAGTTGCAGATTTTTATTGGTCTCTTCAACTGAGAGTCCCCTCTTCCTGCCTTTTAAGCCAAGCTTTAGAAAAGTGGCTGCAATAAACTGCTCAAGGTTCTTACAAGTTACGACACTAAGGCTTCCTTTGAGCTCCCAGTAAATCCTGTAATTGTTGTTAACACCCCAGCGGCTCAGGGTGAATGCATGAAAATGACAGGACTATCTTTAAATGACCATGAGAACCTACAAGGTTAGGATTTAGTTGCTTGTTGTGATGTCAGGCGGAAAAGGCCGAGTTTAGCCGATTGGGGGCGATTAGTGTTTCCGGTTGAGCAGAAGTGGATCGATGGGGTCTCCAAAAAGTCCCAAGAGAGGGCGTTGTGAGCTCTATGGACCTTTTTCCTCAGACAACTGCATCAGTGTCTCTTTATTTCCCACTTTATCTCAGGGTTATGCGGTGCAATGGAGTCCTCAATACACTCCTCCAACCCAGCCCTGCCAGTCTGCCTGCTGGTGTCACTACACAGCAGTAATACTGATAGAGGGCTCTGCTTCTTATATTGCTGGAGTTATTGCTTGGGCAAAAGAAAAGAAAGAGAAAAGGAAAAGAGGAAAGAACACTGACAACATCCTTTATTCGGAAACCGGTGCATTCTGTTCTAACTGCGCACAAGGACATTCAGTGAATTATGGAAAGATAGAAGTAAAATATGTATTTTCGCATCGAAAAATTGAAGGTCAATTGCAATTGTTGTATTTTACAAAAAACGTCATTTTATGGAATGACTCAGATTGAATTTACTGCCATGAAATTGAGATTCGAAAACATTAGCGACAAGGCCAAGATTGAGTCTGAAGTCATTAAACATATAACATGCCGATGAATGGTATGATATCGTGGAAACTGTCGGTAATTACAATTCTCATTCAGTTGAATTCTGATGCTGTTTCTGTCTATTCTGATGGTGTTGATGGGAAATGCTTTATGTCCTGGTGCTGTTGTGTTTGTGCTAATGCTTCTGTCTCTAATGCTGAAGTTCTCAATTCAATTCTGTTAATTTGTGTTTTTCAATTGTATTGTTTTGAAATATACATACATTAAACTAAACTGATGATGGCATTGTGCTACTTGGCTGAATCTTCTGGGCTGACTCCCAGGGCTGGTAGCTGCTGGTTGAATCAGCTGCAGGTCTGCTGATGAAGCCAGCGTGACACTGATGAAGCCAGCAATGACACTGCTGAAACGTGACAACAGTCTGGTGGCTAGCTGCAGTAATGTCTCGTGACTTCCTTGAGGTCTTCCTTGAGCCGAAGATGTCTTAAGTAGTCTAACGGGGCTAAAGGCTGGCTAAGGCTGGCTGATGGCTGCTAAAGGTTGACTGGAGACTGCCCTGGCCTTTCTAATAAGTGTCTGAGAGCCTTCCTTGGTGTATACATCATTGCCTCTGGCACTAGACCTGTGCATGTGTCTCAAGCCAGTGACACTGCATATTAGGCAAATCTACACTAGAAGTATTTTAATGTTAAATTGTTAATCACCACAGAGAAGAATTTTTTACCACACCTCGTCATGTAAACTGCATGTTTGTCACAACCAACCAATTAATTTTTACAAAGTTTAGAAATTCAGTGGTGGAGATTCAAGATATGTTGTTTTCTGGAAGTAACCAAATCAAACATTTCAACAATCTACCACACCAACTTACGACATGTTTCAGAGTGTATTTTGATCTCAAACAAAAATGTACTTATGGTGAATTTCTTCCATGCTACTACAATGATTACCACTACTATGACTACTACTATGACTAATACTATACTATTATACTCACTCCTCCTGCTGCATCTATCAATATAATCCATTTACTCAACTCATAGGTGTAATATTTTGTCACTTTAAAATTTGATTACTCTCAGCCCTTTTTCCAAAGATGAGAATTTGAGTTATATTGCTGCATGTTTTCCAGACTTAATCCGTTTCAAAAAGCTCCTTAATTAAAGTATAGAGAAGGAGCTGTGTTGTGTAATTAACTTTCACATTTCAGGTTGGAGCTACAGATAAAAATGGCTTGAAATACTTGAGATTTTTTCTTCTTCGTTTTTTTTTTTCTCATAATTTTCTGCCACATTTTGAAGGTTTCATGTAAATCTCTCATGAGAATACCACCAATTTGCAGTTGGAAACTGCATGTAGATTTCAGAAAGTATCTAAATGGCAGAAAAACAAGCAAACTTGGAATATGTTGTCACTTTGTGACACTTTCTAATGTGAAAATGATTGATGCTTCTCATATATTTTGCAATATACATGTGCATCATTTCATTAGAAGTATCTCCCCTCATATATTGCTGTCGTTCCTATGAAATTGCCAAGTTTTGATTGGATCCGTGTATAGTTAACTTTCCAGGGAATTCGTCATTATTATCTTTAGTCATGCTCGTGTATGTTCCTATCATTTCAGTTAAGTGTGGAATTATGTTATTTTTCATCAATATGTTGTAAGCAATCATTGTATTTTGTGGACTTGTTTGCAAGCCTGTATAGACAGCCAGATAGACAGGTAAGATAGATAAATGATATATGATTTATCAGTACGTAAGCTACATGGATTGTGACCTATTTTTGTGTTTTTGAACTTCTGAAACAATTTCTGAAACATCTTAAGACAAGCTTTTGGCCACTTCCGCTTATTTGCCATTGACAGACAAGACACAGAAAGGGTCGTGTAATCGTTGGTGAATAAAATTGGATTGTGGCTGTTTGCAAATACAATTGTGCAATGTTAGGTAATGTTATGTCAGGCAGACGATGCACGAAATAACGTCTGCTTGAAAGAACGTCTGCTAAGAACGTCTGCTTGGTTTGGCGGAAGTGACGTAGCCTGGGGCGCATGCACACTGAACTCATGATGTTCTTGTTTCTTAAGAATTGAATAGCTTTTATCCTTTCTTGGTTGTTATTCTGAGGAATGGTGATAATTTCGCCAACTCCTTCTTATTTGTCTTGTACACAATTTGGCATAGTTTTGAACCATTTATGGATTAAAATAGGCCTAAGACTTCAATTAGCAGCCAAGATATCATGACTGCCTGGAGAAGATTATCTTGAGATATTTATTTGAAACTCTTCCATTCTTCCTGTGTTACAAGATCTACTGACCACAGTCACCACACGTCACAATAGTAAGCATGTTGATGTAGGTCTTCTAGTAGGCCTCAAGTGTTATTCATACTGAGCAGCAGGCCTATGTGGAGTGTTTGAAGTCTGTAATAAGACGTTTCTTGTGACGAAACAGGTGAGAGACATCAAAGGGACATGACGTCACTCAACGAGGTCCTTTGTGGCGTCACTTCCGTCTTGAATCAAAGGGACTCTGGCCTGTTCCTCTTTGGTAGTGTTGAGCCTTTTGACATGCTACTACTACTACTGAAGACTCTGAAGTACTGTGCAGATCTTATATTTTGCATTAGCAATTTAGCATAGTATTTAGCTAGGTATACCTGGTGCTTAAATGATGCATTGCCAATGAAATTGTTAAGTTATCCTTCCAACTCCTACATTGATATGAAGTGCCTTTTGCAAAATGTGTTGGACACTCTTTTCTCTTTACTCCCAGCATGCCAGCTTTTGCCAAATAGCTCCTGCAATGAAGTCCATAGCGATCATTTGTTGATCTTCCTTTGGACTGTGAAGAAAGCATCTGAAACGTGTTGAGAATGCCACTGTCTTCTGCTTGCTATGCTTTTGCCAATTACAGGAATATTTTCCAAGCTCCTGGAATTTCGAACAACAAACAGGCACGCTCCTACAATTGTCCAAACAAATAGTGTCATGCTTTTGCACTTGGTTGGTCAGTCATGAGTATATATGTCTGACATTGGCCTTCTGGTGCTGCCAATTAGCAAGTGTCCAGTTGTGTGGTCACTCTTGGTGGTGATGTAATGCAAACATGAATATGTTCTTATTGAATTAATTAGGCTCAGTGAAAGTGCCAAGTAAAGCCATTGACTTACACAAAATATTTTCGTGAATTACCAGAAAGAAAAATATCAAACTGTTCATAAACTATTGACCCATGTGTCAGACCATGTACCTTAGCCAATATGCCTGAGTGGGAATATCCAATTATTCAAAATGACAGTCTCTTTGAATAACACTTGTGGGTTATCAAATGAACTGAAGGTTGCAGTTGAGGAATTGTGTTGATCTTAAGACTTAACTAAATCTGACAACTTGATCACACAGCTTATTCTTACATTGAAAAATTTCAAACTCAGCAAATAGTATACCTGTGTATTTGAGTGAAGGGTCAACATGTAGTTAAGCAATTAGCAGGATCATGACCCCTTGGTCTGTATTTTGTTGTGAGAAGAATTCTCAGCTGCTTCTCATTAACTGCCCATCACTCATCATCAGTAGCAGCACCAGAACTGACTTCCAATTGCTCCTTGTATTTTGACTGGACTGTAATTAGCCACTGAAAGTGCTGTCTCTTCTGGTTAATTCATTATCATAATGTGAAGGAGTAGATACTAAGCAAATATTCCATTTGTATTTCTGTAGCATGGGTTGATAACTGGATAATTGAATTTGATCTGTTGAGAATCTGATTTGAAAAATGTTGTCGAAGCATTCTTTATTTACCTATCTGACATTGCACCTACAGTGTCCTACACATTTATAACATTTTAACAAGAATCTATTTAGTGACAATTCTTAGGAATCCTATGTTGGTGGCTGCAAAAAGCACAAGTGGTCATTATTTCAAATTGGGTGTTTCTAGCTGTCAGTCAACACAAACTGCTAAGTGGAAGACCTATTATCCCACATTGCTTATAAAGACCTCTTTGTCAAAATTGCTGGTTTGTAAGATCGTAAGAGGTCCCAAATTTACAGGTGAATGCTTCCACCAAGAATTGAATTTGTATTCTAAATTTTATCACAGAAGATGCCTTTCACGAATCCTGGTCAATTCCTCTAAATTCTGATAATGGCCAGTTACATGGTAAATGCCTGATAAGTGCTCCCAAAGTTGTCTGGAAAGCTTTTAAGTTAAAGACTGGCCCATTCTTCGCAGCTGCCTCTCTTCATATCACACTCAAAGCAGAAAATAGCTGTTCTGTCGACCTAATAGCTCAGATGGAATCGCCTTATTCAATGCTGTTTATTTGAAGATTTTGTGAGTGGCGTATAATTCGCTCAAAGAAGGAAAGGAAAAATATCAAATTGTGATATTTTGTCCATTTGGCACTGACTGAATAATTCCTAATGCTTATTGTGAATACTTGAGCTGTGACTTGATCCACAAAATCATGTACAGAATTAAGGATATAATTATCACTCTTGCACTGGATGAGACATCGGCATGTCTTAACATTGGTTGGGCAGACTTGGAATCGAACCCGCGTCACAGGGATGAGCAGCGCAGAGCACTGCCACTTAGCCGAGCTCCCAGACCTGTTAATTACTATGTAAATGCCTTTATTTAAAATTAAAAATGACCTTTTTGACTTTCATTACTTATTAAAAGGTAGGTATTTGTAGGCCAGTTTGCCCTTCTCGCTTACTAAGGTGGGCAATTAGTCCTTTTCCTGGTCTTGGGTGACCCCTCTGTCAACAAAGGACCTGCGAGACTTATGGACCTTAAAGAGGTCCCATGTGGGAGTACTTCCGCCCTGTGGGGCTCTGATAGGGTATCTTAAATCGGTGACGTGGAATAGGGTCGAGGAGAAGGGCTTTGTACCCAGATCTCTATCAATGATGCGTGACTGACCCTCTGAATTATTCAAAGAAATGATCCTCAGTGACAGTGAATTATTGCCTCATCAACCTATGATCATTTGGACTTCAAAGGAACCTGCAGGATTGACCTGATGGAAACAGAGCTTGAGATCGGTTGAGGTGGTTGTTATAGATTGGATTCAATGGCTTGGGTGGTTGTGTCTGATCTTGGTTGCTTTTGGTTGATCTTGGTTGCTTTGAATTGATCTAGGTTGCTTTGGTTGCCTCTGGTTGCTCTGCTACAAAAGCACCAAGATAAATTCTTGGATAATCTCATCATAGTCTGCCAAATGCCTTCAGAAATCTCACTTAATGGCCGTCTTCATCCAACAATGTGCTCTGCTTTCTGAAAAGATTCCAGGAGACTCCAAGGCTTCAACTCTCACTTTTTGATGATCCGTGATGCTGTGTGATCTGTGGGCCATTTGAGAACCTTTAGTGAGCATTCTTTTCATAAATTTTTTGATATAACACATGGAGAATATTCATTTTGTTCCTTTGAAATAATCACAACAGCTTTGCATCATTTTAGATCCCAGAAAAATGTATCCCTGGTTTAATTCACAAATATCCACTCACACCTTATCACATCTTTGGCATTGATTAGAGTATCCAAATATTTCAACTGCAGTAAATATTTTCATTCTTCGATTGGCCAATTTGGGTTTCGGGCAAACAACATATTGATCAATAATTAATTCTTTGATCAAGAAGAACATGGTTCAGAGGAAAGTAAATCAGTTGGTTCATGAAAATATAAAATTTAATCTTGAATGTCTTCCTTATCTTTACAACCAACACTTATTTTACGAAGACGTTTCCCTTTCAATCTGTTTGTTCATGTTGATATTTCTTGAACCGTTAAGTCTTATGATATGTATACAGAATTACAGATAGATATACTATAGGTTTATAGACTTACCCTTTGCTGTGGTTATCAACAATCAGCCCAGCCCTATAGACCTGTCTCAGTGGCTGTGATCAGCAGTGTCTCTCCAGACCCTAATGACTGCCAATGGACCAGTTCAGTGGCTGGATTTCCTTCAATCAATTGCTGTATCAATTGCTGCATCAATTGCTGTATCTCTTGATGTGTGAGGAGCATTCCAGAGTGCTTCTGTACCTCTACGAGTGACTGTGTGAGTGCCTCTGGGGCTTCTGGCTCACACTGATCAGGGAGAGTATCACAAAGAGATTTATGGCCAATATTGATACCATAAGAAAGGATTTAGGTACTTACAGAGGATTAATACTAAGGCACTTTTTTGTGATTGCATGCATTGCACACTTTCAATAGATAAGATGTTTCAGGTGTATAATATATATGTAAAAAAAATCCTTTTTCATCTTACTATTTATGAATAATAGGCAGGCAATTACAAATTACATTAAAACATTTCTTCAAATGTCAAATATTCTTCAAATGTTTGAGGAGATACATCTTGCTTTCTGTTATTAGATAGTTATGAGCCTTTACACACTTTGCAAATGGTTATTCATCTACAAACATTGTTCACAGATCTCGACAGTTCTTTTGATCCTGTTGTTGTGGGTAATTGTAATCATTTGCTAAATTCGTCTATGTCTGTCTTGGTTTCTGTGTTCGCCATGATCAAATCCTTCAACAACTTGTTGAGATGCAAGTGTCTTATCATCAGCTATCTTTTGCATACAACGAGCAGTCGACAGGTCAGCTTGCTACTAACTAGCTTTTCTTGGATGTGCATGGTCTGTTTATTTCTCTACCAAAATATTTTGTTTGGAGTTAGCATGGATTTGCAAAGTGTGGCTTTGCTTATTGCTGGCTTGTAGATGCCAGAGAAAAAGCAAGAACATCTTAGCCAAAATGAAAAGAAAGTGAAAAAGTAAGGTAAAAGTAAAAGGTGCAGAAAGAAAAGCAGATGGATACTTTCTTTCATCTTTGAGGCATAATTTGCTTCACCTGTCAACTCTAAATTTTTTCTATTTCTTAACAACATTTTTCTTGTGTTTTCTGTTAGTATCTTTGTGAATTTCTTTTTGAAATTGATGGATTAGGTGTTAAGTTGGACTTAATCATTCAGAAGAGTAGTCAACAGTCTGTGTAGATTAGGGGTCACAACTTCCACATGTGTTGGTTTGGCATTTGTTTAGAGGAGGTATGAAATATACTTGTAACATATGTATTGTACAGAGGAAACCTGTTTGTTATCATGGGATCAAAGAGAGATGTTTCAGATGAAGCAGATGAAACTGTTGGATGAAACATGATGGAATTTAATTTATTCCAGGTCAGGGAGATGGAAGACCTTTAAATGGTGAACTTAAACACAGATATAAAGATTTAATTATAGAAACTGGTGGCTGCTGATTTTGATGTGTATATGTAGTCCAAAACATGTGAAATATTGCAGAAATTTGAATGCATAAGTTAGTTATAGGAAGCGAGGTAGGTTAGTTTGCCTTCATGGCTTCATGATAACAGCACCCACACTTGTAGTCAATTTAGCTCCCAGGAACCAGGTTCGACTACTTATCATGAAGCCATGAAGGCAAACTAACCTACCTCACTTCCTATTAAATAACATACACATTCAAATTTCTGCAATGTTTCACATGTTTTGGACTGCGTAATGTGCATATATACACATCAAACTAATCAGTAGCCACCGGTTGCCATAATTAAATCCTTGTGTCTATTTTCAAGATATCACCATTTAAAGGTCTTATAGATAGATAGATAGATAGATAGTGTATTAAGATGTTTTTCCACAACATGTTCCAAACACTGAGGAGAATAGAAGGATTATGAAGTTGGAATAAGATTGGATCAAATGTGATCATACCAGGTGCAGGGAAGACTGTGTTCAAGACACAACCTGGTAACTGAACCTGGTATTAATCATGAGAAACGTGTGTTTGTTTATGACATATGCAATTCGTAATATGTCATAATACACGTCCAATGCCAAACAATAACAGATAAACAGCCTGTAGAAAAACTCCCAGCATGCCAAAATGGATTTGCCGTTTCCTCCCTGCAAGAATGTAATTGTGGCTGTCTGTGGTGGTCCTGTTATTACTTTAGTCGGGGTTTCCTAATAGCTTGTGCCTGATGGATTTCTGCTGATTTTTCCACCATTTCCTTCCTTTTTACTCAACATATATATCAAAGAAGAAAGGAAAAGAAAATATTATGACATAAACAACCCTGATTGGCCGTCATATGTTGGAGGCATTGCCCTGTGCTTACAAAGTGTTACTTACAGAAGTAAACCTTTCGACTTCAAATAAGCTGCAAAATGGAGCTCTGCAGAACAAGACAGTAATTTGGAGTTTCATGTTGGTGCCTTTTGTCTTTTTCCACTGTTGTAATGTTCTCAATAGCTAAAGTGCAGAAATAACGTATAATTTTGTGCTCAAAGTTGCTGTACGTTTTGCAGAAATGGCATACAGAGCATCTGGTGGCTACAAAGAGAAATATTTCGTTTGTGTTGCTTTGTTTGTAGCGTTCATAAACTACCAGCATTGCTGTAACACACTCGAACGCAGCATTGGATGTAGCTCTGTGCCAGCTCTGTGCCCAGCCATAGTAATGCTCGTATGGGACCCTATTAGCTGAGATATTTATTCCTCTTTGCCTGATCCCTCCTCGTAGAACAAGTCAATTGGCAAAGACAAGTGTATTTCCTGCAAGAGCCACACAAATATACTGTATTTACATGCCCAAGGGTAGTTGTGAGAGTCAGTTGGGATGTGACATTGTTATAGCCCCTATGAGCATTGTCTTGGGTATGATATCCATTCAACTGGAAGCTCAAGGTTCCAAGGTCTATGCAGAGCAACTAAAACACCCACCCAAGGGGTGTATCATTGTTATGAATTTATTTCCCGGACTGTCTTCAAGTGTCTTGTCAGGAAGCAATATATTTTATAGTTTTTTTGCTATAAATGTATGTATATTAACTCTACACTTATCCTTGATCTGTGTTGAAGTCTGTCTATCTGTCTATCTAATGATATCTATCTGTCTATCTTTTGGTATCTGTTGGTTTGTCTATCGGTCTATTACATATACAATTACAAGAGAAAAAATGTAACAAATTGTCTGGTGAATTTCATCGTGTTGAGATCCCAGAACCTGACTTGGCAAAGGGCAGGGGAATTATACCAAAACAAACTACCCTTGCTTTTACATAATCGCCAATATCGGAATATACATAGTGTTCTATCGGTGTATCTTTCCGTCTGTCTGTCTGTCTATATGGTGTGCTGATCTGTCTGTCTGTCATTGCGTTGATTTTCTTAGTTCATCTTTTTAGCATTCCTTTGTTCTCGGATACCCTTTCTCGTTCTCGGTTACTCCTATTCCTCTCTTGCCTGATTCCACATCCATATTTCTGATTCTATATCTATCCCTTTCTTCTTACCACCAAGAATCAATTGAATCTGAAACAGCAAATCCACTGGAGCTGGCCTGACACAGGGGGCTTCACTTGCTCCACGTCTGCATTATAGCATCATTGACATAAACCATGCTACTACCCATAGAATCTGATGCAATTACAAACCTTCTACAGTCCTGCAAACCTACCATGGCATGGAATATGGATATAACTGTCTAGATCTTAGAATGCCATCCAACAAACTGCAGATAATATCAGTACATTTTAAGGTATTTAATCTTCTTATAATTTTTATATTATTTATATTATTGGAAGGGTAGTTTTTTTGCTGATTTGCAACACTCTGTGCGCGTTCTGGATGTGCAAGGATGGTGCACTGAATCATGATGTGGACCTATTTATTATATATTTTTTGTATTTTTCCACTAAGTTTAAATAAACACTCTTGTGTCTGATAATTTAGATACTGGTCTTTTTTCGAACCCTTAAACTTCTCCATGTAAATTTAAAACATCAGTAATTCTGTTACTGATGAGAAGGGATCAGGCAAAGAGAAATAAATATCTCAGCTAATAGGGTCCTATATTTGTGTCCCGTAGTAAGGGGCCGACCAGACGATAGTTGGGGGGGGGCTATGGATTTTACCCCCGGGACGAACTTTTTTTTCGTTCGCGGCGCGTCGACGAACAATTTTTTTCGCATGCGCACTCGTGACAAACTTTTTTATCGGAATTTTAACATTACGGTACCCTAGCTACAGGTGAAAACAAACTTTTTTTTTATTTCCGTGTGCTGAACAAACTTTTTTTTTCAGTGTCAAGTGGGAAACAATCTTTTTTTTTAACCAAATATCCATAGCCCCCCCCCCCAAAGATCATCTGGTCGGCCCCTAAGAGCGATACAATGCCTGGGCACAGAGCTGCATCTGATGCTGTGTTTGAGGATGTTGCTGGTGGAACATTCATTTGAATTGAGTATTCTGGCATTGTTTTACAAATAGTAATTCTAATGAGAATTTTCCTGTCACTCCATTTTCAAACTTTCAGATAGCACAAGTACTTACAGGATGTACTTTAGACAATACTAGAGGGTCAATTACAAATAGCGTAAAGTCCAAATGCATTTTTTGCTAACAGAGCTGTTCCTCATCAGCAGAAAGCATTTTGTGTCAGTTGTGAGCATAATATTGGTAGTAAACAGTTTGCCAGTCGAACAATGCTGTGTTTGCACTGTGTTTGCACTGCACAATTACATGATGTGGGGTGATTGGATAGGGCACTCCGAGTAGGTGAGTGTTTTGGGTTTTGCTTTGTAAGCTGTTTTTATGCAGAAATTTGTGACTTCTATTTACTTTTATCATTTACTTAACGCTTCAAAGGGTGTATTTTTTCTTTTATAGAAAAATGAAAACCATTAGTTTCTGGTACTCGAATTTGATGTCCACATTCCCTCTGATACATCTTCCCCCGTGGCCTAATGGTCAAGACTGAGCACTTGTCCACTGGCTTTGAGGGCGTGGGTTCAAATTTCAACCGGGAACTCACTTTAGTCCGAGCCCGTGGGACATTAAGTGGAGGCGGTTTGTAACCAGTATTCTATGCTGGGACAATTGAAAGACCCTGGGCATCCCTGAATTAATAGGGTATGTTCCAGTTCCGGACTCCAAGTCTTCTCATCTCATCACACGGCAGTCACCAAAAATTTAAGTGCAGCTCCCTGCACAAAGATGGTGGTTGAGCTGCCCCGGCTGATCCAAGGTACACCAGCACAACACAAGTCAAGTCACTAACAATACTTTGTATAATGTTCCCTGGAAGCAAAATTTAAATGAGAAATACTGTGAAAGGTAAACGGATTCTGTGAAACTTTTGGACTTTAGCTTTGTCCCTCACTATTTATGTGTAAACCACCAGGTTCCACCTTTTAATTTCTCCTTTAGCCTGTGACAAACTGCTTTTCTGCTGCTTGCTGTATTGACCAGGAAGGGAAGACCAAGACCAATTCTCTAACCAATACAGTGTTTAACAGAAGCAATGCTTGATTGAATACTGTTTAATTACTTGATGGCAGCTACTCTTTTAAATCAAACCTTTGCATTACACAAAGTGACACCATCTGCAATTATAATAGGAACTTTATGCAGCAGCATGGTAGTCTATCTCCATGGAAAAGCTTGTTACTAAAAATGAGAGGGAATTTATTCAGAAGCTTCCATGCTTTATTGTGGCTGCACTGAGTGAATTCAGTTGTGATTCTAATTTCTGATACTCAAATGTCTATTAATTTGTGTATATTGAAAGGTTTCTGGTAAGGCATTGTGAACTATTAAGTAGAGTTTGATATAATTTTTTTCCTCTTTCTTCAATTATACTCCCATTGGGCAGACCTATTGACTGTGTTGAAATTAATTTTAAATTCACTCCATTTTCATTTAGAAACCCTTTATAAAAACGCCTTGGGGAGTATGGGATGAATTTGAATGTGTCTGTTATATTTCAATTAACTCTTTTTTCGTCAGACATCATTAAAAATTGGGAAAAGAGAAGAAAAAAAAGGAAATGGTGGCACACAAAATACTGAAATGTAAAATGTTGCCTTTTTGTCAAACTCCATCCCTTCAGAATTAGATAGCCTATCACTGCTTATATATAAACTGAAGTATATGTTGGCTCTTGTAGTATCTACCATCAGAACTGTGTGTGTATGCTGCTTACTTAATGAAGCTGTGCATCTATCTTTGCTTTGTATCTCGCTCTATTGCTGCCCAGCTACCACAGATGCCAACAGAATTGCAGGTTGATATTACAAATGGAGAAAAGAAGGAACCTGCCATTTGCATGAATCTGTATGTCTGGTGTATAAAGGCTAGCCTTGTAAAAAATCTTGCTGTCAAAGTTACAAATATTCTTTCAATATGTCTCGAACAAACCAATCCGCATGATTATCCTTCGACCATCAAGATTTTTGCTGGTGATAACCTGGTATTGATATCCATAATTACCGTAAACATATATGTTGGTTTTGACAAACAAAGGTATTGATAACCGTAAACTTTTATGTTGTTGTCGAAACAAATATTATGGAGAAGTTAGACATATCTCGACATATCACAGCTGTTCATGCAGTTGGTACAAGTTATTTATCGCTGCTTCTTGTGGAGAATGTTGAATTGGTCAGATCAGTAAGTTCCTTACTTGCTTTATTTGGTTGTGTTATAATTACAGCAAAGTTTCACAATAAACTGAATGGTCAGTTGTATAATGGCAGTTTATCCTTTTGCCATGAATTGGCTCCCATTGCATTGGTAGATAATATAGCCGTTGGTTTCCATTGGTTGTCTCTCAGCCATTGGTTGGTGCCAAGAATTACCAAAGGCATACTATTCCCTAGGAGGATGAATACACATCATTACATACTCACAATGTGAATCAATGGTGGAGTTTGGAAGTTGACTGCTTGCTAATTCATTAGGCAAAAGGGTTGGAGGAAAGGATGTCAATGCTGTGGGATGGCCTCATGTTTAATGCATGTCACAATGTCACTGCTTATAGGAGTGCAGCCAAGTGCATGTGCAGGAGGAGAAGTGGGGGTTTAAAAGAGGTTTATTGAAGAGAAGCCTAGATATATGTTGGGTTGCCAAAAACTCTGCCACGGATTCAAATTCAACGGCTTAATATGAGAAGTGTGTAAAGGCTTGGGTGTTGAATTGGGTCATGAACAGACCTTGTGCCAGGAAGTTAAGCAACCCCCAACATTTATCAAATATTCAGTGACATATAAGCTTAGTACAGTAGGTACTTGAGATGGCGCCGTCTGTTTTTTAATGGAGGGGATAAGAACTATTTAAGGATTGATTTTTATTTTAGTTCAATAATAAAACATCAGCCATAGGCTGTTCACGAAAGTAATAGTGGATAATCAAAGTCAACTCTGTCTCAAATATATAGTCCAATTATTCTGTAAAGACATGCAAACCAGCTTGATAGCAGGCTGTGGGTCATTGTCTCTTGTGTGTAAGATGAGAAGATGCAATTATGGCAATCACACCTCACAGGTTCACCACCTCACAGGTTCATTCCCTCCCAGGCTCACACCTCAAGTTGTCAGAAGCATCTCAGAGACATCAGATATCCTACCTATCCATCAATGTACCTGTAGCCGTGAGAACAACACAAATTGTGTCGACCACAAAGAAATAAGGATGATAAAGAAGTGAAAGAAATTAATGGGAACAAGAAAATAATTAAGGAATGAAGACATAAATCCAGAAAATACTTTATGGTAAGGAGAGGGAGATAATTTGCATGTAAAAAAAGATAATTAAGTAGAAAGAAAGGAAGAAGGACAGACAATTGATGCGAGAAAGAGAGAAAGGCAATAGAAAGCAAAACTCAAAGAGAGGAAGAAAGCCAAAACGAAATAGAGCCAGAAACCAAGCAAGCAATTCAGATTCAGAAACAAGAAAGAGAGAACTCGGGGAAGAGAAAATAGGCCAATGTTGACCAAACGTTCTCCTCATGGCATCTTGAAGTGAAGTCGAGGCTGGAGCAAGCCTTCTTGCAGGCATTGAGCAAGGCCATTGATAGATGATGCCAAATCTATCTTGATACTGATCGATCAACCTGCTATGGCTGACATGCTAACATGTCTTGAATTCGAATTGAGAAAAACACCCAAGAAGCGGTTTAGTGAACTCAATTCATAAAGTTTTCTTACAAAGTAATGTGTGACTTTCACTTTTTATGTGTGTGTTGAACCAACACAGAATGATTAAGAGGTTAAACTTCCAATCTGAGTAATCTTTGCTGGTGCTGTGTTTTATAGGCAATCAGTCCCTTGAATTTTGATGACTCCAGTTTTCCCCAGACATCAGAGTTATTCCAGAATAAAATCCTCTTAGTTATAATTCTAGGTTGATCTGAAAATATTATTCCAGCCATAAACTGTTTTGGCAGCTGTTGGTGATCGAATTCATAATCGAAATCTGAGGAAGGAACATCTGAAAAGCAATAACTGTCAAGGAATTGGGGACCCATCAAGAAATTTAATAGCTCAATTCAGCTGCGTTCCTTTTCCAAATTGAAATCCAGATCTTAAGCAATGTTATTTTGGTGACTGACAATTTGACAATATATTCTGGTTTGCTAAAGATACAATTTTTGTTGATAATTGCATTCTAATCCAGCTACCTTTTTGACTGCATTATAATGATGGTTCCTATACAGCTGATTACATATTGCATATGGGCATGATATTGTTTTGATGACTAATACACAATTTAGTGACTTCATTTGTCTGCAGTGTCTGGTGTTTAAGACCTATAAAATCAAATGATTTAGTAATCAATTCAGTTTGACTTCTCCACTTTCCAATTGAATTTTTCCTCTTAAAACAATATTATGTGAATGACTAACCTCCAATTAACGAGGAAATACAGACATAGTTTACTCAATCGGATATGTATAGATTTTTGGTTTGCAGATAGCAGACCTTTGCACTTCCCACTTCTAGGTAGAGGTGACTTCATGGCGATGACTCACTTGTTAAGTGTATTGGCGTAATCAACATTGACACTAACCAGATATAGGCTGGATTAAGGGGTCACGTTCAGTCACAGGGGATATTGTTTGGGGTAAGTTAGTATAGTGACCCCTTAGGACTACAATGTGACTACACCAGGGCTGCAGAGTGACCCTTAGGACTACATGATTGTTGGCCTATGGGGGGGGGGGCAGTATTTGACTGGGTGTGACATTGTGACATGCAGGGTGATACTGCCACAGGGAGATGAAGAGGGGGGGGGGGTGCATAATATGTAAGAGAAAGGGTGGCAAGTAAAGAATGGGAGGATGGAGAATGGGAATGGGATGTATGGATGGAGGATGAGGACGCCAAGAAAAAGGACACAGAGGGCAAGGAGGAGAACGCTTGGGATGAGGAGGGAAACCTGGCGGAGGAAGACGGGGGGCGCGAAAGATGGAGGAGGATGCACGGGACAAGGGTGGGGAGTAAGACTGAGGACCAGGCTGAAGAGGGAAAAGGGGGAAAATGCCAAGGAGGACAACGTCCAAGGAGGAAAACGCCGAAGGAGGAAACCGCCAAGGAGGAAAAACGCCAAGCAGGAAAATGCCAAGGAGGAAAACACCAAAGGGAAAAACGCCAAGGAAGAAAATACTGAAGTGGAAAACGCCAAGGAGGGAAATTCCAAAGAGGTAAATGGGAATTGCTGAAAAGGGGAAATAGGGGGGAAGGGAAAAAAGGAGTGAAGGAAGAAGAGACATGCAGCCTGCATACAGACAAGGCCTGAGAAGGCCTGAGAGAGCAGGCAAGCAACAGTATGAGACATAGGTAAACATCCAACTCACCACCCCCCCCCCTCCCTGAAGGCTGCTTCCCTTCCATCCAGGCTCACATCTGAGTCACAAAGATCAGGCAACAACGTCCCACATCAATGTCCACAAGAGGCAACAGTTGGCAGGATCAATGTCACAGGCACGAACGTGCAAAGTGCACTTCAACTTCTTTTCATATCTGCATGGAGATGTCCTCTGCACTTGGCCTGCTCTTGCTGCCCATGTTATTACAATCATCCCCTCCAACCCTAAGACCCAGACAAGCCTCTGGGTCTCCTCCGGGTGTCTCCCCTGGGAAATGCAACATGTGAAGCAGCATTATCATGATTATTGTGGCCTGGCCTCTCTCCAAGAATATAATGCATTTATTGCTACATTTTAGCTCCATATATTAGCTTCCTATATTGTCTTTATCCAACTTACTCTTTGTGATGGATACGGCCATACCATTTACAGATGTAAATTTCGCAGTTTTCAAATTATTTGAAGCTATTTCTTTGGTCGTCATCACTCTCGATAAAGCTGTCGGACTGCAAAATATGACCAACTGAGCTGGGTATTTTAATATTACGGCAGCTGCTTCTTGATCACAAGGAAGCGGATTTATAAGGCCAGTTAGTTCCCCCGTGGCCTAATGGTCACGACTGCTTGACCACTGGCTTTGAGGGCGTGGGTTCAAATCTCACCCCGGGAACTCACTTTAGTCCGAGCCCATGGAACATTAAATGGAGGCGGGTTGTATCCAGTATTCTATGCTGGGGCAACTGAAAGACCCTGGGAATCCCTGAATTAATAGGGTATGTTCCAGACTCACAGTCTTCTCATCTCATCATCATATGGCGATCGCCTGCCTCAATATAGCCCACTAAGGTGCTGCAGAGGCGTAAAACACAAACAAACAAACAAAACTTATAAGGCCAGTTCATGAGTGGTCACCATCATTAACCTTTAGAAACCCTCATACCCTGGGGCCTTGTGTTCCGCTCGACTACATATATATTACTAAACAATAAAAGGAAGTCTTCATATTTATGTGCATCTGTTATAAACCTATATACAGGTCTTCTACGAAAATTAGTGGTGCAGTTACATATTGTAGATGAAACTTGTTTTCCAAGAAATTTTACTGACAGTTAACTGCTGTTTGGAATCAATTAAGTTGTTAACTATATATATATTTTACCAACATGCCTTGAAAGCTGCAAGATGGTGCCGAAAGCAATGGAATGCATTTCAGTTGGTCTGCTGGCCGTTCAAGAGGCATTAACTGGAGTACCTGGTTAAAGTAATCTCCTGCTCACCACATGCTGTGGATTTAGTATTCTGCAGTTTCCATGGCACTTTCCATAATTTCCATGGACATTTCAGTACATTCCTCTTGGCAGTTTCTGATATTTCTTTAGGCATGTCTTATTCACTCTTAGTCCATGTTGTAAGTACTTGAAATATTTTGATTGGCATGTTCAAGAGCATTGAAGTACATGGTTGGGTCTGTAAGGTTTGGTGTATTGTAGATGTATGGGTGGGAGGAGTTGGACTGTAGGAGAACCTGTCATGGTTTTTAAGTCCTTTGCATATTTTGTATTTATATGCCAGCTCTTTGTTGAAAAACCTTTCTAGTGATTTTGAAACACTTTTGTCCTCAGATTCCCATGTACACTCTTAAAAGAAAGTCTTGAGTTTGGTAATTTAAAAAAAAGTAATGCATGCATTTTTGCATGGATATTGTTATTTGCAGATCGGATAAAAAGTAAAGTCTAAATCTAGTTCTATAACAAAGGCAAAAGTTTGTTTTAAGTTCTATTGCCTTAAACTATAGTAACATAAAATCTATTTGGCTTCAAACATGGAGGTAACCCATATCACATTATTATTTTTCCTGTCTTAATATGTTTCTTTTTGTTGCTGTGTCATGTAGGAGAAAGTTCTGTTGAGACGAATATGCTATAAATAAACTAGGTTGCAGGAGACAAGTTCATGCTTCTCATAGATGACATATTTGCGAATTGCAGAATATTTTCCAGTCATACATATTGCCAGATTGTATGTAGGTTCAGGGTAAGCTGTACATTACTTATAATAGCTGTCTCTGAATGTCATGGCAACTGATCTCCATTCATAAGTGGTTAACACATATATGTGTTGGCTCATTCTTATGCCATAATGGTTGTCATTCTTAAATGTCACACAAATACATATGTAAGAGTACAGATAACAAGGATTTCCTACTCATTGTTATTTACATGTGTGTGTCATTCTTGGCTTATGTATATGTTTATACGAGGATTGGTGAATGTGTATGTTGTATGATTTACTAATGCATGCTGCTTTACTGTAATGAAAACCATTTTTGGACAACCATGAGGTGTGACAATAGAGACTTTGTAATGACCTTCACATTAGGGAGATTCCCTAGTCTAAGTGATGTCACTTAATCTTCATTCAAGCTGTGTTTCATTTCCTGACATAAAGTCATTGCATAATAGCATAATGCATAGCTCCATCGATGGATTGGCCAGGGCATATGTACAATGCATGGCACATTGAATCATTGATACATCAAAGTCAGGGACTATCAAAGTATGAGCAAAGTATGAGTGAGGATGATAAGGTGACCTGTGACCTATGGTGACCTGAAGATCAACCCGTGCCCTTGTGGGGTCTGCATGGTGGCCATCAAGGGTATTAGCTAGGGGCTGGCAAACAGCATTTCCATAGGCAAACAGGAGCCACTCACTCTTGTGTTATTACAGGAATAATTGGGGAGAACATTTCGTGTGACACCTTCTGTCCTCACAGCGAGGCTCACATATATCCATTGGCTTGCATTGACCTTGATTGGCTGGCACGAATGAGGCACGAAGCTGCTCCATGCATGCATGCATTTGAGATGAGGTCCCTTCTGTCTTTCTGGCCTCTGAGGACCTCCATGCCTTTTATTGCAAGTTGTGGCTCATTCTGGGGTGTTTGGGGGTTCTTTTGATATACTCCAGGGTCTTCGTGGGTTGTTTGGGTATATTAGGAAATTCTGTCACCCCAAAGCCTAATTTCTGAATAATGGTTCAGAACTGTCACAGGGCAAAGGTGTCAGCATGCAGATCTGCGTCTGTCTGGGTGTCATTGCATGTGTGACTTAAGGGGTCAGTGGCTCATTGGGCATCATTGCATGCATTGTATTACTTTGTAAAGTGTCATAAGTGAAACAATAGCTTTGAAATACATCAACTTAGGTAAATCCATGGTCAAGTTGCATCACAGCAATAGAGTATGAAATTCCAAAAAATTCAAAGATGGCAGGTTGGAAGCAAGACAATTCAACAGCAGCTGGTTTGACAGTGACATCAGCACTGTAGTGCATGTAAAATTGTAAATGATGATTTGCATGAGCTTGGCACGTCACAAAAAAGGGCCAGAATTCTCTTGACTTCTTGGTGACTTCCATAGCCCTGTGTCATCTTCCACACTCGAAAGTGTCAAATTCGTTTTGACAATAACCCCAGAGATCATTTGCACAAACGAGAAACTGTATAGAACTGCATTCATCCAAAGATAAGTATGATGTAAATAAATATCTCTAAAATTGCCTTTGTTAATTGTTAGTCATTAACATACATGTGGTAACTAAAGCTTCTACTGGTTTTAAAGTACTTAAGCAATAGGATGGTGACTCATCATAACATTAATTTTGTTTGCCATTCACACTCACTGAATTCCGCATACCTTCTGCTTTAACTGCAACATGTTTTGTACAAAATTATGTGGCATGCATGTAGCATTGTTATGATGACATGCAGCATGTTATGGAATGACAGCATCGAGCATTGCATTTTAACAGCACGGCCTTGCTAGAAAAAGTGAGTGAAGAATGATGAGGACACTTGAAATGTTTCTGAGGACATGTCCATGGTGTCCATGGCTCTGTCCTCATGTCCCTTCAAAGTGTTGCCAATTGGCGAGGACATTTACATTTTCTTTAAATTGAATCATTTCGAGATGCAGAAGAACAATGTAAAAACTTTTTATCAATCACTTTTACAACAATATATTATGGGGAAGCTTTGTACCAAATTACATATTATCTTTTTTTGTTAACAATTATACGGTGAAGCACAGACAACAAAGATGAAATTCTTCTCAAAATACCTTTTTCCAATAGGAATGAACGATCACCTTAAAAACAATCCTATGATGTACATATATATCCACCAGTGGATTGGGGTATGCCTCAGTGGAGCAGATATACTGACTCAGTGGCTTGGCTGCGCATTTCTGCACTGGGAGCAATGTTGCAGAAGTATTGGGAATTGGCAAATGTTAGCTTATCAGAAGTGGATGATCTGGCTTTTGTAGTCTGAGCAAGACCATGCCTGGATGAACAAGGAATTTCTACCAGTGGATTGATGCTGGTTTGATGCCTTCCACTGGTTTTGGATATACCAACTGGTATAATGGGGTTCATCGAGCTATAACTTACGAAATGTGATGCATTTGGTTGGATGATTGATTGCCAATGGTTGGAGCGTAAATTGGTTGGTCGGTTGGAGTTTTAATTGAGTCAGTATCTCTGATTGTTGTTCTTTTCAATGGTCATTAAGTGTTGTCCTTGAATAGGGATTTCTGCCACAAGCTTGATGACACAAAAGTGATGCCCCTTGAATTATGCCACTGGATAGGTGCTTTTGGATCAGTTTCTCTGGGTGGATTGCTTATGGCTTCTGGGATAGGCCTTGATAGAGCTGTGTTGAGGTTAAGGTTGCTGCTCGGACCCTCAGCATCACAAGCCAGCCTCAGTAGCCAGCATCAGAGGCAGTAGCCAGCGTCAGTGGTCGCATCATAAGAGCGGCATCAGCAATCAAGGCCTTGAATCCGCCCACTTGGATGCTTTCACGTCTCAGCAAACAGCCCCTGATGAGGCCGTGTAATTTGCCTCCTCACTCTGCACCAATCGATGGCTGTACATTGCACAATGCATCAAACCTTGTCCCCTCCCTTGTCCCCTGCCTTTGTCCTTTCCTGCGCAAGGGGCCATTTTCTGGCTATTTGCCTCTCGCTTCACTTTACTCCTCTTCGCCTAATTTGAAAATCCCTGCTTTACGAAATGCCCTAACAGTCCTAACAACCATGCGCTGTACCAGCAATCATAGAGACAGAGATTGGGGGTGCAGAGGCAGGGTGTCTATCTTGACTTCTCGTGGATGCCATATAAGCTAAAGTGACCCAAGCAACCCTCCTGATTCTTGCTCTGCCTCAGGCTTGCCTCTTCCCTTGTCTCCTTTAACTCTTCTTTTCTGCTCTTTTCTCTTTCTTCTCTTCTTCCCTCTGAGGTGCCTAACACGCTCATCCAAGGATAAAATAACATTTTCATTGGCAAGCATTGGCAAGCTACCAGGGGCAAGAGGCGCAAATAAAGTGCTAATGAAGTGTAAAATGAGTGAGCGCAATATGAAAAGCCGGCGCCTCCAAATAGAGGAGTTTACGCCTAAAAGGCTGTTCTAAAGGATTGCCTAAACACTATTGGATTTGGCAGAAAGCTCTTTGGAGTAACACTGCCATGGACAGTAAGTAGTAAGTACTGTGACTGCGGACAGCAACAAAGAGCATTTGTGACTGTCTTGAGCCAAGCAGCCCTTGAGGAGGGCAAGTTTGTTGGTCGGGCATAGTAACACTGAAAACCTTTAAAGTAGAATTGTATAAAATGCTTCCACATGGCGAATTGCGACAATGTTGCTGTAAAATAATGTTCCGTAGCGAGGTGAAATACAAATCTTCTGGTGTCGCCGCATAATTCCTTGAACGAATTGCTCTCCGTGCATGTTCATAATTGTTACAAGTTCAGTTGTAGTAAATCTTTCTTTAAGTTTTACCACAGGCACAGACTACTGCAGAAAATATGACATACATTATAATGTTATTAATATAATTTGACGAAACCAAACCCCGCTGTAGCTTTTACGACATCTGGTTTTACAAAAGGCCAAGGCGATGGAGTGGGATTAGTCCAGAAACAATCCATAGATGCCCCAAGTCAGGCTGGGACAGGGCAAGGGTGAGGTGCCCCGAGGAGGACACTGGACTTGCTTGGAATGGTGTTGTATAAAGGTCTTATAAGGTCTCCAAGGCGAAAAATCGAGCAAGAACAATGTCCACAAGGCGCCTGCGGGCTGACCAATGGCCAGCAGTTTTCCAATGGCAACTGCCCAATCTCCAGACAGCACGGTTTATTACAGTCAGCTTGACCTGACTTTACATACAGCGTACAGTGGCAAGAGTAACCTTGGTGGCACCAATTCTTATCTTCGATATCTTTTTGGTATCTTTGATTCATATCTTCCTTGCGGGTGTTCCCTTTGTAATCTAATTGTGGAAAGATTGGTAGTCTTGATTCTGCTGGTCCAGTCACTGCAGTCAGCGGAGTCCATCTATTGCAAATTGGAGCAGTGGAGATGTATGTGGGCAGTTCAATATAAACTGCACTCCTCCTCTCACTCTGCCCTCTCTGCTCCTCACAACTGGCTTTGGCTTGCTGGCTGGGCTGCAGTGGGTCTGGCTCTGCTATTGATCTGACAATTGGCAGGAGACCTGTGTCCTCAATGGCTGACCCCTGTGACTATGTTTGGACACAGACTCACACTCTGACCTCTGAGGACAAGATAGTAGGATCATGGCAGTTTGACCCCAATCCAGCAATAGCCAGCAAGGCCCTTCCTCCTGCCACCAGCCATTATTTGTCCCCAGGGCCAATGCGGGCACTTAGCAGGACTCCCCTGTTTTATACATAAGACCTCCCGGGCTACTGTCAGATCCCCTCACTTTCTCCTCGCTTATATCCTTCATTTGCTTCTCTCACTTACTCATCGCTTTCCTGTACGCGTACTTACCTCACCCCCAGTCATCTTACCCGCCTTACCCCTTACACATTTCCTCATGCCCTACCTCACTCCATATTAGCTCTCTCCACATTTCTGCTCTCACGCGCTTTCGCAATAATTTTACTTTGGTCTTCACTGGTCATCTCACTACCTTCCTCGTCTTTGTCACATCCCTCAATCATTTCCCCAAATGCATGTAAAGATTGATCTTTTATCTTGAGCAAAATCACTTGAAGAGTACTTCTTTGCAGAAATAATAATCATAAAGCCCTTCATCCAAATGTTGGACTCTCCCACTTACTTGCCTTCTATACCTCATTCAAATACATCCCTCACTCACCTCCTTCCCTCACTCACACTTTACTCTCACCTTCATGTGCTTACTTTCCTCCCTCACTTCACTCACTACTGACTTGACCTCCACACTGACCCATTTTATTACAACTCCCTTCTTCCATCATATTTTACCTCTTTTCATTGTTCCTTCTCACCAACCATTTTCTCACTTTCCTCACACTCCTAATTCACCAGTATAGGCCTAATATGATCAAGCTAATACTCCACTCTGTCTTATACTCCACTCTTAAATCCCTCACTTACTTCCCAACTTACCCTGATGTTGCATTAGGCTGACATACTAAGACTGGGGGCTACATCAAAGCATCTCCTTATCATTCTCTGTTCTAATCTCCAGGAAACCTTTGTGATTATTGCCTCAGTAGTCTCTCCATATATATATGTCTGTGTATGTCTGAAAGTGCAAAAAATGTATCTGTATTAGTAGGCTTGTATATATGGCAACAATATCCCCTGTACATGGTTTTCTGTAAGTGCAAGTATGTCAGTTATGAATGTGTATGTCGTGTGGTGACATTCTGTAGGATACATGTGCATTGTTTAGGCCTGTCTCAAGTATGTGGTATTGCTTACATAACATAAATCATGTCACATAAAATGCATTTGTATTGATTCTATACATTTATGTATTTATTAATGGCCATTACTTCTTGAATGTGAAAATATTGTGTGAGACAATATGAATACTACGATGTGAACAATGATAAACTTGCTTTTTGGATTTCCTCCATTTTATTCCCTTTCATCGTCCCTCTTCTTCATTACCCTGACCTCTTCCACCTTTGCCTCTTCTTCGATCCTCTTCCTCTTGCCTCTTCATGTCTGCTCTCCCCCTTCTCTTGCCTTTGCTTCCCTCTCCGCTTGCCTCATCTTGCCTCCTGCTGATGGGACTTAAGACACAAACTCACTCACTCACGCACTCACTCCTCTTGTATTTCCTCCTCTTCTTACTTATCCTCTTGCCTGACCTCTTTCTTCCTCTCTTCCACTCTTCCTCTCTTCCTCTATTTACTCCTCCCATCTCTTCCGCTTCCTTATCCTTCGCAACCCCCATTTGCTGCTGCTCTTGTTTTAAATAACTGATGTAATTTTTTTTTATGATTTCATTGAATACTAATGTTGTTTCCCCTTTATTTTCAGGTGAGTACATTTGAGTGAACTTTTGGTGAAAACTTTGATTTCTTGTCGAATTCAAGGTAAGGTCGTCAAATTTTACTTATATAGAGTTCTTTGCTGATTGGCAGTCCACTGGAAACATGTATTTTCTTATTTTCAATTTACATACTGGCTTTGCCACGTCATTGACAGTTTTCTGTTGCTCTCCTAATCTTCTTACATGTGTTTGACAAAGTATTTTAAAAGTCATTTTTAATTGGTTTTTTTATTGTCACCTATGCTGCTAGATATGATAAGCATTGAATCAACTGATTAACCTTAACTGACACAAACAAAACATATTTAAGCCAGTGACGACACACGAAGTTGAAAGTTAATTTTGAGACTGTTTGGACCACCAATCTGCAAACAGCTGTAAAATATAGCCCCACAAACAATGGAAAATGTGCTAAACATCGTCATGATATACCCATCATAATGTGAACTTTAGATTGAGACTTATATTGGTCCTATATATTATGGCACATGCATCATGTTATTGTACATGTATTAGGCTCCTCTCTGATCCCTCCACTTCATGCAAGCTAGAGGGAGACTTGGCAATGTCATGGCATTCAAGTTGAATTTCACGAGACGATTGATTGACACTTTGACATTTGAAATGTCATAACTTTCCTCAAGGAATGAAATGTCTAAAAAAAATCAAAGAAAAGGCGAACCCCAGTCCCAAGGCATTGTTTTCCTCTCATCGAATTTGGTGGAGAAGTCCTGGGAAGTCTTGTTGTTTGCCTAGTTCATAAATTCCATTTCTATAGGCTGCTACCAGCATTTGTTTGCTAGAGAAAAACATCAAAGAAATAACAAAAGCGATAGTTTCAAGAACAAAGCGTTTCAGGTAAGCAGTATATAATGTTAAATGGAGCATAGTGAAATGAAGAAAGCCAACAATGTTTATGATCGAATTGTGTTATAGACTGCAGTCAAGAAAGTGTGTCCATGCTTTTTGCTCAGCAGGTTAGCCTCCTATGTCTTCAAGATTTATAACACTGAGTTATATACCAGACAACCTGTGAAAGTAATCAATTTCTCATTCTTTTTCATATATCATAGACACTGGCCATATGGAAATGTCATATCAATGCCAATTTACCAGGAACAAAAAATATCATAGATTTACTGGGTTACAAAACTTATTTTTACCCTATGAACTGACATCAGTGGCCAATTCCACTTGCCAGTGACAAGTTGGATTTATTGAATAAATTCATAAATCAATGTTTTTACTTCGTTCATAGCACTGATTGGATATTTCGTATGTTTATTTTGTGTAAAAGGTCTACCCGTGAAAAGAAAACAAAATCTTGGTTTCGAAATAAATCAATTTGCAGCAATATGTTAAGTTTGTTGAAATTCAAATGAGCACGTTTTGTGCACTTAATCAGATTGGTGCATGGTGCCTAGTTTTGTGGCATTCTCTACTTTTCTATAGATTGTTCAGTTCAATCATTGAATGGGGATTATAGGCCACCGGAGGTGTCAGGTTTTATTAGTTGCTTTAAATATTTAGATAAGTTCTCAGAGGCATTCTTCCATTCTTAATGCTGTGTGTGTCTGCTCTTGAGGGGTTTAATAGGTCTTAGTGTTGAAGAAGTTATTTGTTTCACCTGTCCATTCAACAAGCTCAACAATAAGTCCACAATAAGTCCTGAACAAGACCACAATAAGGACAAAGTAGACACAATAAGCTCCCCAATAAGTGGCCACCCCCACAATGGTCTGTGTGTCACCTCCTCAAGAGGATGCCAAAACTTGCAAGTAGCTAAGTTTTGTATACCTAAAATATTACTTTAAACCTCCCCCAAATTCTTCAGCGGATTCAATGGCTTTCAGATGTACAGTTCAAGTGCGAACCTCCATTGCAGCGAGAAATCCAACTTCAAGTGTGGCCAACCTCAAGTGGATCTTTTCATGAAGTTGGACGATCCACTTCAAAACTGAGAATTGTAGACATTTGAGCTCCCCAATTTCCTATTTATCAATCCTTATGAATGGAAATAATTCACTGAAAATATTCTCGGTATATTGCAAGTGGAAAGTTCATAAATTCCATATAACTTTAATAAAATATCAAAACTATTTACACAACGAGGAATGGAAAGCATACAAGTATAAGTACTACAGGTATCGAACGCTTTATGTTAGGCCTACATACATGTAGTATATAAAAAATAATATATTTTTTAAACAATCACCGGTGTCTCAACACACAGAGCTGGAATCAGCTGATTGTAACCCTACATTGATCAACATGCTGAGCTTATGATATCGAAGGTCCTACTGATACCTACTAAGTCAAATTGTCATGAGAATAATCTGCAGAAACCAACTTGTAAAATTCTTGGTTTCCTTGGCTTTCATACCTTTTCCACACCATTAGGAACTGTTATATTTCTTTTGAAAGGTCTTACTTTTGATCACACATATTAAGAACCCTTTGAGGTATTTAACCCCATCTGTTGAGAGGAGGCGTGCTTTGTAAATGACCCTTTTCAACACAATGGCAAATTCTTGTGGCAGCTCAAAGAAATGCTTTTGAAAAACTCCAGACCTTCTTAGTAAATAGCTTTGCAAAGGTCCCTTTAGCCCAGTGCTAATTGCTAAAGATATAAATGGTCACAGTCAACCAGCAGCAATGAAGTGCATGGTGTCTGAAGTGTGTGCAGGTTTTGATAAAAAATATCTAAAGAGGTCATTAAGGCATGTTTTTTTCTTCCCTTGTTAGTTTACAAGCATGACATTTTAGTGTACACACTGTACATGCTTTTGCCCCCCTCCAAGTATTCAATATTTTTTACAATTTTAATACCGTAGAACGGGGTGACTTTGAACAGCCGGGGTGACTTTGAACACTTTTCTGAAAAAGATTGATCCTCTATGAATGCAAAGCCAAATGAGATACTGGAAGTATTTGACTTCTGATTACATTCTACTAAAGCCTAGTTTCTTTCTACATAAAGTCATTGTGACTGGAATTTATTTTTTCATGATTTTTATTAATAAACTTAGCATACTTTTTTTTGCAAGATACCATAGCCTGTGAACTTCCGTGCCCACAACAGCACTGAATGACCCTGGCCTTATAAATACTTGCCTTATTACAATGTCACTCAAATACTTCAAAAATCCACCAGAAACTTGCTGGAGGCTATTCAGAAAGACCGACAACAAATAATATAAGTGGATGATGTTGAATTGTAACAAACTTCGGGGTGACTTTGAACATCACATTGTGATGGTGAGCGCGGAGCCCATCACATTTTCATGTAAGCTATATTCACAGATATATCATATTTCATAATACAATGCATATAATTCAATGTCTGAATGCATATTTCACTATTTTAGGCAATCAGTTAGCTCCAAAGGCACGGAAGTAGTTGAAGAATAAAAAAGTCACAAAACACAAAAAAAAAACGAGACAAAATTTCAGGAAAAGGCAATCAAGCCCTGCAAAATTCATCAATACAGATGAACATTTGTTTTCTGAGAATTGATGATTTTCTTTCATTGAAACTCACTCTGTTCAAAGTCACCCCGGACCTCGGGGTGACTTTGAACGCCCATTTATCCACTGACATGGGCATATACATGACGTCTATCTCAAAATGCCGTTGCACAGGTTAACTACATGCCAGTGGCCAACATTTTATCCCATGAAATACCACATAGATCTTATACATTTTGAAAGATAAGGGAATTAAGGTGAAAACTGTTCAAAGTCACCCCGTTCTACGGTAGCTTAAACGTAGAAATGTCTCGTATTAGCAGACATGCCTATGCGATGCATGCTTTCAAACAATATCTTGTTGTACATATTTTTGTCATGATTCAAGTCAATATATTAT
The DNA here is from genome assembly GCA_026936325.1 of Platynereis dumerilii. Lineage (NCBI taxonomy): Eukaryota > Metazoa > Annelida > Polychaeta > Phyllodocida > Nereididae > Platynereis > Platynereis dumerilii. The sequence goes on from JAPTHN010000002.1 coordinate 94,231,102, forward strand.
TGAACTGAAAGCATTTTTGCCTTTATAAAGAAACGCACATCGACAGAGTATCACAACTTCTTCAGTAAGAATATGTTGCTGACCCTCTCCAAAGGCTCTCTACATCAACCACGATTTGATTGATGATTTCTTGTTGGCCTGACTTGCCTTAATGCCATTTAAGAAGGAAAGAATCTTTGGGCAATCACGTGATTTCATACCCCGATAGTCATGTGATCAATATCTATTATTAGCTATTCCATTGATGTAGTTACTTACTCAATTGGAAACATGTAGAGTGTGTGACTGAACTGCTTGTGTCTGAAGCCATTGCATGCATTTGGTGATTTTTCCCAATTTCTTTGTTTAAGTGTATTTGATTCAAGCAAGCACATGGGGGTCAATGGCAATCCCAATATCTTGTCATGCATACAGGGAGTTACTATATTTAGGAGAAATCCCAAGACAACTAACGCAGAACACGCATTTTTGTATTTGTGCCCTTTATGGAGAAATAATGAAGGGGTGCCTTGAGAGAGTCCGATATCTCCTCTCAGTACTTTGTCGGTGTAATTTTCTTGTTTGTAGAGAGAGAGCACATGAGGAAGTTGGTCGCAGAGAGGTTGTTTGTTGGGAGGGTGCTCAGACCTTCATGAGAAGTCTCTTTTATGCCGATACGCCAAGTCATTGATTTTGAAAAAAAAGGGGATCTGCTTTGTTGTCGGCTATGACATTTGGCTCGTTTTTTCTCATTGGCGGTTTAAAAAAACTGAGATGTAAGAAAAACTTGCAAGTTGCATCAAGATGGTGTTAAAGTCTGGCAGGTCATGCGAATTGGGGCGAGAAGAGATAGATTCCCAGATGGATGAGAGAAATTCCCGGATGGAGTTAGAAAATATGCTGTGAGTGATAATACAGCACGTGAACGATAACACAGCATCAGCTGTTGGGTAGTGCCAAGCCTTAAAACAGTGTTGGAGGAATATTTACAGCATACAAGGGCTAGGGTGCATATCATATTTTGGGTGCATAATAGCTTGCAGAACTTGACAATATCAGGTGACAGACCACACCTGATTCTGGGATCATCCTCCACCTGATTCACATGTTCATCACCACCTTAATTACGACCACCTCCTTTCTTGTACACACAAGCAACTAACATGATATGTTCAGCATATGAGGAATATGTTAAGCAGCTTATACAGGGAGGAGTTCACTAATGATAACATTATGGACCTTTTCTTGGTCTCAGTTAAAGGACAGATTACATTTAACATGAACCCAGCAGCCTCGTGCCTTAGAAAAGGCAATATGTTTCCCCCTGACCTTGTGGAACTAACACGAAGTAGTTTAGAACTTCCTCCCACAGCCCGCTGGGTCCTTGCAAAGAAGGAAGTGCCATCCATCTGGTGAAATGGCTCAGTTCCAAGTGGAATACATTCTGTTTCTGACTGTCACAGATTTGAAGCTACCTAATAATAAGTCATTCAATTTATTTATATTCCATAACTGATGTGATAAATCTCTGACGTTTGAATCACTCAATATTGTTGGCACATGTCTTTAACTTAAAATTACCTTATATAATGGATATTAGAACTTAGGATAGTGTGCAGGAGCTTGCAGATAGACAGTATACGGTTTTGGCATAATTCATATGCCAGGGTACTTGCACATGTTCCAGATATTCAGAATGTTGGACCTGTTTATTTTAAAGTTTCTTGTGGAGTATATGTATACTGTATATTTGATACCAGGAAGTGGTGCCAGATTATGGCATCAAGAAGCCCATCAAGCCATCAACAGCATGGCCCAGCATGCTTCCATGTATCCCAAGTGATGCTATACAAGTTCCAGGGTTGTGAGGAAAGCCGAGGATGTGTCTTGGTGTTGCTTCAGAGCTGTGTGGTGTGAAGTGCCAATGTCTATTAGTTTTACACAGAGGTTACAAACAGTGTTGCAAGCTGAAACCTGAGCCAGGTGTAGATTGTCTTTGTCCTCGAAAATGAATCCCACGCAGGACAAGCGAGAGAACCAGAAAGAGGTAGAGTGGCTTGGATCCCTGCAGGTCCCTGCAGGAGGTGGGCTTGATGTCTTCCTGCAGGATTTGGAACTGCAGGTGTAGGATCTAGGAGCTATTGGGTGATGAAGCTGTAACTTGACTTTGAGTATATTATACTTGTATGTTGTATCAAAGTTTTGCCTCTAAACCTGTGTATATGCTGAAGCAGGTATGAGATCCCAGACAGAGGGTAAATGTAACAATCCCACAAGCCAAACATTGTACAAACTAGGGGTCAACAGCACATACTGCATTTCTGTGGATATCACTTTGACAGAAACGTTCAATTTCTACATTTGCCCCAGTCACAGGCAGTGTTTACCAAATGTCAAGGCAATGGCAGATGATCATGTATCTCACTTACTTGTGCCCTGAATGTACTCAATGTACCAAGTTATCCTCCATCTGTCAATTCCTAATACTTCGTAATGTGTGGTATCCCATCCAAGGTAATAGAGCAATAAATGTCTCTGCCAATTTTGCCACCCACTTCGATAATTCATGGTAATTTGTGGTGCTGGTGCAATAGTGTCTATCCTGGGAGCCTTCGTAAGTCCATGATATACAAATCAATCTATCAATCAATGCAGCGGAGCTATCTATATCTATCTATCTATCTATCTATCTATCTATCTATCTATCTATCTATCTATCTATCTAGATCGCTATCTATTTTCCGTATTTGGTATTTATTTTCTTCTGCTATTCATTATTCTTTCTAATTAATAAATGTCCAAGACAGTTGCAGACAGTACATGTATGCCTATTTGGGAAGTAAAACCCCAATGCATATGATTACACTCAACCTATAGGCAACCCCACAACACCAACAGCAGAGTTATTGAATTCAATTGAATTGCATTGTGGCACTCTGGGTTGATTTCAGAAGAGCATTGTGTCTGTTTGCTGTGGCATTTGTGGAGAGTGGTTTAGCCCCAGGGCTCCTGCATGGTGCTGGCCACCCTGTGCATCTTGATAAAAGGATGCTGTTTTGCTAGGCGCAGTGGGCACTGGTCAGTTGGCTCCTGTGTCTCCCTGCTGTCCCCTGACCACTGGTTATCATCTGAGTGGACCAGATTTGCCAAGGGACCACCTCATACAAGTTATTCTACTGACTCACCCAGCACAGAAAAGCAATGCTTGAATCAGTCTTGCTGTCTCTATGCACTGCATGAGTTTATCTTATCGCAATAGGAGACTATTTCCATTGGATTTATTGTAAGAAATTTATGATAAGTGGGTCAGGACTTTAAAATGTTTCAGTGAGATTTAGATTTGTGTGCAACTTCTGATTTTAGCACTTAATTTTTTTATTTGTCTCCTTTTATTTCCTGTTTGACATTGCAACAACGCCTATACACCTGGCTACAGAAAACTGTCTCCATTTAACCAAATAAAACAGAACAACCTTCGATATTAGCTTGACCAGCTTTTGGTCAAGGCAACTTGAGACTTTTTCCAATTTAAACCAATTTGATATGGTTTGGATGACTGTCATTCGGTGTGTTATTGTTTGGATGAGGCCTCTGATAGCAGAACAGAGCTCTGAATGGCTTGGTGCCTTGCCATTGTCTGAGAGACAAACTGAGCAAGGGCAATCACCGATACATTTTTTTAAAGACAAGATCTGGTCAAAGAGTCTATTGGGACATTATGACGCACCACTCATGGTCAAACCGTCCCCTGGGAGAATGGGCTATTGCACTGTCATCCGCAAAAGATTATTCCCAACAGATGTCTTCTCGGGGCTCTTGTCTTTGAATTGGCCAATCGGAGACCGATCACCTCAACAGGCACTGTGAAGCTTTTACTGCTAAAGTTGCCTCAAGAGCTGCACCTGTAATATGCCAGTAAATATCTAAAGTTGTACATGTGTTTGGGCTTTGGAAGAAATTTAAGTACAGCTATTGTTGGAAGTCATAACAAGGCAAATGTGACATTTCCAGTCAATCCAAAAGTTGCTATGAGTATGTAGTACTATATATGTACATTTCCTGTTAATTGCCTTTTAAGTTTTAGCTTGAAATGCATTTCAATAGTAAATTCGGGCTAATTGCTGCAGTTTTCATCTGAAACTTTAGTAGAAAAGTGCTGCAGGTTTAAACTGAAACACACAGAAAATGTTCACAGTGCAGTTTATGTCCAGGCATGAATATGTTATGAATATGTCACAGATTGACTAATACCACCAGATATAGAGGAAATACAGAGGGAATAGAGAACACACAGAGAACATATAACAAATATATCTGTATTTATGACAGTCTATGTATTTATGCATTTTGTAACAGAGATAATGCCAGGCACTCCAGCCAAATAGAGACAAAGTTATGTACTATGTACACCAGAGTACAAATATGCAGGATCAGTAGTGCATATATATGCCGGATCTCTGTTCTCCCTCAGATGTCTCAGTTGGTAGCCGGACTTTATCCCATGAATTATTGAACAGCTATATATACAAATCTGTGGGCTGGAAAATGTATTTGCACAAGGTTGGAAGTCATATAAATAGGTTTGATTTTAGAAAACACAGAATATTTAAAACTTGCAAATATGTTGCTGAACTTTGGAAAGTCAAACAAACTGAACTTTTGAAAATATTTTGACTTGCATATATTTGGAATATGTGGTGTTTGCATAGATCCATGTCAGTATGCCACACTTGCCAGTGTGATATCAATTCATTTTGAAAATAAAGAAGTGCCAAATTAGTTTTGCTTGAGTTCAAAAATATTGAGTTATACATATATATACAAGTATAACAGCATCCATAAAGTCGACGATGTTCGGCAATTTTCTAGCTATCTGTACGTGGAGACAGCAAGATAGAATTCCCATATTATAAGCTCAATCACTGTGATTTCTTGCAATAGAAGAGTTGGCCTTTCATATTGGCTACACATCTAAGCAGGCCAGCTCGAATCTCAATATAGGACTGAATTTGTCTTATTTTCATTGCATTATCGAAGGGTATTTGTTGGAGGTAACCCCTTGCTTGTCCAAGTCATTAAGGTGATTGGATCAGTGCAAGGGGCTGCATTGTGGCCCTTACTAATGGCATCAAGGACTGCTCTTTCCAGTGGCAATGTTTAGGAGACAGACTCAAGTAATCTGCTCACTGGGATGTGACAGGCCCAAGACCCAATGTCTTGCTGTGAGCTCTTGTGTCTCACACTTGTCTGCTTTCACACTGTTGTAACTCTGCTATAATTGCTGCGGACTGCAATGACTGCAGGAATCTGGCTGAAGTCCCTCTGTAGAAATCTGCAGGTGATGTGTAGACCTACAATACTACGGCTATTTGTAATTCTGTTTTTCTCTTCATGTTTTATATTAATCGTTGCTGCAATTCGAGAATAAAATAAATCGTTGCATATGATATTCATTTCCGTAAGCTGTCGATAACTTGATTAAAACTCTTTATAACATACAACTGATTGTCGTATTGGCATACCTCTACAACCTACATTAAGTTACTAAAATTTCCAGCAATCGCATTACTTCGACAATTTCGTATTTCCTGGCCTGTCAGTCAATCTCCAAATTACAGATATATTTTTCAGTGTATCTTTCCTCAGCATTTTAAGTAAGTATTGGCTTGCAGTCAGTGATTGTACTCTCTGAATGCAATAATGAGCTGTCAACCCCTTCCCTCTTAATTCTCTAATGCTCTTATGACGTCACACTAATGCACAGTGGCTGCGTGAAGGAATGCCTTGTAAGGTTATCCCTAATGAATGTGTCAGCTTTTGCCTTGACCTTCTGAATGCCTTAATGAATGCTAAGCCTCACTCAGCCAGATTGTCACTTCAGAAGTCCACAAGTGGACACCATTGTGACAAGCCATCCAACCATACTCCTATCAATTAATCCAACGATTCTGTTTTCTGGAGCTGTTGTATGTGGTTTGATATCCTTTTTTTTTTAAACCACAGACCTCAAAGAAAAAACATAGTCTGTGAAGCAGCAAACCTTGGGCTATCAACTTCACGACTGCAAATATAACATTCCATCACGCCGAGTGAAGGTGATATTTGAAATGGAATGATCTCATTTCACAATGTCATGATGAGGTATTGAGCACTTTTCTGCGACAAAGAGAAGATAAAATATAGATGTTTATATAAGTAAATATCTCTGCTTTTAATTGAGGTAGAAAGGGTATTATAGTTCGCTTCAAACTGAGTATGATTTGAATCTGGGAAAACTGGTGCTACAGTGAAAAAAAAAACTGTCTAATTAAAAAGAAATACTTCCGGAAGAGCAATTTGGGGTAGGCCTATAGTCGTCAAAAGTGGAGTTTGAAATTATTCAGCATCAGAACCAACCAACAACCCACCGAAGTCACCTGCCCATCGGATGGACAACATTTGACCTTAGTGATTACAATACCTTCCCTAAACTTCTTTTGCTGAAGGAAAAAATATGTTTTTGTTGAAATTTTTGTTTGCGCTGTATATATGTGTCAGTAGTATCAGTGTTTGCTATTGACATGGTGTGAACATGGATGTCATATTTTGCCCTGTTTTTCATGATGGCATGATTGACATGGCAATGGCTCCACGTGGTTTGCATAGCCTGCCATAGGGCACAGCAAATGCTTCTATTTGTGTCTATGTCTTCCATATTCCACATAACACAATCCATGTGTCACTAAAAAGAGTTCCAGAGACAGTCTGGCTTCCAGTTGCCCCCACTCTCTTTCACTTTGGGTTATTGCATTTATATGACTTAATAGAATAGTCTCTTGCATCTCTGAGCAATAATTATGCTTTTGAATTATTGTAGAGGAAAGTGTGTGGATAGTATGCTAAGTGAAATGGCCTTGAAATGTTCTCACAATCTCATAACTAGTATAAGTTTTGATCTGGCTTGCTGCTTTGGAAGAGCCAGGTTAGAACACCAAGTCCTTGCTTCCAGTTTATGGAAGTAGATGAGGTTATATATGGTATACATAAACTATTTGTGCCTGAAATTTACCAATCATCCCATTACATTATGCTTGCCATTTTGGATAGTAGGCCTACTCAGGTACAATATGTATATCCATTGAAAACACAATAATGGACACAGACAAGTGATTTGACCTTTAAGATTTCTTATTCAATGACATCACAATCCATATTAGAAGTTGACTTGGAAAATCACTGTGACTTTCTTTGATTTGAGTTTTGTGCAACCAAACAAAATATCATAAATGAATGAGAAAGAATTATAATGTACCACATGGTGTAGATCAAACAGACTATTAACTATTTCCCAGATGTGGAGTATATTTCATTATTTTTATCCTGAAGTGATTTCTGATCTAACTTAATTCTTCGAGGAATCCAGATTTCCATTTTTATTTGACGGATGACTGTCAGAGATTTATATAGCTATTCCGAGGTATAGTCATCTAATGTAATAGAAAAGGTGATAGAAAGCAAAAGTCAGGGTTCATATGCTGTATGGGGAAAGTGTGTGAAAGAGTTTACTGTGAGGATATTTGGCAGTTCTGTCCAACTGGAAGTGCAAGTTAGCTGGCAACCCTGTAGGTTTCAGAAGCAGTGAAGCAGCAAAGTGAAAATCAGGCACCTTCTGCTCTCTGGTAAACTTGTGCTGAAATATCTGCTAAATAATAATATTGGACCTTTATGTTTATATGACCTCTGGCCCCCTGTTGGGAACCTGAGCAACTAAATGTCATCTTATCTTACAAGACGTGAATCGAAAATCCCATCAGCATTCAACACGAGATTCACATTTATTTGGCCGTAACATTGAACGGACAGGTGCAACATCCTATTTTTTATTCTGAAAAAATTGCAATCTGAAAAACATTCTCTAGTCTTCTCCTATCCCAAAGGACTTAGAGGGTTAAAGTTCATGTTGTTTTTACAGCTGCTTGCAGCCTGTATTACAGGAGGAATTTTCTCTAAGCTTCTGACCATATAGGAGGTCGCACTATTTCACCTATCACTTTGAAACTTAGTATACAGTCTCAATACAATTTTATCTTGCTTCCATCAACTTTTGGTAAACTTCTGTGAGATTACACTTTTTATTCACGAAACTAAAATGTTAGTTTTTGGCGGGAATTTCAAATGACCAGCTGCAGTGAAACCAGCACCAACAGCAGCAGTCAGATCCAGTGTTTACAGATTCAATAGAAAGAATGAAGGAAGGGATGAAGGAAGGGATGAAGGAAGGGATGAAGGAAGGGATGAAGGAAGGGATGAAGGAAGGGATGAAGGAAGGAAGGAATGAAGGAAGGAACAAAGGAAGAAAAAAGGAAGGAAGAAGGAAGGAAAACGGGGAGGGGGAAGGAAGGGAGGGAGGAAGGATAGATAGATAGAGAGATAGATAGATAGATAGATAGATAGATAGATAGATAGATAGATAGATAGATAGATACTAAGTCTATCTACAAGCAGCTGTTAAAGTGCTTGCACGTTATTTTTGCTTAGTGGATCTGATGTAATGTGGGAATAACTATCAAAAACCCAGCAAAAATATCCCAAAAATTAACAAAAAACTCTTTATTTTTTCTGATTTGAGATTGCAAATGTCTTGTTTGACTTGAATTATTTTGTATGTACTCTAGCCGTGGGGAACAGGTGTGCAGCATGTGGTATTGGGAGAATAAATGAAGAGAAAACTCATAAATTGTGAAGTGAATGTTTAAACAAGCAAAACAGCAGATCAACCACTCCAGGTTCTTAGAAATGATATGTGAGCAATAAAGATAAAACATTCATGGCGATATTTGCCCAGACTATTGGGTTATTTCATTTATTGATACTTTGACTTAAGTGTGAAAGAAAAGAGACCCCATACAGGCTTACACCGATTAAATCATTTATATGGAACATAACTCATATTCTTCCATGTTGATAATGAATTACAGCAAAGTTCTAGGCTTAGTTGTTATATTTCCAAGGCTCGAAGATACACTTTAGTCCTCAAAATTCAACTGTATATTTGGCCACTTTATATTATTTAGCTCCAAAAGGTCATTACACTGCCTCTTTCCTGTTGCTCTTGTATATGACCTGGCCGGAAGTACTTGAAGCCTTGACCTTAGTGTCATACTTCCGTTTGTCCCCTTCCTTTTGTTGATGTCTTTGCCATTTCTATTGTGTGAGATGTTTTTCAGAGACCTAATCTCATTTTATACATTGTTATGGGCAATTAGTTGCAACCATAACACCTGAGCTGGTAGGGATTATTTCTATATATATCTAAACTCCATAACATTCTTGATTAATACATCTTATGGTAGGATTAATGTTGTTAAGAAGTAAGGCAATCTGTAATCATAAACGTTTTTGTTATTTTTAGTGCAAGTGGAATATGATAGTGTATATTCACCGATAAAGATATTTCGGAAAGGTTTACCTGTTACACAAGTTGTTTCTTTACGAGCCTCAGGAAAAGTTATTTTTAGTGAAGTAAATTTAAAGATGGCTTACATCAAACAAGATTTTTGAGGAAAGCAATCTGCAATCTTAACCATGGCTAAGGTTTAATTTTAAGCATCCTACACACCAGCCTACATAGTATGCCTCATTGCCTGTAAGATGAGATTAAATTTCGTAAAAAAGATGAGAATTTACCTTAGAAAATTTGACGATTTCATTTTGTGTAGCTGCAAGCATTATCCCAAAGGCATATAGGTGTATTGTTGAGAAACCTGATTCTGTTTCATTCAGCAGATTGTTGACATAAAGTGCAAATTTACTTAACAGTAGCACAATGGTGAGATATGTATACACTTGCTTCTTTTTTTCAACATGGTTATTTGCCTATGTTCTTTTTTCCAGATATCTTGTTCACTTTTTGCTTCATGTTGTTCTCTGGAGCATATATCTGCAGTGAAGACTGGTAATTTCATTAGGCAAACAGTGTTGTGTAAAAGGACTCCCCTTGTAGACCACAGACGCACATATTTAGCTTTTCTTTTCTAATTTCCTATTTTTTCTCCACTAAATGTCCTCTTCTTTATAGGTTTTTTAGCTAACAGCTTTCAACGCCTTAACTCCTGGCTAACTCAATATGGCCGTCGTCGACTTGCTTTCCCAATTTTCATCCTGCCTCCCATCCACCCTGCAGCGGATACACAATTTTGCTTCAGCTGCAAGAGCTTCCTAAATTTCCTTTTTAATGTCATTACACTAATCTAATATTTTTAACCAGCTTGCTTCAAAGATTTGAAAGGAAATGGTTCTTTGCCATTACATTGGCTAGTGTGATTCCCATTGCTGACATGTGGCACATGCCATTGCATTCATGCTCCCCCCTTGTCATGGCATATGTGGGACATGTGTTCCTTACAGGAATTCTCAGTATCCAGTACTATCCATGCCTTTGTAGCATAAACAATGGTGTAGTTTTTCTGTTATTCCAGATATTCTACACAAGTCAGTGGTCATTGAGGTGTTTGCAATGTTAAATGTGTATTGTTTTGCTCCCATGCCCTCCCACAGAGGTCTCACTCTCAATATTTTGAAACAATATTTGGAAATAACACACACACTGCCACTAACTCACAATCCCAGCTATCCCACTTCACTTCCTATACAGTACTCCTTCTCTAAAGTAGCCTGTCTCCCTGATTGATTCTTGAATCTTGACCGCTTGCTATCCCCTGCCATCCATAACATGTATCAAACTATCAGACGCAGAATCTTGCAACTTGGCATCAGATGATCCATTATAATTGAAATTGGTTATTTTATTCTTCGGCTATTGGAAAAAGAAATATTTCTTTTCAGTCAAAAAAAAACAACAACTTGTATTCAGTCAGACTGAACCATTAGAAACAGCTTGAAGAAAAATGAATGCACCCACTAGGAGTTGAAAACATTATATTTCGTTGTAATCGTACTAATCTACTGTTCATTGCCATATAAATTATTTCGTCTGCCTAAAAGACCTGAGCAGACTAGTCATTACAGCTGCAGATTGATCTTCGTGTCTGCAAGATGGTTGACGTTGTCCATATTAATTTGTCATACTGTGTATAAGCTCATATTGTATATTTACAATAATTCCAGCTTTCATAAGCTTTGGCATGTATACAGCTTGAAGGAAATTGTTGCTATAACATACCTTCCATGCTTCCCAAGCCCTGCCAACAGTTTGCTTGTTGTTATAGGGTCATATTGACTTTCTTTGTTTTTTGTTATTTCTGGAACTCTACAGTTTCCCTTCTAAGTGGATTACCTCAAGAATCCACCTTTCATCCTGTGTCTTTATTTGCTTCTTTATTATTTTCTTTCCTCATTTCTTGTTTAAGTATTTCTGTTTTCTTACAGCTGCAATGACACACAGCTTTGGTTTTCTTTATTGTTAAATGAGTGTATTTTGCATTGCACATTCATAAAACACCATAAACTGTATATGATTTTTCATTCTCTCTGATATACATAAATGAATTTTTGTCATTCTGGCATGCTTGTTCCTCTGCTTTCCGCTTCTTTGAAGTTTCCATGGAGTTCTTCGTGATTTTATTCTGAAGTATAATTTAAACTTGTACACAATGACATCAAATGAAAAATAATCAAATATAGTTACAGGGATATGATGGCATGGAATTATGCCAACTGAATTAAAAACGAGCATCTATAAATATGTATACTTTTTTCATACATGTATATAGGCCTACATTAATGACATGCAAGGCAATGCAGCTCTCCCAAGCTAGTTCCCCCGTGGCCTAATTGGTAAGTGCGCTTGTCAACTGGCTTTGAGGGCGTGGGTTCAAATCTCACCCCGGGAACTCACTTTAGTCCGAGCCCATGGGACTTTAAATGGAGACGGGTTGTATCCAGTATTCTATGCTGGGGCAACTGAAAGACCCTGGGCATCCCTGAATTAATAGGGTATGTACCAGACTCTCAGTCTTCTCATCTCATCATCATACAGCGGTCGCCTGCCCACTAAGGTGCTGCAGAGGCGTAAAATACAAACAAACAGCTCTCCCAAGCTAGTTCTTGTCACTCATGTTAAACCAAATGAATATTTCCACGAGCAAAGTAATGCACTATATATAGAATATGTGACTAGTTTGAATACATGAATTACAGGGTGCTGTCAAGTATATATATTTATGTAAAATTATGTTACAATTTACAGGAGAGGACTTGAACCACACAAGGTCAACACTCAACAGCTTAATGAATTGCTTCCAGGTGACCAACAGATGACCTCATAATGAATATATAAATACTGAGTTCTAAATTTATATGCCAACTTGCTCTGGCCTTGACTTTTAGATGATTAACATTGCAACATGCTTGTTGATGTGGTAGACTTATATGCCAATGTAATTAATTTTAAATGAACTCACAAATGTGCACCGTGTCATTGTGCTGGATGTGAGAATTTGGCTAAATGGATTAGAATATTAATCACATTCACATAACACAATTTCTCAGTTAAACTAGACCTCAGTGGCTCAGTAAAATATCTTTTCATTTTGCCTTTGATGTTATTAATTAAATGGCTTCAGAAAGGGTTTAGCAAGAAAAATGGTTGTCACGATTTTTCTCTGAAGAAATCTACATCCTTTTAAAATGTACATGCTGCAGTAGAAGGGTTTATGTTGAATTTATGCAATTAATCGATTTTAAAAGGTAAACCCAAAATAAGTTATAAATTTGACATTGTGGTTTCATCGAAACTCTTTTGTGCTCCTATTGCACAACAAGCTGAGAAAACCCTGTGTATATATCCAGAGACATATAGTCTTGGTATATAATGAAATATATATGCACACCCATGCTACAATCATCTGTACTTTCTTCACATCTTCTGCAATTAGTGAATTCTGTTGAAAACAGCTTGTTAAATTCTTCTCTTGTGGCATGGCTGTTTTCTTTGTTTTGTAAGAAGAGAGGAGAAGAGAGAAAATTAGAAGAAAACCACATGAGGCAGAAGAAGACCTGACATAGTGGGTGGCCTATTAGAAAACGTGGCGACCTCAATTAGATAATTTGCTGCGCGTGCCTCCCGCATCTTTCCCAGCAGTATGACAGCAGAGGCATCAGCACTCCCAGCAGCATCTGTATAAGAAAAACATCAGTATTAAAAAAAGCACCAGAAGCAAAATTAGAAACAGTATCTCAGAACTGCAGAATTACAACTAAAAAAGCATGCATAATTATGCAGTATCAGGTGTTGCGTAGTGCTCTGTATGTAGCTCCAGCATGAACACCAAAAGATACTACATGACTATTACATGTATCAAGTAAAATGATATAATATGGTTTTGTGCAATAATAGCTTCAATGCCAAGAAAGTTTAACTTCAAGTTAGTTGGACTTAAGAATTCAAGATTCCAAGGAAGTTAATAACAATGACTTCAACGGTATAAGTAATTCAACGGCATTTATTTAATTTTGTGTATATCATATGATTGTAGCATTGGTATCATTAATCATATACAGTGTACAAAACTGTACATACACATTGAAATTGCTTTGGCTTCAGTTTTAACTATAACAACAGCAAACCACCATATTAATCCAATAGAATTGTGGCATTAATTTCTAACTCCAGTACTACCACCATCAGAAGCTGCCCCAGCCCGAGCATCTGCCTGATCACATTCGTCTTGATCATTAGCAGGGCAAATAGGAGTCGTTTGCACTGGGAGGGTTTGAATCCTGAGATGGATGGATGGGAGGAAGAAAGAGGAGAAGAAACTAAAAGTAGTGGAGTTCAGTCCCTCCTCCCTGCCCCCAACTTCCCTTGGGATTATGGATGAGAGTCCAGGAGGATGGGAGACCGACAGTTTCTGTTCTGGATATAACTGTCATTTGGCATCTGCAGCTTCTGAGCTAAACGAGATTGTGCAATATAGATTGTTGAGGGTAACGGTTCAAGAATAGTGCAATTGAATTGAGGAGGTGTTAAGTACCTGCAATTGATAATAAGAAACAAAAAAGAAAGCAATTTACATGCTGTATAATGAAGTTTAAACCGGCCAGTGATTACTGATTAGTCAGTTATCCAAGCTGCAGATGTGACATAAAGGTGACTGAGAGCATGCCCACATCAAGCTCTAAATTAGATATAGATAGATATATTTATTTTCAAGCAAAATATATCTATAAAGTCAGATTCTATAACGTATCAATTGCAAAGAGTGTACAACCAAAATGATGATGTATTATTACATACGTTCTCCAGATAAACCATTTGGGAAACGTCAGTCAAAATCAGTAAATGAGGATTTATTGGGATGCCTGGAAATCATTCAGTTGGTCCTTCCTTGCCATGGTGGTCTTCCAGGGAGGAAGTGAGAGGTCTGCTTGATCAATTATGCTTTCCTTCCGCCCAGCCCTTCATGGGGTTGATCTTGGTGTTTTAATAAGACCTTGGCAGCTGTTTGCTTGGAACTTTGGAAGGGAAGCCAATGAAAGTCTAACGGAAATTTGTGAAATGCTTGACCCTTGGGCTTGGTGGCAATTTATAGGCTATGGTTCAATTTGCAACAAGAGCAGGTTCTGGCCACAAGAGGGGTTTTTAGGGGGTGTTTGGGGGCAAAGAGGGTGTTTGCATTGTACCAAGCAGTTTGCTTGTGACCAGAGCACGTGCGGGGCCACATGCAAGCGATCAGGTGGCCCCTTATGCAAATGCTTAGCTCTTTAGCCAAACAAATGGGCCATGGCCACGTGCTGCTAAATACTGACCTTCTGCACTTCTGTGGACCTGTCCACTTGCTTGCCTCCGAGTTCGTGATTGGACGAATTGACCAAGAAGCAACAAAAAGTTTCAATTTGAGTCCACACTCACTCTCACTAACCCCCAGACCCTCACACTTGCTCACACCGCGGCTCTTCAGTCTTCACACTAACCCTCCCATACAGTCCCACTACGAGGCACACTCTGAGGTCCTTCAAATATTTTTCCTGCACTCAATGGCCAGCAGTCCCATGGCTTTGCTGAAGCAGCAACAGCAGGCAGCAGACTGTTCTGCAATCCTCAATATGTGGATAACTCTTAATCCACTATCGCCAGAAGTGTCCCTCCCAGTTGTACCAATAAAAGAAGTTCATAAACTTCCCAGTGGACTTCAGAATCTACTCCATTCAGTTGTCCGTGAGTAGTTTCAGGAGTCTGAGAAGTCAAGGCACAGAGGATTGCAGTAAAGTTCTAGAAACTGCTGCACTGACTGAGTAAAATCACACTGAGGTAAAATGAAGCTGGGAACAATGACCTATCCATCAAATTCGAGTGGTACAATTAGGGATGGTTTAATGGATTTTGTGTTCTTATTTAAATGCAGTCTACTTGGGACTGTATAAAAATAAATAGATAAAAGGAAGGCAACTAATATGAATATACAATTATATTCATCTTACTCTCCAAGTGGCCTCCCATATTATATTGTACACGTATAAACAATTTGGATGGACAAATGGGAATGATAGGAAATGATGCAAGGATGCTATATTTATGTCAGTTACATGGTCTCAACAAGGCCTTGGCTCTCCTCACATCATAAATCCCAAATACCTGTACTATACATGATACATATATAGCCCTTTTGAGTCAAGTAGAGATGAGCCCTCTTGAGATGTTATTCAGTGCTGAAGGCTCATCTTGCCACCTTTTCTTTGAATGACCACATCAGAGCCTGTTGACCAGCCTGGCCTAATTGCCCCTGCAGTAGAAGCACACCTGGTAACTGCATTGCAATTGCAGCCCTTTGAAGATGCAGCAGTTTGACCTGCAGTGGCATCTCTGAAAATCCCTATTCTGCACAGTAAATCTCATAAATTTCGCCTGCCTTGTGTGCTCGTGCTTGCTACTCACACACTTCTGAAATCTCAGCTGCTTTTACCATACATTTCCCTCCCTTTCACGCCTACAAGTTTCACAAAACAATCTTTGTATGCAACGTTATACATAGTATACTAGTGTTGAGGAGAAGTGGACTTCTTCACAAGAATAACACAATTTGAAGGATGAGGACAGAGCATAGTTAACAATATGTATATTTATCATTTTATCCCAATTCATGTGACCAAAGACCTATGAATTTTGCAATGATACAAGCTTTGCTTCGTTGTTTCGTGCTCAAAAACATTATATAACTTATTCGATCTTGATATATTATATATATAGAATTTTATTGACATCGAAAGCATCAAACAGATACATTTGTCATAATATTCAGATATTGAGGAAGTGAGAAATAAGAGGATTGGAAATGTTTGTAGCAGTGCTGTATACCTCACACCTCCCAGCTTCAGAGCCCTTCAGCAGCTGCCCTGCATCTCTGAATGATGCTTTGGGTCTGTTTCAGCTTGTCTTCTTGAATGTCAAACCTGCAGTCGTGATGAAACAATCTGGCCATGTTATATTCACAAGGTCAGCCAACTCTTACACCTACCCGCCATCAATCAGCAGAAATCCCTCCAAAATCTTATGGCTACCATACTAACCCCCTAGCTCAGGCTGTTGGGCAACGAATCTGAGCTATAGATCACCCAGCATAGGGAATACTGCAGCACTTAGGCTGGCTGTGAAGTATGTCTGCATTGACATATTCATTTTGCATATATACCTACAACAAATCATATCTAACAACACGCTGGAGACAGCATATGCCTTATATTAGTGTCAAGTGTGTAGAGTGGGTCGGGGCAAGAAGCCCGGGTTAGGTGAGAAGCCCCCCCAGGGTTATTTCTAAACTTACATTTTTGGTGCTTTTTCTTATTGATAGGATTGAAGCTAGAGGCTTTTTAGGTGACGGCACAAATTTTCAAGGCATTCAGCACCAAACCATAGTCGTAATTAAAGAAACAAAAAAAGGTGCATGGTTTTTGTAACTTTGATTAATTCTTTGAAAGTGGTTGTCAGAAATAACTTTGGAAATTTTTTAAAGTATAATGGATATCTGCATTGCTTCACTTTATGACCTTCACATAAATATGATTTGGATCATGTTTTTTGCATTTTAGCTCAAAATATAGAGGTCAAATTAAAATATGTGGTTTGGGGCGAGAGGCCCCACATGGTATGGGGCATGGGGCCCCCTTCACTGAGGCCTCGAAGCTGCTTCAGGAACCATTGAATAATGTGTACTTTACCTTAAATCTTGATAGAATAGCTAATTGAAATAGAAAAATTTTTGGCCGAAATTGAAAAAGGGCAAAAAATATTAAAATATAAATGTATGAACAGAAAAATTCTGAAATTCAGAAAAAGTGAATAGAATGCCTTAAAAATGATAGAAGAACCCTAAGAAATAACTATCAAGCTGAATGCACTCGCAAAAAAAATTTCCATAGGATTATAATAGGGGGCTTCTTGCCCGATGGGTGGGGTAAGAAGGCCATTTAAATTTTTTTACAAAAATGGCCGTAACTCCTTTATTAAAATTGGTAGACATTCGTTTCACTAGTTATAAGTAGAGTCAAGTGAAGCCTTCCTGACAGCATAAGCATTCAAATAATCGACCACAAAAAGTAGGTCAAATCGCTCCTCGAAGTTAAGGGGGGCTGCATGCCCCGCGCTACTCTATCTTAATTGTTCCATTTGCTTGAGTAATGAACTATTGACCTTTCTCGTGTAACAAAGTGTACATTATGCCCAAAAAGGAGTCAAGATAACACACACATATACTTGAAATTGAAGGATTGTGCTGCTTTTTTTGTACTTCAAAAACATCGTGGATATTTTTTGTTATGCATGGTTTCTCCATACTCAACATAGTCTTTATGTATAGTCCTTACTGTGTGCAATTGCCGCAAGCCTTTATTCTTGTTCAAACTGAAATTGTTCCAGTCAGTTATACTCCAGGGAGCCATAAGAGAGAACACATCAAACTTCAGAATTTCAGAGCAGACTATACTGAATGGATTGTACTCTGTAATGTTTGTATAGCCAGCTTTAGGGATTTCCACTCCAACAAGTATAAATTAGTGGATGGAAAGCAGCAGAAAGTCTCTTAATGAATCTAATTCAATTCTGTTCCAATTGGGAGATTAAGGCAGAGGAAGCAAGGACTCTTGAAAGTGGAGAAATTAAGAAGCATCAGCTATTGAGGTTTCTCTTGTGACTTCTGGTCGTAGTTTTGTTTAAGCTTTACTTTTTTAGATATGGCTGTTTATTGTTTTGACAGTGTGGTCCTTTTCTTAGAAATCATCATAGTATTGTAACGTGTATGATTTCAAGTTACATCCCTATGGGCACATCTACGTTGTAGCAATGTTGCAACAACGTCACCCTGTTTGTCAAATGATGTAGAATTGTATGGTAGAAATTATGTTGTCACAACGTTGTGAAGCACCATCAAAGATATGACGTTAGCAAGAGCCGTTGTGGCAACGTGTTCACAACATTGTGAGGCAATGTCAATGGTTCAACTTCAGCTTGCGACGTTGTGGCAATGTTGCAAAAAAACCACGACGTCGTGTTCACGTTGTGGCAACGTAACTACCATACATTACATATCTATGTGACCAACAGACTTGCCCTCCACCAATTAGCAACGTCGGGGTTTACATTATTCTCCATCAGCTGAATCAATATCAAACAGAAATTTTCATATTCGTAACATTAGCCTCAATTCATCTCATTCCTAACTAGACAGGGTGGCCTGAATTTCAGCTCCAGGGCTATCCAGGTCTCCTCACATTGGCACACCATAAAAACAAATTTGCAAAGTTATAAAGAACCAAATAATTCATGTAATTGCTCGACCACTTAATAAGTAATGTGATTGCAAATTTATGATGATATTTGTACTGGTCACCTTCTTCTCGCTAATGTCAAATAAATATATATCGTATAGTATCGTATTTGGGTGGTAGCCGGCAAAGTTATAGTATGCATTTTTCTGTCTTTACAATGACCTCACATCAATCTCACTGAATTTTCACAAATGACTGGGAAGTAGGTACTAAAGAGACACACTATTGGTACCTTCCCACAAAGTGGTCCTTTTTGCCCCCTAAAAGTGCCAATGCATCAACTGGAATAACAATATATAACAAAGCATGCTTATGTCAAATGCTGTCAGTTATGGCACCATCACAAGCCCACAACAGGGACCAGCCTGCAACAGCCAATAATGGTGTCTAAAATGTCCATCATAGAAATTGCTTTTGTGGGCGAATTGACTGCTGCGGCTTACTGGCCTTCACCCTGTAACCTCCCTAAGCCCTGCCACCAAAAAGTGTGCACAACATTTATTTTACGCCTCATAATCCTGCTGACCCTTGGAATAATGATATAATGGCATAGTGTTATATTATGACTGCAACTGGAGGGTATATATACATTGTATATATATACAGAGACATGGTTAGCCACTGGAAGCACTGTGAAAATGTGCAGCAATTCATGCAACTGCTTCAGCTGACTGTAACTGGTCTGAATATGTGCGAGTTTGTAAGACCGGTCCAGAGACAGATTCTATATATGTAATGCAATAGGTCTGTCTCCATATTGGGATTACGACAGTGATTATCGGTAGGTGGTATCACGAAAAGGGGACATGCTATTTTGTCTTTGGGGAAGCCCACCTGATGACATGCTATCTGGTTTGTTTGCAAATGAAATGAAATCCTGTTACCAACAGTTAATAATAATCTAGTTGTTAACACGTTGTAATCCCCTATTCTGTATGATTCTAACCAACAAGACACTTTGTGGTTTTCAGATTTGTAAGACCATTCCTTTTGCATCATAAGTTTCATTGTTGCAGTTAATTTCAGGACCTGCAATTTAGCAATGAACACCTCCTGTATATGTGTGCATTTAGAAGGAAGCAGCAAGCTCTGCCTCCATATAACTGAGCCAGGGGATCCGCAATAGCTTGCAATGGCCAATATATACAGAATGGACAATACCAAGGGACATAAAACCTATATAAACTGACATCACAGGGGCAATTTTGATCTGGCTGATGCAAACTGCTCATGGTATCCACATTATCTTATTATCTGCAGCATCTAGATGTGATATAATGTCATATTGTCCATCAAGTTATTTGGTTCATACATACCCTATGGAGTCCATTAGCACAGTGCACTCTATAGAAATTCATGGCTCAATTCAACAAAGAATCAGAAAAGTCTACATACAGGAATTGGAATGACATCGTCTAGAGAGAAAGGATATTCAGTTTAGCTTTCCGTTTGTCTGTCTGTAAGTCGGTCAGTTTGTCAGTCCGTGCGGCAGTCCGTCAGTCCGTGCGGCAGTCCGTGCGGCAGTCCGTAAGTCCGTGCATCAGTCGACTGCGTTCAGGTGGCAGAGGATCTGTTCAACTGCGCTCAGTTTATTCTTTCTTCACTGTATCACGGAGTTCTCCAGGGGTAGCTATTGATCCCATAGTGGAGAGAAATTAAATTGATTTTAGCAACCAACAAAAAGCATTGTGTACAGACTGCACTGAGTAATTTGCTTTGAGGGGGATGATGTTTACTTTCGTGCTCAATGGTTTGGTTTTTGGTGGATATTCCCATTTGGATTAATTTCCTTGGTACTAATCCAGTGAATTTCCTTTAAATCTCCCATCCCCCAGGTGATTGTCTGCTTTTTAGATACAGTCAACAATCTGCTGTCTATTTCACTTAGGCCTAATTGCTGTGTGTTGGTGGCCGTGGGCTGTTTCATTTAATTTATTGATCAGTCTGTAGGGCCATTCAAGTTGTTTGCTGGGGCCTCCTTTACTCTATAGTGATCGTGACAACTGGCCAAGGGCCTAGATTACCCTGCTTGGACTGTGTTTGCTAATGACATAAGAGCCCTGGCCACCTCTCATGGATACAGCACAATGTGACTCATTACCCTGAATCAGTGCTTAGTGAATACAGTCAGGAGGACTCAGGGTGCTGACAACAACCCTTCTGGATCTACTGCAGCTGCAGGACTATCATTTGCTGCAGCCTCAAAAATATGTTTAGGCATTTTCAAGAAAAGTTTGCTGCCTCCAAAATATGTCTAGAAATTTCAAGAAAAGTATGCTTGCAACCATGGTACTGTTCTGTTGTTACTTTGTTACATGTTACAAAATGAGCATGGTTTTCTTAAGGATGCCACTTTAGAATAAACATATTCCCAATAGCGGTGAGTCGAAAAGTTGATAGTGAACTCGGTAATGAGCTATGTTGATGCATCTTAATATTCTCCATTGATAATCTCTTGTTTATCGCTATATCATCGATTAAAGGCCGAATTGAAGTTTTGTATTTTGCCTTTCACTCGTTAACTGTCTTTTCTTTTTGTCATTTATTGCTTTGCCCCAGAGCACACCACCAAGACCACATAAGGCCACTGCACAAGGCCACATTGCATGCACAACGCTGTATTTCATAAGGACATAATTTGGAGAAGGGATTTCAGAATTTGAGATATGGGTTAGGGGCATGACATTTAGAATGGGAGGAATAAAAGAAGCCTCGTAACTTTTAAATGCCATTTGCTGCCTTTTTCTTCCCTCTTTCTATTTTTTTCTTCTGCAAAAGCAATGTTTCAGCTTACAACCGTTTTATCAACAAGCACATTTTCAGATAAGAGTTATTTATGGTGGTAATATCTTTCCATTGCCGATATTGGGGTATAAAGAAAAGTGCAAAATGATAAAAATAGAAGTGCCACCAAGATTGAGTCATGGCTGCATTGTTATTACAAAGCACAGAAGCAGCAGACTTGCGTCATTTTTAGTCTTTTACAAAATGTTTGCTTCATCTTTGTTGTTTTCTGAAATTTCTGTCCTTGGTGTATATGAGGAAGGACGAAAAACTGTGAAAATTATGAAGTAAACTGTCATATCTTATAATACACTTTCACACAGTTTATATGTATCTTTTTGGGCCAAGTTTAAAGTTGTTTTGCTATTATACAACATCGACTGATCACATAGTCCAGAACAAGATGTACACCTTTTCTGAAGCTTTGTTTTCTTATGCAATATGTTGTAACTGTATACAACACAGTTCTCCCGAGTAGCAGGGGGCTGTTTTAATGATCCACGACCAAGATCACAGGCACCAAACAATGTCATTGGAGCAAGCCTTTAATATAGTTATCTCCTTTGGAGGCCTAATAGATAGATAGATATGGTAAGTGCAGCCCTCTTTGCCCAGTTCTAGGTGCTCACGAGGGTTGATTGATGAGATGGGAGAGAGAGCGGGAGTCCTCAACATATTACACATTTACCCTATCTTTTACTTGACCAGCATAGACACTGATACAAGGGACCGCCAATTTAATGTCTTATCCGAAAGACATCCAGTTGGGATATTGCTCATGAAGGTCCACTGAAAATTTCGGGTTCCCCAACTGGGAGTCAAACCCATGCAGGCAAAGACCTTAGAGGAACAGGCGGGCATCCACTGTTGTGTTCCATCAACCTTGATCATTTCATTGTAGCATTTAATGATACCAAAATTTAATTTTCCATGAACTATATACTGTTTCAAGCCTGGGTTCGGTTTCTTCGGTGATTTTGTTATGTAGATGCATGCATTAGGCATGCAGCATTTTTCATCGATGATTCAAGCATCATGGACAGCCGACAAACCTCGTAGGCAGCTGATGAATAATCTTTTCTGAAGTAACGTATAATTGGAGGTACTGAAATTGCAATATTCTAAAATAGGCATTTTTAATAAGTTTGGTGTCGTCATTATCTTGCTTTGTATAAACATAGGCTGCGCAGCAGCATACCCTCGGCTAGTCAGTGGCTATTCTGTAGGCAGTGAAATCAAGTGGCCCTCAGGAGGCACGGGCTTTGCGGGGGCAAGGTCCCTAAAAACTTTAAATTGATGTCCGTTTCCACCAGGTCACAACAAGTGCCATAATGAAAATCTGTAAAAATTTAAGCGAGAATCAATGCCAAAATTTGAAATTTCCTGGTTTTTGGCAATTTGTTGAGTTTCCATCACCACAGTGTTTTTCATGAGTTTCCCTGACTTTCCATAACTGCAGAGGAGACACATTAAATACAGTTTAAAAAATTTGATTTGTAAACAAAGGGGAGGGTTGGTCCAGTGGTAGCGTGCTGGACTGCCAATTGCTGGGTCTAGGGTTTGAATCCAGCTCTTGCCTGGTCACCTGGACCTATGTTGGATGGCTGTTTCAATCATCCTTTGCCTTATTGCTGTGTCCTCTTCCTGTCCTAATTAGCCTACCAAGTGCATAAATACAGGATGTAAAGCCCCAAACATCCATCCATCTTAAGAAATACGGTTCTTTTATTGCATACAGAAGTTTATTTTTAAAATTTTATTAATCTTAAAATTAAAATTTTATCTATCTATATCTATCTATCTATCTATCTATCTATCTATCTATCTATCTACCTATCTACCTATCTATCTATCTATCTATCTATCTATCTATATCTATCTATATCTATCTATATCTATCTATATCTATCTCTCTATCTCTCTATCTATCTATCTATCTATCTATCTATCTATATCTATCTATCTATCTATCTATCTATCTATCTATCTATCTATCTATATCTATCTATCTATCTATCTATCTATCTATCTATCTATCTATCTATCTATCTATCTACATCTATCTATCTATCTATATCTATCTGTATCTATCTATCTAGCTATCTATCTACATCTATCTATCTATCTGGCTCTATATTTCCATCTATCTATCTATCTATCTATCTATCTATCTATCTATCTATCTATCTATCTATCTATCTATCTATCTATCTATCTATCTATCTATCTATCTATCTAGTCTATCTAGTCTTAGGTATTCTTATAATAAATTACAAATATGGAATATGGGTATAAAACATAAATTATAGATAATATGTCTCCAACCAAAACCATTGTAAATAGTAAGACTAAAACAAGGTTTATGCCAGTATATACATCTTTTAAGACTAAGCAAGTTGCTAGTTGATACAAAGGTTAAATGCTGGTCAAACTTTGAGGAATAACAATAGCTGTAAAGAAAAACAAAACAAAAGAAACATGTCCAAACTCTGTGTACAGCCTGCATGGGCTACAAAAGGTCATATCTCATATTCTACTTGGCCTACAATTTATATTCAAATTGGAAATTTCTTTATTTGTTCAATATAAAACTACAAAGTTGGTGTCAATGCAGTTTGGACATATTTCTAAGAAAAAGGAAAATTTGCTAAAAAGTTTAGGGTGCTGTGTACTGCTTTTATGCTCCTTTATTCCCAGCTTTGGTCACGGGAGAGGATTAGTGACACAATGTTACATAACATGAATGGTTGGAGGGGAGGGGTACAATGAAGCACAGACAGAGAGACTCCAGGGCCCATTAAACAAAAACTGGACCCCTTCCAATGATGACACTTTTGCCCCCTAACCAATATTTCTTTAAAATGCTAAAAATACAATTGGAGTGAGTTTTAAAATGAATTGAAAGACAGATTTATCCAATAATGTCTTAAGATGTAAAATTACACACTGAAATTTGCAGAAATGAGATTTGCATGCCAAGTAATTTTCTTTAATAACCCTCTATATATACATAGTGGTCTTATTGCCAGTCTGTCTGATATGTTCATATTTAATTTTCATTCAAAAACAAAATAAAAGTAAGCTGACAGTACTTCATATGTTAAATGTACATAACTGAGGTTAGATTTAAACCATTAAGTTAGAATTGAAAGTTTAGGATTTCTTGTCAAAATCTTTAAATTCAGTATAGAAACAAGCAAATGTGTGTTTCTGCATATGCAAAATGCTTGAAAGTCCACACATATTGACATTTTTTTTCTTTCTTTTCTAATTTACATCACATGTTGTTAGATTTAAGCAATAGAGTCATAAGTGGGGGTTTGAGATATCTTGTCAAAAGGTTTAAATGGTAAACCCCCTGAGTCAGAACTATGTGCATAAAGCATATTTATATATATACATAATTTATTATAGTTAACTACAAATTATATTTGGGACACAATGTAGGCACTTTGAGCAACCAAGATGTAAATTTGAATAAAAGGAGACAATTCAAAGGTCTTCAGTTTTTTGCCTATTTTTAGCAATTTCTGTCTTTTCGTTTTCAAATATCTGATGATTTTAATAGATATATGCATGAAAACCACGCATTTCATTCATGTTAATTCATTTTGTTCATATTCAAGAACAAAGCATGACTTTATCAGAAAGAAAATGGTCAGGAAGTTGATATTTTCACATTTTTGTGAATTTTAAACTTGTTTTGTCGGCCTAAAATATTATGTCAACTACATAATGGCCATAAAAGTTCCTTCTTGATAGGTTTAAGTATAATACCTTTTAGTTTCTACCAATATAGTTATTGCCATTTTGGTGTGAGAGACCAAAATTCAAGAAAAATGCGAAAAATTGCACATTTTTTCAGTATTTTGGTTTTTGTGCAAAATCTGTTAGATTGACCCTCTAAACGATTCAAGCAGTTAAAAGAACTATATTTTAGACAACTAAATTCTAAATTTCAAATGTCTAACTCCAGAATTGAGGGAATTACAGAGGGTTGAAAAAATCAATTTTTTTTACATTTTTTGTGCATTTTTTAAAATCAATTTTAGTAAGAGCATTCAGACCCCCAAAAGGCACAACTAGGGTATTTAATACATGTCATGGTCGATTTTCATGCCTATACGTATAACCGTTTCCGAGTTCTGATCCGGAAAAGAAAAAAATTAATTTTTCCGAATTTCCAACATTTTACAAAAACTGTGGTCATTGTATAAACATGAACTCCACAAGGCACATTAACACTATAAGACCCATTCATGTGTCAAATTTCATATATATAGGTGAAATAGTTTTGGCACAGAGGCCAATACACATTGTGTGACGCCGCCCGCCCGCCCACCCGCCCGCCCGCCCGCCCGCCCGGCCGCCCGCCGGACGGACAAAAATTTGCCATACTAACTACAATACCCGACGGCAATATACATTGCCGAGGGTAAAAAAAGATATATAGCTGTGAGATCTTGTGATTTCTTTTTTTGTATTGGTAACACACTGATGAATTTGGTTTTTAACAAAAATCCAAGTTAAAGTCGAAACCATGATCTGCATAAACATTATAACCCCTTAAGCTTTACACTATTCCACAACACTGTTATTATAGTGGAGCAACATCATAGATATTCATTGTTGTAAGCTGAGATGAGAACATAGTGTTCAACATTCCACTTTGAATTGCTGTTGATAACTACATGCTGTTACCTTTCTACGTTCCATGCTGAGTGCTATGAAAAGTGAGATAGTTTGTGTCAAATAGTGTGCTTGTGCACTGTGAAAGCATGGAGGAATATTGTATTCGAATCGTCTCTGTTAGAAATGATGCAGCTGTAATGGTGTATTGGAACACAGTAGAATTTGAATCATCTTAAATGATTGAGTGAGATGGTTGCGGCAGGTTGCCCAATTACTTTAGCTAACATAGCTTATTTTAAGTTATGCCAACTGACAGATTGTCATAACTTGAAACAACAAGTCATGTCAGCTCGAAGGAATCAATTTGGGCAACCAGCCAACCACCTCACTCAATCATTTCAGCTGACTGAAAATTTCAAATTTTACAGTGAAAGAGATCTATATATTTATATAGACGCAAACCTTTAAGGTTTAAGTTGTTGTTTGACATACTTTTTGTATCGATGTCTTAACCTATAAAAAAACTTACATGTAAGTTATCTTAACAGTGAATCGATTCATCAAGGTAAGGAAAATCTAGTGCGAAACTTTTTCCGTGTGAAACGTCACCAAAGATTGTGTACATCATTTTCAATGCAAAACTTGCCCTAAAATCCTTAATAAACATCCGATTTTCAAAATTTAAAAACCTGTATATATCAAGTAAACTCCTCCGCATTCAATGCACTCATTAATTTTGCTGTATTTGCAATATTAACTTCGCAAAAAGCTTTTTGGCGCATTACGCTGCAATGATGCAAAGTTCCAGTGACCAGAGCAAACCAGTGGCAGATTTTTGGTTTTTTTTTGTGGGGGGGGGGGGGTATTTTTCTGGCCTGACAATTAATAAACTAATATCCAAATAGGTGGTTTTACATAACAGAAGTTTACTTGTTTTGTTTTACACATCCTTTGTTATGTAATATTTTCATGAAACAAGGAGAGGGGCTTTGGATTTTTTCTAAGGGTATTTATTTCATGAAAATGTCTACTTTAAGACATTAAAACCTTTTATTACATGCCACATCCCCTCAGGTTGATGGTAAGATCGATACAGTACCCTTTTTAAGGGTACTTTTCTTGTTAGAGATGCATGCTTGCTTGCAAGTGGCATCTCTATTGTGGCAGGAAGGCTCTGAAACTTATGACAACTGCCTTGGGCATGCTTTTTCATCTCTGTCATTAAAACTTTGCATACAGTCTCAATAGAATTTTATCTTGCATTGATAAACTTTTGGTGTCTTTCGGAGATGAAGAAATTAATGAAGAAAACAAACAGGCTGAGTTTCTGCAGGTCAAAGGTCAATCACCAAAAGTAGGTCACAGGCCAGATACCCTCCAACAGGTCTTGAGGGACAAATACCCTCGTGCAGGTCTCACATGCCAGATACCCTTGTGCAGGTGACAGGCAAAGGGGTAGATACTATCATGGCTGTCTTTCTACAAGCGTCTTTAAAGTGCTGTCACGTTATTTTTGACTTTGAGGCAAGATACAGAAAAAAATAATTTCTTTTCAATTGTGCAAGTTAAATTATAGTTTTTAATGCATGTTTCATGGAAATATTTTATGGGGACTAGGTTGAGTAAGGTTGTACACTTCAAACCTTTCAGGGGCCATGATACTCCTTGGTAGAGAAGTGGACACTTGATGACCATCAGAATATGGACACTGACCATCCTTGCATTGGATGGCTTGACCATACTACTGCCCAAAGCCATTGCACAGACTTGACCACAATTGAAAGGCGATCACACAGCTCAGAAGCACTCTCGGGCAGAGATATAGTATGGGAGAGTATTGTTGTTATTGGTTAATGTACTCATTCAATATTTGAGCAGAGCTCTCCTCAGCCATACTCCATGGTGGCTCTGTAGTGGCTCTATGGTGGCTCTATTGGTTGTGTATGGAGCTGTGTGCTCACTGTGCTGTGTATGAAGGGCAAATATTAAGCAGAGAGCTATGAAAGAGGGATTTGCTCAGGCAATCCTCACCTTTATCGTGCTAAGACCCTCTGCAATGTGTCTGTGATGAGGCGGCCATGACGCCATTCTTAGTGTTGATAACCTCCTGGTGCAAAGACCTAGCCATTCGCAAGCCCTCAAAAGACACGGTCCCTTTGCCTCCGAAGTAATGCCCTGGGCACACAAGCATGTCTGTTCATGTCATGTCTGCCTGTTAAATCCACTTCTTTCTTGTTTATTAGCCAAGGATCTGCACAAAAGGTGTCATAAGAGCAATGTGCCATGCAGTCTGATGTGCAACGCATACAAAAACAAAGACAAACATTGCCCGACCGCAATCTTTCTCAAGTTGCTGGGCTACTATCATGGAGTTTTCTCGTAGACTTTCTCCTTGAGCACGAAATGCACTTCTTGACTATCTGCAATTCTACCAGCCATCTCTTGATTCTCTTCGCTTAGTATGCAGCCTGCAACCCGGCTGTTTGTAGATTACTATTTCATGGCGAATAAACTTCTATTGGATGACGCCTCCAGTTTCTGGAGGTGGCAAAAGAGAGAGATCCACTTACAGGTCACAAGTCTCTATGAGGTTATAACTGTGCACTTAGAACACTCTGGCTATTCTCTAAATATCTGGCAATTTAGTGAATGGTTTCCTAAGTTATGACCCAAAGCATTCAGCAATATGAAACCTACCCTGCATGTATATAAATGCTCAAGATATTTTTTCATATAATTGTGTGTACGACAGGAGACTCCAGTCAGCAGTATGCCAATGTACAATGTACTTACAGCAGTCTATATCAAAGCACTGGCAATTTTCTGTCTGAAGTTTGACTCCAGAGCAATTCAAGCAATTGAAGCCATCAGCAATGCAATCATACACTGAAGCAGCCAACTGCAGCATCACTAGATTCACTGCACCAAGAATCACTACAGCACCATACTGCCATCAGTGGTATTACTAGAGGCTCCAGATCACAACCTTTTCTTTTGCCTTCCCCCATCGCTCTCTCCCCACTCCTTCCCCAGCACGTCTGTAGATGCTCAATTTGTCAGACTGCTCCCATAAAACTGCTGTGGGAAAAAACGTGATGCAAGAAATATGAGCAGAGTTCTGCATGTTCTCCTCTATTATAAGGCATGGCTTACATGTGGTACATCATTCATCTCCATGGCATCTCCATGGCACTATGCTGAATGCAAGCATCTCTCAGTGTAGCTGCTGGTGTATCATGCCAAGGGTCAACCCAAAGACAAGGGATGCTGCAAATATAACACATACATGCTTCTCGGGTTCTCTCAGCCATTGCTCTACATGTCTCATTGCTCTGGTGCTCAACATTGCATTGCTTTGCATAACATTGCTTTGCATTACATTGCTTCACATTGCATGCTTCTGCATTACATTTATTGGGTTCTTAAGTTGGGCGATTAGGGTGAAGGGTGTAGGGGTTGAGTTTAAGGGTAAAAGGTCTGACCCCACACCCCAAGGACTGCCAAGGGCTACACCTGCTGATAGCATAACTCCCAGGGCAAACACCCCTTTGAGGGGAACTTTATCACCCCCTCCAGGGGTTTATAGAGCTGCAGTTGTTGCTGATACAGGACTGATGCGGAAAGTGATGGATTTCATTGCATTGTAAGATAGCAATTGCAAACTCCCCTGGTTAGTCCTTTCAGTTGGCTCATGTGTATTGTTGTTGGCCATGGTTGGTTGTCTGGCTCCAATGGTTGGCTGGCTCCCATGGTTGCTCATGTCTGGCATTGTTTGGCCTCAAAAGTAGAAATGATACTGGCTCCAATGGTCCTGTTGGGACTTGGAACAACCCCCTCCCCATCTGAAGGAGTCTGTATCTCTGTATGTAGACATTATCACCTGTTTGGTAGACGACTGCCTGCAGATTATCTCTCTTCATTGAAGCAGGCGTTTATCAACCAGTCACTTCTGCAGACAAGCTCTATCAGTTGCTACCAAGCCTTGTCATTGTGTCAGTGATTGTGAGAGGGGCACCATATAGTCCACCACAAATGCTCTGTGCCTTTGCTGGGATGATTGCTAGGGCAATCTTTGTTGTGGCGATCTGTCTAATGGCCGATTCGTCCAGATATAATATTCTGAGATATTGCTTTTGGTGCTGCTTCCCAATAGACTGTCATGGCAGAGAATGATGGCTGAGTGTAATATCTATAAACGCCATTCTAAGGACTCAGTAAGGAGGCAGACTATAATGGCCATATAGGTTGGTGACTGATTTTGATGGCTGTCATATGAGGAGATATGGCGTCGTTAGCCTGCAGTTGCATGGCAACAGTCCTCTGCCAATGTTATGTATTACCAGAAGGCTTCTTGTTGTCCAAGGCAATCTTCTCATTATCCTGTGCTAGACCTGTGCCATTGTGGGCCAGAGGCAAGTTGCTGCCATCTCCTCAACAGTCTCTAGTATGTCAGTCTCCTACAGCAAGCCACAGGATGATTATTGTTCCTAGAACCTGTTCCTAGAACCTGGGTGGCCAAGTCAGCCTCGAGCCTTGACACAAGTCAGCTGTCTCAGTTTATCCTTAGGTTTATCCATATATTCCCTGAATTTACCTGACTATCAAAGAAGTGTTGGCTGTGTTGGGGTTAGCCTTCCTGATGCCAGGATAAAGGTGATGCATTGAAAAGGCAAATGGAAGACAATTGTGTACCTGGTATTCAGATTTGTGTATAACGATAATGTCTTACTGAGAATTCCAAGATGAAATCTTACATTAAGCTAAAGGGAGAACAAATAAAATAAAATTCTCACATACTTGCTGTAGGTAATATAGAATTGTTTTATACATCAAATGGATCTTGTTACTCTTATTTTCCTGTGTTAAAGAATAATATATTGTACAGATATATTGTCATTACCTTATTACTTCGAAGGGAACCACAGATTCCTGTGGCCACAATGAGGTGTGTTTTACACAGAAACTGCCCAAGTACACGAACATAGGGCATTAGGGCCTGTTAGCGAGAAACATTAGACTTATATAGAGAGGACCTGGAAGGCTGGTTCTTGTCTGTTGCTATATATCCTTTAAGACAGAATTAGTAGTCTGAATTACTAGAGCATCTCACATGGCTTGCTCTTGGTGCCTCAATTCTGTTTACTGAGCCATCACAGGCCAAAGATGACTTTACACACTTTTTACGACTTTCCTAAGTCCTCTGCATCCTGATGGGCTTCTGCCAATGTTACTGGTGCCTCTCTGAGCCCTGTTGGCTTTCAGCTTTGTTTTCATGTTACCTTGAAAGCCAAGGAATAGTAGAGGAACTTTTAAACATTACATTTGCAGAGGAGCCAGTTCAGACTGAAGCTTTGTAGATCACAAGGTCTTTCCATGCTTGTTACAGAAATCTAACTTTTTACTTAAATTATTAAAAAGAAATTTTACAATATAAGTAGTAAAACACGTGTCTCTGTGTCATGATTATGAATTCTATTATAATGCTTCGATATCATCTCTGTATTCATTGAAGTTTTGCAAAACCCTTGCATTGCAGAATCATTGTTATTATTTGTTCGTACTTCATTATTAATCATTGATTGTGATAAATACCTTTGTACTTTTTGACTGATGAAATGTGTAACAAGTCTTTTCAATGACCATTAATGTTTTCTCTTTTCACTTTCAGGTGAGTATGGTGAACCTTTGGGGAACACTTTTGAAATCTTTGAAGGTAAAGGTAAAGTAGCTAATTTCTCCGTGAAGCTAAATATCTTCCTTTTTATTAAACTCTGAATGGTTGGTCATCTTGTTTATATTAGTAAAAATAAGGGGATTAAACTTTCAAACTTATTGTTTATAGGCCTAACTTGTGAGGACTTGATCATTGATCTGACAGGATTCACATCCCTGATTGGCATAATTTATGACTTCTTAATTTTATTAAAAAAATGTCTCAATCTTGTCATTAAAAAATCCAGGAGGAAAAAGTTACTTATAATCACTCTCAGTGTGTGCCTTAAATCTCTCTGTGTCTCCTTCTGCTTCTGGCCACGTATAAAGACACTTGCAATATATATATACCCTTCCTGCTGAGCCATTGGCTGTCTTTGATGTCAGCTATTTTTACTTGGTCTTCTTCATCAATAATAATATATTGCTGCTTTGCTCTGAAGATGTGGACACAAAGAGGCATATGTGATGTAATATCCACATCCATAAATAAACATATTATGCTAAGGTACACTATAGTTATAGGACTTAAATTGCTACTGTCATCCTGAATGAAATGAGCAACTATGCTAAATTTAGACTATCCAAGTACTAAACCGATTTCTATAGTTGTTGCAGAAGCAGTTAAGGGTCCGTCCTTTTAAAAACCTTTCCTTAGCCCACTGCAAAATCACCAGGCATATAATATGTAGGCTATGTTTGTCTAGCTACTTTATTTCAAGAAAAACGACACCCCTCAGACAGTTTTGAGTGCTGAGACAGATTGTGATACTGTCTGTTTGGATACACTTGAAAGAAAACAGTCTGTAAGTGCTATGATACAGGCCATTAAAATTACGTATATCAAAAGGAGTGTGTACAGATGGAAGGGAATTTCCTTGTAATGGCATTCTTATTTGCTTAAGTGATTTGCATCGGGCTGCTCTAGGTGTAGGTTGACATGTGTGGGTATAGAAGGGGGAGGGAGGGTATAGGCTCTCTATTTCTTTTTCATCTCCCCACTTTTAAGTGAAAATTTATCTGTGCAGAGCAAACATGGAGTGTATCTGTAGCAGAAACACATTTTGAGTAATTTTGAGACATTTTTTGAGTCAATTCTACTCTTTTCATACTTTGAAGTCTGTTAAATTCGCTCTGAAATATCATTGAGGCATTGGAGTCAGATGTGCTTGTTGGTATCAGACCGATTTCAGACTCAGATGATGAGCATTGGAGGCTTGCCTCGGTCTCTCTTGGGAGGCACATGATATGATGATAGCAGCTCGTGATACAGGAGCCCCAACTGTATCACTTGTGTAAGTACACTTCAAAAAGTTGCCCAATGTTACTTTGACTTCCTTGAAATCGTTCACAATCTCAAAAAGGATCTAAAATGACTCTGAAAGTCACTATCATCTAAAGTGGCATCAGCTGAATAGGGCTTCCCTTGAAACTGTCATTTTATACTTCACCAACTGCTGACTGTCTGCTTGCATGAGTCTCTCAGCCAGTCTTCCTTCCTCTTCGAAGTAAACCATGTTTGAACTTACCTTTAATGGTTTCGAATTATTGTACAAGCAGAAATTGTGTAAACATTCTTCCCTATATGCATATTATATAAATTCTTGAATATTGGCATTCATCTTTCATATTTTTACCCTGCATTTATTTCTTGCACATAGTTTTGCCTCTTAGTTTTGTATGAATTCCACCATAAACTACAAAGTATCCAAATTCTCTATAACATTTTGTTTTGGAGTTTTCTGGTTCTTTTCATGCAATTTCCTGAAATCAAATGCCTGACATCTCATTTTAAATTTTTGATCACATTGTCACTTGAAAGATGAAAGACTTCCTGTGTACACCGAAACAAAAAGGAACATAGACAAAGTGAGAACAAAACAGTTGGGATCCTTGTAAGGATATAAGTCATTAAAGTATAACATGTCATTATATTCCTTTTAATTTGTATCTTAGTCTTGTACATGTGTAATAATAGTTCTCGCCATTTGATTTAGAGGAAAATCTTGCAACTTGTATTTGAAACCTGAACTACGTTCTAAGAAAAATGTCAACATTTTATAAAGAACCATTCTGATTTAAAGTCCAAGGTCCAAGACATGTTTATTCCTAAGGACAATATTTGCCTTTTTATGACATTTTGATACCTATTTGCAACTTTTTATACTTTTTAATACCCTTCATGTCTAAGAAGTCATGTGGAGAACTATGCTGGAGGCCCACCTCTTGCTGAGAAAATGGAGGCTAGGAATGTAACAGAAGCCTGGGATAGAATACGTGAAATTAAATACATGAAATAGGAGATCTGCATGCGCATTTGACAATGAAACACTTTCTCACTTTTCGTGTCATGTTGTGTAATTTATATGAGCACTAGCAGTGTACCCGTCTAAAGACGGGCAGAGATTGCATTGACATTTTATTGTTTATTTACCCAATCAGGGGTTGTGTGAATATTTCAAGATTATCTGTGTAAGAATACTTGTTTACAGTGAATTTAAATGAAATTGCTACTTCTGAATACCCTCCCCTTTTTTGTGGACGTGGCCTATGTTGGACAGCAATTTCAATTGTGCTTCTACAGGTCTGTCACAGTGGGAATTAGTCCATGAATCCCAATTAACCCATGATGCAAAGGCCCAATCAACCATCCAATTTATGTCCCATCGTCCCTTTTTTGCTTTTCTTTATAACCATGGGTTTCTTTTGGGCCTTGAAAGTAATGATATCTTCTCCTTCGTAACAGTGTTGTCCTTCTTGACCCATCCTACAATTGTTCCGTGTATTCTTCCTTATGTTCATCACTTGTTCCATATTATAGACTATTATATCTGTCTATATATATAGCAATCTAAAGGTGTGGCTGTCTAGAAATGTGGAACTGTTATATATATATGTATACCTTTCTTTCTATGTTTCTATCTGTGATCTGTTTCTATCTTCCTTCTTTCCGTCCTGCCTCCTTGCTATCTACTTTCCCTTTTCCCTTCTTTCAACCCTCCTTTAATTCCTTTTTCCTTGCCTTCATTTATTCTTCTTAATTGCCTCATTCCTTCCTTTATGCATTCTTCCCTTCCATATTTCATTCCTCATTCCCTAGCGTGATTGCTTCCTTACTTCCTACACTAATTCCTTTTAATGGCTTCATTCATTCGTTCCTTCCTTCTATAGTGTTCTAATGCTTCAAGAAATGTGAAGACTCGCTGAGACTGGCTGCTGCTGTTGCTCGTGCTTTGACTGCAGCAGGACAGCCATATTTGAGGGAAAACTTGACATTTTAGGAAATATTCGGAAGTTTTGATAAATTTGAAGTGGTACAAACACAGTTCAGACATAGCAGGACACTGTGGTCAAATATTGTGGCAATCAGGTCAGCCATAACTGAGAAGACCCGTGACAAAGGAATATGGGGAGGTGAATTTTATATATGTATATAGATTATAAATGAGCTCTTTATTGCTATAAATTGTACTATACTATTATATGTCAGTTATGCAGATCTATGGATTTCTCTTAATAGATAGATAGATAGATAGACAGATAGATAGAATAGATGGAATAGATGGAATAGATAGATAGATAGATACAGTGCCACCTGTAAGTAAGTGAAACGCATGATATTGTGCCATTGCACCAATGCTAAACATCCTCAACCAAACTGCTTGTGGAGGCATGAATTCTCATCCGATGAGCAGAAAACATATTGGGTCATAAAGGCCGATATGTGAGGCATGTGGGATAACAATGGCAGCAAATTTTCTTTGCTGTAGTCGGAGTTAGGTATGGGTCAAAGTCTTTGATAAGTAAGTGAACCACGTTTCCCACTGAAATAACATTGGGTCGGTGTTTCACTTACTTATCAAAGACTTTGACCCATACCTAACTTTGACTACAGCAAAGAAAATTGGCTGCGATTGTTATCCCACATGCCTCACATATCGGCCTTTATGACCCAATATGTTTTCTTTTCATCGGATGAAAATTCATGCCTCCACAAGCAGTTTTGCTGAGGATGTTTAGCATTGATGCAATGGCACCATTTCATGCATTTCACTTACTTACAGGTGGCACTGTAGATAGATAGATAGATAGATAGATAGATAGATAGATAGATATCACAAACAACATGACTTGTATGTTCACATAAACAGAGCCAATGTAATATATTGTCGATTTTCTCTATGCAGTTCTGGTTACCAATTATCTGCTCCATTAAGCTGTATTTATAGGATGGGTTGTCAGGAAATATATAACGTACACGTAATATGCATTATTCTTATGCCTTTGATTTCGGATGCTCATGCTGATGGCTTTTATATGCATTAGTCGTTTATGACTGAATAAGCAAAGCATCCCGAGGAAGCTGTTTGTATGTATTATGTTGGAAATGATGGCCCATTAACCTTGTGGTCTATGAGGGACATTTGAGGGACCTCTGAGGATTATAAGAGGACCTATGAGGGACTTATGTGGACTTCTGTGGGGCCTATGGGGGACCTTTGAGACCTGATCCACCCTGGGGCCTCCTGGGAGTATGTCAGACAATTTGGCTCATCACTTCTTCACTTTTCCTGCAGGAAAGTTCCTGCACTGGCCTTTTAGTGGATATTAGTTGGCTTGGCCTTAATGAGGGAGCTGATGCCTGCCCTTTGATCCACCAAAACAGGCATTAATAGGAAGACCAGGCAAAGACCATGCAAAGACCAGGCAAAGAGCATGCTGTCATTCATCTTTGTTGCAGAACACTACTCCCCTAATTGCTTTCATGTATGTGGTACCATAAGGACACGAGGAGCCATCATGCAGGCCATTGCGGGGCAAGCTGGCTCAAGATGTGGTCTGTGCTGTACAAATTGCATACTACACACAGCACACAGCCACTGGACCATACGAGGATTGGCATAGAGATGGAGCACTTACTCCGAAATACTTCAAGGGAAGCAAGCTGGTGTTGTTAAACGCTTACTGCTTTCATATCACAATTGCTGTTTAATTGACTGTATGTAATACGTAAGAGCTTAATGGTCCAAAAACACAGGAAATACAAAAAACATAGAGATCTATAGAGATATATGGATCACGAGTAGATCACAAATTACTTTGATTTCAGATGTCTGTGATTCTACAGATTCCAATGAACAGCCATACAGTGTAATTAGAGCAATTGTGGGGCATAATGGCTCAGTATACAGTGTGTACATCACCATATATGCTGTTTTATGTAGTCTCTGTGCCAGACAACAGACAATTATGAGCTATTATGACTGTTAGGCAATCAAGCAGCATCCTCTTAATCACACATGGCAGATGCAATCTAATGAAGATCTTCCTTGAGGAAGGGTAACTGCATCCAGTTGTCATTATCAGAATGGCAGATCAACTGACTGTCACACCCCGGGCTATCCCTTCACGTCAGCTCATATCTGACAGCTACTTGAGTCCATTTACAGAGATCATCTCTAAGGGATTCTAAGTAATGCAATAGATAGATAGATAGATAGATAGATAGATAGATAGATAGATAGATAGATATATAGATAGATAGATAGATAGATAGATAGATAGATAGATAGATAGTATATAAGAGTATGAATTAATGATGAATCAAGATGACTTGTAAGCCCATATAGGGCTGGGTGTATATTTTTTACACAGGTCAATAAAGAATTTGTCTGTCTGTCTATATTGTAACAAAGTAGGACAGTAAGGTAGTAAGATAGTAAGACAGATAGTGAGATAGATAGTAAGATAGATATTAAGACAGACTGTAAGATGGATAGTGAAATAGTAGAATAGATAGTTAGTAACACAGTCAGATGTAGGCCTACACTCTAAAAAATATCGGGACAAAATTGGTTTTTTAGATTCAAAATGGTTTTTTGAAAAACCAAATTTCAATGCAAAACAAACATGGATTTTTAAAAAAATCCATGTTGGTTTTTTGCATTGAAATTTGGTTTTTCAAAAAACCATTTTGAATCTAAAAAACCAATTTTTTCTGGAAATTTTTAGAGTGTATCCACGCTTTACTTTCTTGTGTATTTGGCTCAGGAATGAAGCAAATGATATGTGAGCTTATCTGGTTCGACGATTTATTACACCTTTGCTGAATGGAACAACCAACATTGCGTCAGATACTAGCATAAATGATATCAAAGGAACTTTACAATTTCAGATGTGGTGACATCGATTCCATTGGAACTGTGCACAATGTTCTAGAGGTGTCTAACGAGTTTGCAAGCTCCTCTAAATATTTCATCAAACAGACAATTGTGGTGGAGAGATTTTGGGCTGGCAATCACTGGTTGTTTGGGAGGGACGTGCTGGAGTTGTAGGAGATTTGTGGCAGCCAATCTCGAACTGAACAACAATCTATTACCCGAACTTGGAAGGCTGGAAGTTATTGCATGGCCATGGGCCGCTGTGATCTATTGAATGAACTGCAGGTCAAGTCTATTATTGTTATTGAATGGATTAGGTTTGTCTATGTGTCATATGTTTGACTCAGTGCAAACAAAAATGGTACATTTAAGATATGCGGACTATTGAATAACAAAGAAGCAAAGCACAACATATTGACCTCTTGTTAAAAATTGCATTTTAGGAACATCAGTTGCTTCTGCTTTGTCTCCAGGTGAAAATAAAGGAAGAGAACTTCAGAAGACAAAATTCCAATCCTGCGCTTCCTTTTAATTTAAAGAGGCATCCCACCAAGACCACAATTCCAACAATTTCAGCACAGTGGGCTATTGAAAAACCATTTAAGCTGGAAAAGCTGCTTGACAAAGCTGATGGGAATTTATCAATGCAGCAATCATGGTACAAGTGAACTTGAGTGATCAGAGGAGATCACATGAGTTTGTTGTGCAATGCAATGCAATGCAGGACATCTCCGTGTGATTGCAGTTGATGCCTTCATGCAATGCAATGCAATACCATTGCTGTAAACTGTGTGAATACCATGCAGCAGTATTGGTCCATGTATTTGTTAATTTCATTTCTTGAAGAGCAAATGCCCATGACCATAATCTGCGTAGGATATGCATGTCATTATAACGTGAAGTGCTGAATTATACACTGTCAAGTGTGTGTAAATTTCAAAAGTCTCAACTGGTTGATTTAGAATTTCACTTACACATGCAGAATACAGTAAGTTTCCTTCAAAGAGAAAACTTCAATATATTTTTAGATTGTAGCTTATACTATAGTTACAACATAGGAACGTTGCTCATGTAAACTTTTAACATTGTCTCCAGTATGACCCAGAGTTATTTGGTGGTCAAGCAGTTGGAACTCTGCCTTTCATGGAACAGATGGTAGGTCAAAGGAGCTGATGCAGGTCTATGCAACCCCATGCATCTGTGTGCTCTCCTCTTAAACTGTGATGTCTAACAGATGCTGCTGATGCTTGGTATTGGGAATACTGGTGGTGCGGGAGAAAGATGTCGCTTCTGTGGTTGATGATGCTTTTGCCAATGATGCTGATGTTTGTTCTGTTAAAAAAGCTGATGCTTTTTGGATGGTTGGATGATTGGAACTTTACGTCCTGTATTTATAAGCTTTTTATACATTGCGGTAGGCTATAAGACAGGTGGAGGACACAGTAATGATGCATAGGGTGATTGAAACTGTTGTCCAACGAAGGTCCATGCGACTCGGCCAGAGCTATAATCTGATTCGGGACCCAATGATCGGAAGCCAAAAACCCTTCAAATTGAGCTTATCCTCCATTGGCTTCCAAGTTGATGGTGTCTGGTATTTTGTTGAGTGCTGTTGAATTGCACAATCATCTGCATGTCGTTCGGTTTTTGACAAACATCTTTGTGTAATCAAGTATAAAGGGGGGGGGGATAGGGCTCTCTTTTTCTTTTTCATCTCCTCACTTTTAAGTGAAAATTTATCTGGGCAGAGCAAACTTGGAGTGTATCTGTAACAGAAACACATTTTGAGTAATTTTGAGAATTTTTTGAGTCAATTCTACTCTTTTCATACTTTGAAGTCTGTTAAATTCGCTCTCAAATATCATGGAGGCATTTGAGGCAGATCTTGCTCGCACAGGCTGGTATCACACTTATTTCAGACTCAGATGATGAGCACAGGAGGTCTGCCTCAGTCTCTCTTGGGAGGCACATGATATGATGATAGCAGCTCATGATACAGGAGCACCAACTGTATCACTTGTGTAAGTACACTTCAAAAAGTTGCCCAATGTTACTTTGACTTCCTTGAAATCGTTCACAATCTCAAAAAGGATCTAAAATGACTCTGAAAGTCAATATCATCTAAAGTGGCATCAGCTGAATAGGGCTTCCTTTGAAACTGTCATTTTATACTTCACCAACTGCTGACTGTCTAGTTGTATGAGTCTCTCAGTCAGTTTTCCTTCCTCTTCGAAGTGAACCTTGTTTGAACTTACCTTTAATGGTTTCGAATTATTGTCCATACAGAGATTTTGTACACATATGTATACATTGTTCCCTATAACCATACTCGTTTTATTTCTGCAAAAATGACATTCATCTATCATCTGTTTACCCTGCAAGTATTTTTTATTTCTTGCACACAGTTCTTATTGTTTTGTATTGAATTCCACCATAAACTACAAAGTATCCAAATTCTCTATAACAGTTTGTTTTGGAGTTTTCTGGTTCTTTTCATGGCAATTTCCTGAAATCAAATGCCTGACATCTCATTTTAAATTTTTGATCACATTGTCACTTGAAAGATGCAAAACTTCCTGAGTACACCGAAAACAAAAAGGAACATAGACAAAGTGAGAACAAAACAGTCGGGATCCTCGTAAGAGTATAAGTCATTAAAGTATAACATGTCATTATATTCCTTTTAATTTGTATCTTAGTCTTGTACATGTGTTTTAATGTTTATATTATTTCTCGCCATTTGATTTAGAGGAAAATCTTGCAACTTGTATTTGAAACCTAAGCTACCGTATATTCTTAGAAAAATGTCAACATTTTATAAAGAACCATTCTGATTTAAAAACCAAGGGCCAAGGCATGTTTATTCCAAAGGACAATATTTGCCTTTTCATGCCTTTTTGATACCTGTTTGCAACTTTTTCATACTTTTTAATGCCCTCCATGTCTAAGAAGTCATGTGGAGAACTTTGCTGGAGGCCCACCTCTTGCTGAGAAAATGGAGGCTAGGAATGTAACAGAAGCCTGGGATAGAATACGTGAAATTAAATACATGAAATCGGAGATCTGCATGAGCATTTGACAATGAAACACTTTCTTACTTTTCGTGTAATGTTGTGTAATTTATATAAGCATTGTAAATGAGCTCTTATTGCTATAAATTGTACTATACTATTATATGTCAGTTATGCAGATCTATGGATTTCTCTTAATAGATAGATAGATAGATAGATAGATAGATAGACAGACGGACAGATAGACAGATAGATAGATATCACAAACAGCATGACTTGTATATTCACATATGGACTTCTGTGGGGGCCTATGAGCATAGCATTCATCTTTGTTGCAGAAAACTACTCCCCTAATTGCTTTCATGTATGTGGTACCACAAGGACACGAGGAGCCATCATGCAGGCCATTGCGGGGCAAGCTGGCTCAAGATATGGTCTGTGCTGTACAAATTGCATACTACACACAGCACACAGCCACTGGACCATACGAGGATTGGCATAGAGATGGAGCACTTACTCCGAAATACTTCAAGGGAAGCAAGCTGGTGTTGTTCTGTGTTTATCACACACTTCCAAAACGCTTATTGCTTTCATATCACAATTGCTGTTTAATTGACTGTATGTAATACGTAAGAACTTAATGGTCCAAAAACACAGGAAATACAAAAAACATAGAGATCTATAGAGATATATGGATCACAAGTAGATCACAAATTACTTTGATTTCAGATGTCTGTGATTCTACAGATTCCAATGAACAGCCATACAGTGTAATTAGAGCAATTGTGGGGCATAATGGCTCAGTATACAGTGTGTACATCACCATACAGTGCCGCCTGTAAGTAAGTGAAACGCATGACATTGTGCCATTGCATCAATGCTAGACATCCTCAGCGAAACTGCTTACGGAGGGATGAATTCTCATCGGAAGAGAGGGAAACAAAGTGGGTCATAAAGGCCGATATGTGAGGCATGCGGGATAAAAATAGCAGCCAATTTTCTTTGCTGTAGTCGGAGTTAGGTATGGGTCAAAGTCATTGATAAGTAAGTGAACCACCCTTCCCTATGTTTTAACATTGGGCCTGCGTTTCACTTACTTATCAAAGACTTTGACCCATACCTAACTCCGACTACAGCAAAGAAAATTGGCTGATATTTTTATCCCACATGCCTCACATATCGGCCTTTATGACCCAAAATGTTTTCCTCTCATCGGATGAGAATTCGTCCTTCCAGAAGCATTTTGGTTAAGGATGTTCAACATTGATGCAATGGCACAATATCATGCGTTTCACTTACTTACAGGCGGCACTGTACGAGGGGCGTTCAGAAAGTTCGAGGCTTTTTTTTATATAGACACTTATTTTCAATCTAGAATTACAAATTTTTCACAGGATAAAATTCAGCATATTTGGAATGGATTTCAAAAATTTTGGACAATTTGAACATTTTAAAGTCATTCTGTGGTTGCCATGGAAACTGAAAGTTCAGCTTCTTGGGGCAGATAATACTGAAACCACTAATGCCAATGAATTTTGGCTGTGAGAGACCTCTCTCTATCACTTGCATTAGTGAGATGGACAATATTTGACACAAGAAATATAATATTAGCCTTAAAAAATACTCCCAAGCTCACCAAAAGCATTGATTCATACACCTGACCAATTGAAGTAAATGTTCCTCGAAGTCCTCCAAACAAAGTTCTGTGAAAGAATTTCGGTCATCCAAAGCCTTTTCTCCTCCAGTGCCTGAAACTATAGCCCCCATGGACTAAAGTAAGGGAAAACCAGGACTTATGTAAAGCAGCATGTCACAGGAATAGCTAGGATGGATAATGCAGTCCATTTTGGTCTCTTGTTCATACTAGTGGATCCATGCTTTCACAAGTCCTTATGTAGTCAGGGAAACACACCTTTGCCTCCTGAATTTCCCTCACCAAATCTGGCATGCAGGAGTGCTTTCCTACATGGGTTCAGTGTAAGAATGCACACATTTGGTGTGCTTGAATGCATATTTAGAAGCTAATACCATATTTCTTGTGTCAAATATTGTCCATCTCACTAATACAAGTGACAGAGAGAAGTCTCTCACAGTCACAATTTCTTGGCATTCTTGGTTTCAGTGTTACCTGCCCCAAGAAGCTGAACTTTCAGTTTCCATGGCAACCACAGAATGACTTAAAAATGTCCAAATTGTCCAAAATTTTGGAAATCCATTTCAAATATGCTGAATTTTATCCTGTGAAAAATTCATAGTTCTAGATTGAAAATAAATATTCATATGAAAAAAAGCCTCAAACTTTCTGAACGCCCCTCGTATATGCTGTTTTATGTAGTCTCTGTGCCAGACAACCCAGCAAACACAAACGGTTTTTCAACGGTTTTATAGCGGTCGGTGCTCAAACCGTTATTTGATAACGTTTTTTTAACCAAATTTTAACGTTAATGGAAAACGTTTCATTCCAACCGTTGCAGTTTAACATATTGGAAACGTTTAATGAAAATGTTGAAAATGTGTTACCTGAAAATATGTTTCTGTAATGCATAAAATACATTATTCTGACATAATGAATGTGGGTAAAGTTTTAATGTCGATAAAATATCTTACTTTAGCATTGAAAAAATGTTTTAAAAAAATGTTAGAAATATGTTTTTTGAAAACGTATTTCTTTAACGTGGAAAAAACGTTTTATGAAAATGTTGAAAATACGTTAAATGAAAATAAGTTTCTGTAATGCATAAAATACGTTATTCTGACATTATGAATGTTGATAAAGTTCTAATGTCTATTTAACATCTGACTTTAGCATTGACAAAATGTTTCAAGAAAATGTTAGAAATATGTTTTTTGAAAACGTATTTCTTTAACGTGGAAAAAACGTTTAATGAAGATGTTGAAAATACGTTACCTGAAAATAAGTTTCTGTTATGCATAAAATACGTTATTCTGACATTATGAATGTTGATAAAGTTCTAATGTCTATTTAACATCTGACTTTAGCATTGACAAAATG
This sequence comes from Platynereis dumerilii, assembly GCA_026936325.1. Classification (NCBI taxonomy): domain Eukaryota; kingdom Metazoa; phylum Annelida; class Polychaeta; order Phyllodocida; family Nereididae; genus Platynereis; species Platynereis dumerilii. The sequence continues at coordinate 94,275,153 of JAPTHN010000002.1, forward strand.
TTTCAAGAAAATGTTAGAAATATGTTTTTTGAAAACGTATTTCTTTAACGTGGAAAAAACGTTTAATGAAGATGTTGAAAATACGTTACCTGAAAATAAGTTTCTGTTATGCATAAAATACGTTATTCTGACATTATGAATGTTGATAAAGTTCTAATGTCGATTTAACATCTGGCTTTAGCGTTGAAAAAAATCGTATTTCAAAAGTGTTTCTGAACATAAACTTAAAAGCATCTTTAAAACGTTATCTATAATCCGTTTCAAAATGTTGAAATAAAACTTTTTCAACTGAATTTCTGAGCTGACCGACAACATTAACCTGCTAACTTCATTTTTTAACGTTTCTAAAATGTTTCAAGAAAATGTTAGAAATATGTCTTTTGAAAACGTATTTCTTTAACGTGGAAAAAACATCATTCCAATGTCGTGAAAATATGTAAAAAGATTAATGAAGCTTGTACATTTTACGTTATGGTCACAGGAACATTTTTCCAAGACTGTTTTAGAACATATTGAAAGTGTCATTGAAGCATTGTAAATGATCAACTTGAAAACATTTTGAAGAAAATGTTTTTCAACTGAATTTTGAAACTGAATGACAATGTTAAACTTTTAACTTCATTGTTTAACGTTTCTAATATGTACAATGAAAACGTTAAAAATACGTTATTTGAGAACGTATTTCTGCAACATTGAAAATACATTATTCTAACATTGTAAATATATGGAAAGTGTTTACAGCAAATGTCAAAAGGACTGATTCCAGCAAAATGTGTGTGGTTGAATACCAGAGGTTATCATAAAATAAATTGTTTTTAATGCTATGAAAAACCCATGTTTCTTTTGTTGCTGAAGTCAAAAGTATAGACTCAGTAAGGCAAGCCATTGAGGCTCTCCTGGAGTTTTAAAATGAAGCCAATTAGATTAATTTTTCGTTTATTGGAAGTGTATGCTATACTTAATTATGTATCAATTTATAATCTTAAAACTGCAATAGAATTTTACATGGAATTGGCATGATAGCAAACATTGTACAACAATTGTGAAAGAAAACTTTGAAGTTTTGGATTATACTTATGACAGAATGGCTGTGTATATGCCTAGATCTATGAAAATACTTTAAAGCAAATTCAATGTTTCTTGTACCTCAATATAAAAAATCCAACTTCAAAATATTTAATCAATTTTCAAGTGATTTAATCATAGAAGGTTTATCCCAATTATTATGTTATATTATACTGTTATCGCACAGCACATATATATGTATATACAGTTTTTATAGCACTAAGGTGACTACTATTGCATGAGGGCGAGTTGTGTTTCTTTTGACTTTCATGTTAAAATGTATCTCGATTTCAATCAACAACTATTTCACCCACAAACAAATGTTTCACACTTTTGGAATCTACATATGATATACTTGATGATGGGTGTTGGTAAAATCGTTTTCACCAAAATTTATAGCAAACTTTAGACCTCTAAGCCAAACAAGAATCCAAGGATTCAAAACCGGCCTTTGGTAATTATATATTCGGGATTGAAATCATGAACAGGGGGATTTATATATTATTACGTGGATTGTTTTGTATTAAGCAGTTATTGCCAGACTGATAGTGTTTGCTGCAAGCCATAACAACTTTGTGGGGAACCTCTTAGCAAATGCCTATACCATATTTCAGAATTGTAAGTGAACTACTTAAGTCACAGTGGGCACTTCAAAATATGGTGTCCATTTCGGCAGCCATCTTGGAAATTTCCCAAACCAAATAAAGCCGCAGTGGGCAATTCAAAGTGAACCCCTATACCAAATTGCATAAATCTAGGCGAAATACTAAAGTCACCATGGGCAATTCAAAATATGGTGGCCATTTTGACAGCCATCTTGGATTTTTCCAAAAATTTCTGAGGGGGACCCCTAAGTGAATCCCTATACCAAATTGCATAAATCTATGTGAAATACTAAAGTCACAGTGGGCAATTCAGAACATCCATTTTGGCAGCCACCTTGAATTTTTCCAAAAATTTTGAGGGGAACCCCTAAGTAAATCTCTGTACCAAGGTTCATAAATGTAAGTGAAATACCAAAGTCACAGTGGGTATTTTAAAATATGGTGGCCATTGTGGAAGCCATCTTGGATTTTTCAATTTTTTTTTAAGGGAACCCCTAAGTGAATCCCTGTACCAAGTATCATAAATCTAAGGAAATACTAAGGTCACAGTGGGCAATTCAAAATATGGCGGCCATTTTGGCAGCCATCTTGGGTTTTTCCAAAAGATTTTGACGGAGACCCTAAAGTGAATCCCTATCCCAAATTTCATAAATCCAAGTGAAATACTAACAGCCTTAAAACTCGCTCTGACCTTTCACAAGGCATGTGGGCCGGTAAAAACTGGTTTACAGGACCGCCAGAATTTTTACAGGCCTGTTTATTTGTGGTGTCAAGCGTCTTTTTGCAACCTTTTCTGCAGACTACAATTAAAACACCACTTTAGTTTACAGTCTGTAAAACTGATATCCAAACAGAGTGGGCTGTTGCACTGTGAAAATGGCACTTTGTGAATCATCATATTGATGATTTGTCACGATAATTTTACTCTTAAGATCAGTCACATGACAAATCAAATAGCCTTCTATTCATCATGACTAATCAAACAGCCTCTATGTTTCCCATGGATGTTAAATTTGGGAAGATGACACTTCATCAGTTGTTATGACTCACAGTCACAGAGTGCCAAAATCTGTGGGAAGCAACACTCATTTTATGCATATCAAATTTACAGGCTGTAATGATAAAGTTTGTCAAAGTATACTGTCAGAATGAGAAATGCACTGAGGAAGGCCCTGGTCTCTTGGGGGAGTTTAGTGGATGGGTGTTGATAGACATTGCTTGCAGGAATAATTTGGCAATGGTACATAACTACATCATAGCACTGTACAGAAAGCTGGTGAAGAAGTAGACAATGCCAAGTGTTATAAACATAATGATCCACTGAGCAACCATGCTTCATCTAGGCATGAACAATTATTTTAAAACACAAGTACTTAAATGGTTTGACTCTCACAGTGCCTTGGAATTATAAGCAATCCTGACACAGGGGCAACTTCTCCAATGAGGCTCACAGGCCCACTGCTGGCTGCAGCTGTTCATTGCACCTGTAACCATGGTAACCCCTTACAGCTAACTGAATCCCCCATTCATAATGGGCAGGTCCATATCTGTCATTGGCCCCCATTGCTCACTGGGTTGCAGCACTGTGTTCAGAGGGGCAAGGAAAGTGGACAAGTGGACAAGTTGACACATGGACAAGTGGACAAGTGGACAAGATTCCCATTTCACTTAAGCCCTCCTCTATTAACCTGCCGGTTAATAAAAAAGGCACTAAATAATCGGAAAAATGCCGTTTTTCGGCCACTTAAATTAAATGCTTTATTATGAAGAAAATAATAACACAACCAGGATAAAAAGCTTATATCCATTTAGCCCGTAAATATGCGCATCTTTTGCACCAAAAATCATCTTCCTATCTACCTCCGTTGCTGTGCTGTGAATTGTTTTCTCAAATTGAAAAGCAGAACATTTTGTCACTTGTGGCTGCAGCAGCACAGAACAAATGGTGTTTCCTCTCAGGTCCGTCCAATCTTTCACATGTTAAAATGGCAATGTACTATCATGCGTTCTAGAATTCTGGAGGCAGATGAAAGATAGATTAGATAGATTAGATAGATAGATTAGATAGATTAGATAGATAGATAGATAGATAGATAGATAGATAGATAGATAGATAGATAGATAGATAGATAGATAGATCATTTTGAAATTGTGCAGACATTTGAAAAACAAATATATATTAAATATTATATATTTGTGTACAGTGTACCTAATAATTATATAAGTAACTGCATTAAATTCTACAAAATAAAAAACAACTTGGTGCCCCAGTATGTGTTTCTAATCTTGTATACGGAAAACAGATCTATGCATCTATGATCATTGGCTGAAGTACAACTTGATTTTATACTTTCTATTTAGCTTTCTGTATGGCTGTACAGTCCATTCTGAGACTTACAATGTTTATTTGAGTTGAACATGCCTTCTCCTTTAGGTTATCTAAACTAAAAGAATAATGCTGATCAGATCCATTTATAACTTCCTAATAATCAAACTAACTGTTTAACAAACTGACAATAGACAGATAAACAGGTAGATAGATAGATAAACAGACAAATAGATAGATAGACAGATAGATACTTAGATACTTAGATAGATAGATAGATAGATAGATAGATAGATAGATAGATAGATAGATAGATAGATAGATAGATAGATAGATAGATAGATAGATAGATAGATAGATAACTTGATGGATCATTAGATAGATCACTTTAAAATAGATAAGTTAACTAGACAGATAACTAGATAACTTAATAAATAGGCAGACAAGTACATAGGTCCTATTTGTAAATTTTATGGATCTACATTTAACTAGATAGACAGCTAGATAGACAACTAAATAGATAACTAGACAGAAGAATAGATAACTAAACAACTAGATGACTAGATTACTAAATAGATAACTAGATGGATAGGTAGACAGGTCCAATTTGTGCATTTTTTGGATCTACATGTAACTAGATAGACAGCTAAATAGATAACTAGATAGATAGCAAGACAGATAACTAAATAGATAATAAGATAGATAAATAGATAACTAAATAGATAACTAGATCAAAAGGACAGGTCAATTTTGTAAATGGTATAGATCTACATGTAACACAATATCATAATATAGGCATGCTATAATTATAACTATATTGTGGCATATTCCAAATAATAATCCAACATTTAAGCAATGCTAATTTAAGATTCAAATACACAGATATAAATATACAAGAATTTATTTTGCAATATAATTTGCTCATTGTAAAGCATAGTCGAATTACATTTCCAGAGTGGCTAATTACCCCCTAATTACCCCCTATAATTTATGCAAGAAACTCAGTTTTACAACCTCCATGGCTGAATGCACATGCTATAGAGCAGATAGAATTAGAAGTGTACAGATTTTGTCCAGGCAACATCATGCTCAAGACTCATAGGTGAGTTTTTCAATATTTCTTATCAATTTTAAAAGAAACATGCATTACAATATTTGGGTGGTAATATTTTGAAATATGTTAAGAACACTAATTGTATAACTTCACTTTTTCTTCCAGGACTTTTCTGCAGATACACAATAACTTGAGGAATTCTTGGCTGCAGCCTCCAGGTATTACTAGTATTATAATCTTGCTTAGCATATGTTTTTAATTTACCAAAGATCAGTATTTTATTAGAGTTATTACTAGAAAGGTTCTATTTGAGGCTCTATGTGTTAATTTGTAATCCATCAAAATGTCTTGCAATTCAGGTATCCATTTCAAGGAATCTGCTATCTATCTATCTATCTATCTATCTATCTATCTATCTATCTATCTATCTATCTATCTATCTATCTATCTACCTATCCATCTATCTTTCTATCTTTTTCTCTATCGTTCTATCTATCTTTCTATCTGTCTATGCATCAATCGGTCCATCAAACCTATCAAATTGATAGTCAATCTGATCTAGTTCATCTCATCAATTTTATGTAACTTATCTATCTTTTTCTTCCTGTCGTATCCTTCATATATTATACTTTCTACCTTATTCTTCTTTCTGACTAATCTACTTTGTCCTTGCAATGCAGCTTATCTATTCTATCTTTCCTATCTGGCTCATCTACCTTATCCTTCCAGTCTTAAGTTTTCTATCACATCCTGTCCTTCCTATCTTCCCCAGGGGTGGATCCAGAAAATGTCAGATTGGTTGGAGTTTACAAATGAAAATATACTAAAAATATGGGGATTCAGTTTTTTTACTTTAAAATCCTGAATACTCTAGTTCCCATTTGTACTTTTGTTTCTCTTTCCTTCAATGATGTTGTCTTCCTTTCTTATTTACCTGCCTTCTCTAAATCTCTACTGGTTTGTTTTATTGTTTGGCTTATACTCTTATTTCTATGAGATTTATAACTTATTCACATATATAGGCCTATGTATTATTGACATTTTGTATTTATCATGTAACTAGTGAATAACAATTTACTGATCACAAATACTTTCTTTGCAGTGGAAGAATATGATGAGGCCAGCAGTGACACAGGATCCTTCAGATGCAATAAAAAGAAAAAATACAAACAACAAATCAAATGTATACACCACCCCAGACACCCCGACCATAATAAAAGCATTCCTCCTACAATGTTGAAATATAACTGTTGAAAAACGGTTTTCCCCACAACGTAATAAAAACGTTTCCCTAAAATGTTGAAGAAATGTTTCCTCAAAACGTAAAAATTATGCTTTCTCCATTACATAATGAAAACATTTTCCAAATACGTCAAATAACGGTTTTCTCATAACGTAAAATAACCATTTTCCAAATAATGTTATAAAAGCATGCATTGGCAAACATTCTAAAAACGTCTTTCTGATGCGTTGAATAAATGTTTGCCTAAAGAGTGAATAAAAAATGTTATATAAACAGAAAATAAATGATAAATTATAACCATGGGAGAAAACATCAAAATAACGTTTAAAAAACGTTTTTGGAAAACCGTTAAATCCAAACGTAATTTTGCTGATTATTTGACGCAATGGGAAACAGTTTTTGGAAACATCGGCATGACATTATTCTAACCGTTTGTGTTAAACGTTAAAATCATGTTTTTTGGACCATCCAATTTAACATTATTTAAACGTAATGAAAAAACGGTTTTTCAACGGATTTTCGACCGTTTATAAACGTAATTTAAACGTAATTGTGTTTGTTGGGAACAGACATTGGTGAGCTATTATGACTGTTAGGCAATCAAGCAGCGTCGTCTTAATCACACATGGCAGCTGCCATGCAATGAAGATCTTCCTTGAGGAAAAGTAACTGCATCCAGTCGTCATTATCAGAATGGCAGATCAACTGACTGTCACACCCCGGGCTATCCATTCGCATCTGGCAGCTACTTGAGTCCATTTACACTGGATCATCTTAAAGAGCATCTAAGTAATGAAATGTGATAGATAGATAGATAGACAGATAGACAGATAGATAGACAGATAGACAGACAGCAAGACAGACAGACAGGCAGACAGATAGACAGACAGATATAGATAGATAGATAGACAGATAGATAGATGGAGGACGGAGAGATGAGAGGATAGGAGGTATACAGGTTGATACACAGATAGAAAGTAAGATATATTGTAAGAAAGTAGGACAGTAAGATAGTAAGACAGATAGTAAGAAAGATAGTAAGATGGATAGTAAGACATATTGTAAGATGGATAGTAAGATAGTAAAATAGATATATATTGTAAGACAGTAAGGTTGTTATCATGCTTTACTTTCATGAGTCTTTGGCTCAAGAATGAAGCAAATTCATGTGTGAGCTTATCTTGTTCACCGATTTGTTTATTACACCTTTGCTGAATGAAACAACCCACATTGCGTCAGATATTAGCACAAATGATATCAAAGGAACCTCACAGTTTTAGATGTGGTGACATCGATTCCATTGGAACTGTGCACAATGTTCTAGAGGTGTCTAACGAGTTTGCAAGCTCCTCTAAATATTTCATCAAACAGACAATTGTGGTGGAGAGATTTTGGGCTGGCAATCACTGGTTGTTTGGGAGGGACGTGCTGGAGTTGTAGGAGATTTGTGGCAGCCAATCTCGAACTGAACAACAATCTATTACCCGAACTTGGTAGGCTGGAAGTTATTGCATGGTCATGGACGTCTGTGATCTATTGAATGAACTGCAGGTCAAGTCTATTATTGTTATTGAATGGATTAGGTTTGTCTTGGTGTACCGTGTTTGACTCAGTACAAACAAATAATATGGCACATTTGAGATATATAGACAATTGAAAAACGAAGAAGTACGAAAGACAACATATTGACCTTTTGTTAAAAATTGCATTTTGGGAACATCAGTTGCTTCTGCTTTGTCTCCAGGTGAAAATGAAGGAAGAGAACTTCAGAAGACAAAATTCCAATCTGTGCTTCCTTTTAATTTAAAGAGGCATCCCACCAAGACCACAATTCCAACAATTTCAGCACAGTGGGCTATTGAAAAACCATTTAAGCTGTAAAAGCAGCTTGACAAAGCTGATGGGAATTTATCAATGCTGCAATCATGGTACAAGTGAACTCGAGTGATCAGGGGAGATCACAAGAGTTGGCAATGCAAGGCAATGCAAAGCAAGGCAATGCAGAACATCTCTGTGATTGCAGTTGATGCCTTCATGCAATGCAATGCAGTACCATTGCTGTAAACTCACCATGCTCCAGTAAAGGTCCATGTATTTGTTAATGCCCAGGACTACAATCTGCCTAAAATATCTATATATATACATTTCACAGAAATTTCAGGTGAATGTTAATTTAGAAAGCCACTTATAAATGATGTACAAAATAATGAAATTGCACTTCAAACATTGTAGGCTACAGTTACAGTGAGAACGTTGCTCATGCAAAATTTAACATTGTCTCCAGTGTGACCAGGAGTTCTGAGATCATGGTCATTGGTCAAGCAGTTGGAAGTTAGAACAAGACTGAGGACTCTGCCTGCCATGGAACAGATGGTAGGTCAGAGGAGCTGATGCAGGTCCATGCAACCTTATGCATCTGTGTGCTCTCCTCTTAAACTGTGATGTCGAACAGATGCTGCTGATGCTTGGTATTGAGAAAGATGTTGCTTCTGCTGTTGATGATGTTTTTGTCAATGATGCCTATGTTTGTTCTGTTAAAAAAGTATTGTTCAAAGATGATGCTTTTTGGTAGATGGTTGGATGATTGGGCCTTTACATCCTGTATTTTTGCATTTTGGTAGGCTATAAAACAGGTGGAGGACACAGTAGTGACGCATAGGGTGATTGAAACTGTTGTCCAACGAAGGTCCATGTGGCTCCGCCAGAACTGTTATCAGACTCGGGACCCAATGATCGGAAGCCCAAAACACTTCCAATTGAGCTTACCCTCCAAGTTGGGAGTGTTTGGTATTTTGATGAGTGGTGCACAATCATCTGCATGCGATTTAGTTTTTGACAAACTTCTTGGTGTGATCAACCAACTGAGAACTGAGTTATGTTGATATTGGTGATAAATGTTTTTTCTTTATGCCTTTGAAGTAGTTTTTCTGCTATTTGGCGTCTTCATGTGCTGGGGGGATATTAACGTTCAATTTAGGGATACCAATGATACCAATGATACCTGCCCCTTATTTGCTGATATTAATGCTGTTGAAGTTGATGATAGAAAACTGTTAAATTTTGATTTGGCTGATATTGATCATAACATTGACCATATATGAATAATATTGTTGTTGATTCTGACGCTGATGTTCTATCCAGCTTTACTACGAACGATGTAATGGAATTCCTTCCCACATCTCATGCTTGCACCACACAAGTAAATAGCATGACTACCAATATGCCAACTTCTACATTTCCAAGTGGATTTGATTTTATATAGATTGGGTTTATTGTTGTCTCCTCAATAGAATTGTAGAGAGAGTTGGAGGGATGGTATATTGGAGAGACACACTTTGAACCCACGATCTTTCTGGAGAACTTTAAATGGATTTGTCAAACTTTGTTGTTCCTGGTCTGAAGTTTATGAAGTTTGTTGAAGTAGTGGATCATCCAGTTTCACAATAGGCAAGGCAATAGTTATGATCTGAACGGGTGGTAAAAATGCACAACCACATGCTTGGAATCTGGCATAAATGCTCTGGTGCTGCTGTGGCTTTTAATGAACTGAATGTAATAGCTATCACAAGCAGTTAATCACGAATGCAATTTCAGCAATATTGCATGCCTCTGCTAAACTTCCAACAACAACAATAGAGAGTGTTTTTCTGATAGGCTCTACCAACATGGTGTCCTCTGGGTGTCTGCCTCATGAGCTGAACAAACTAGTTGGACAGACTGATCTGGTGTCCTGACATCCACGCAGAATAAAAATGCACAGGGGCCTGAACTGAATGCAAATGAGTCGTTTTAGTCTATGACTATCCATGGTGACTTAAGTGATCAAGGCCCTGCAGCAAAGGCATCAAACTTTGCTCATCATAATGACTTTGTGTCTCTTTGAGAAAAGGAAAGTGTCGCCTGTAAATTGAGCATTCCTGAAGTCTGACACTCAAGGAGATGCAATCTTAGACTTTAAAAGGAAAGGAAAGTCTGTATTTAGAATGGTGGGTGGTGAAAAATACAGAAGGTTCAAACTTTTGAGCCTTGGCGACATTTTTTCGCATTAATTTACACAAAAGTGGATCCTTTTGGCAACTTAACTACATCATAAATAAACTAAGTGTATTTTAAATAAAATCCATTGACAAAACAAGCAGCAGCCAATATCTGCTACATAAACGAGGCTATTAAAATAACATTCTATGACGTAGTATGACGTCATAGGAAGGAAATGCTTCTGAAAAACCATCCTTGTACTAAAGCTGTTAGCTAGTAGCCAATTATATGATGTTGAATGATACAAAGCAACATGCTATACGATATGGAGATATATACATGGAGATGCTGTATGCATGAATCACATGCCTCCATAGTAACACATAGCATCAAGTCTATGAAACATGTTACTGTGATCATGCACCATGATGATGTTTAGGCAAATGCAGTCATCTTGTGTGGCTAATATATATGTTGATGGGCTGGCTGTCTGCAATATTTTCGATAATGTTGCATTATGGCACTTGAGCTGTCAGATTTGTTGTGACACCACTTCTAGTTTGATGGCATTAAGAGGCTTCTTCAAGAGTCTGCATGATGTGTTGTGATGATGCAATAACCCATCTTCCAAACAGTAGCTCACCTTGAGTAAATAATGGTTTCAGTTAAACTGTAAAATTCAGCTGTGATTCTACGAGTTGAATTTACAGAGCTTTAAAATTATGTTGACACAGAATTCAACATCAAATCTAACTTTGAAGAGGATTTACAACAGCATTCCCATTATTTTTTGTGATAGTAAATTCTACTGAAGTCCCGAGTAAGGTCTACTACAAGCTTAAAACTACATTTTGCAATTGAAGTTAACCAGTTTCACAACAATCTTGCTGTAAAATTGCTACTATTAGCCTATACAGTTGCCTTAAAATGTATTTCACTAGAATAGTCTAGTCCATGCTGTCTTTGTGATACAGATTATATCATCTTATTACAAGTTGTATCTTTGGCAGCACCTGGTTTTACAGTGCATGCAATGAAGGAAAATGTGGAAATCTGGCGTTGCCTGTGCCAAATGTCTGTTTTCATGGATTTTCTGTAACATTCATTCTGTTATGTCAACCTACTGAAATCCAATATCCTACCAGAAAGCACAAATGATTCATGCCTGAAATTAATATTCATTCAGCAAAAAATGTAATTCAACCAATGTTGTTATCGTTAAAGTTCTGCGTGCTTGTTTGCTTAAATAATAGCAAAAATGTATTATTATTGATACGATTAATGGAAATCTTCATTGGAAATTATCATTTTAACCTGCCTCTATTTATTTGTGCCATGCAATGAGCATTTTGCAGGTGATTCTGCCATTGCAATTCCTTTACACAGAAATTTCACAACTCAGTACTGCATGATGGTTACACAAAGATTCCAATGCTCTACTTGAATATTTTATGCAACTATTTTAATACTTCATAAGTATTTGTATTCTTAAGATACCAGTTGTCTGCAGCTATAAATAACCACATTTTTGTGATACAGAGAGCTTTAAGAACAGCCTTTGATCTTCACACATGCATGTCCTCTTTTCCTGACGTAAACCTCCTCTTGTGACATATGAAACAACCAACAGCCACCAGTGTATCTCTTCTCTTGTCATCACTACAACTTGTGTGTGTGGTTTTGTTTTTTGGAGACAACTTGTCGCCAGTAACTTCTACAAAGTATATATTACGACTAGTTCAGCTTTTCAGTTAACTATATGTGTAGTTTAGATGGGAACACATCAGTAAGATAGATAGATTCCTTGTTTTTAGTTTTAAGACTCCTTGGAAATTTTCATTTTACATGTTAAAGTGTCAAAGAAGCATTATCAATATTAGGGCTGCTTTAAAACTACCACAATACTAACATGGCCACCCAGAAGAAACCACACAACTCAAAAATATTCAATCATGTCATTCTGATGTATGTGATCAATAGCATTTTCCTTCGAGTCCTTGCATTGGGATTGCAGGTCATGTGAAAGACTGTTAGTTCATTCGCATGATGTGCTGTGGAGGGGCAAACAAATGAATAAACAAGTGACCCTTGCTTTCTCATCTATTGCCCTAAGTCTTTGAGTAAATGGCTTGTAACATTGGCTTGTAGCATTGGCTTATATAGGCTCAGCAAGTCAGCATTGCTTGTTGTTGGTTTGCCTGTGGGTTGTTTGTTGTGTTGGCTGAATTTGCAAGAGCATTTGGTGCGTTTGGTGATTTACTGTAAGACAGTGGCTGTAAAATCACAGAGTAAAATGCTTCAAATGGCTGTAATAGTAAAGTTCTGTTGTGGATCTGAATTGCATGATAATAGCAGTTTTCTGTAAAAAGGCAGCAACTTTTATACCCTGTTGTTGGTATTACAACATTGCAAAATGTATACATGTAAGTGTGGCAGAAAATTCACTGTAAACTGGGATAAAATTAGTGATTGCTGGTGCCATGTAATTGCCTATGTCAAACACAGGGTCATAATTAAGCCAGGGTGTGGAAAACCATCTCTGGCAAAGAAAGCGCGCTTAAGTTGGTTTAGCATTTCAACATTAGGTCTTCCTCTGACAGATGGTCATTATAATGACATTGAATTACAGGACATCAGAGATGTATCAAATTTGGGCAATAAGGGGTGCTTTAGATTTTCTAAATAATTTCAGATTTTCACAGTGTTGGTTAAGCATTGGTTGGCCATTGAGGGACAACTGATGGCCTTAGGTTGAGTAATGGCCTTGTGAATGTTTGACGGAGTAATGCATGAAGAATCTGCAGCGATGAGGCGAACCTATGAAGAAATGGAGTCATTACTATACATGAGAGTGGAGAGCTGTAATCAGCCAGGATTCCTGCCAACCCAATCAATATCAAAATGTGCAGTTGAGCTACAGGGGTCCACAAGGTCTCCAAATTCATGGTCATCCCATCTCGTGTAACTAAATGTAAGATCAGATTCTGTAGATTTGTCGTAGATTCATTGTAGATTCATCGGAATTCATTCATTTCATTGTAGAGTCACTCCATTCAGTGTAAAGGCATTCTGTGGATAGTATATTGCTGTCAATCAAAAGACTTAACACCCCAGATAAGGATATTGTCCTAGGGTGGCCCCAATTACCCTCACTGTTTCAACAACCCTCCAGTAGTCTCTAATACACTGTAAAGGAATCTTAAGCAAGAGGGTTTACTCTGCAAGGAAAGACTAGAAGATCCTCCATAACATCCCTAGCCCTTGACCCAATTGAAGAGTTCAAAGACATTTTGTTAAGTTCAGTGGCAGCCTAATCCCTTTGCCTCCTAGATTATTCAATTGGACATGACTCATCCTGTTTTATATCTCCCAGCCTAAGTGCCACAAACCAATGAATCTTTAAGTCTCTAGAAGCCATGAGAGCTTTTAGAGGTTTTTGCCCTCCACAGGAAAAGCTACTCACTTCCTGAGTGGAGCCCAGAACATCACAACTACAGTGTAAGCCTCCTCTTGTAAACCACACATAACATGTCTTGTAATTAAGTAATATATAAAGTAGTTACCAGGTCTTATTGGTTTAATGGATAAAGCAGTTAACATGTCTTTTATAAGCATTACTGCTGGATCCCTTTATCCAAAGACACTTCGATCAAATCAATTCAAAGCTGAAGATATACCAGACCACATTACCAGGCTCAATTCCACACCACATTAAGTTCGGATGTAGCCTTCCTTGTTGTGAATCCTCATTACTTGACTCCATGATAAGGGAGGCAGCTTTGAATTTAATCATGTTTGTCATTGTATGGTAATCTTTAAAAGTATGACAGTTAGTTATTACACGGATATGTTTTCCACAAACGACATATAAGTGAAAATGTGATTTTATCCAGCACTCCCCGCTGTTTTGTTGCTTTGACAGCTTCGGTTGTCACATAATCAAGTATTAAACTGTCCCCTAGCATTGAGGTTTGAACTTGTGCCTTGAACTGCGTTACCTCGCTCCCCAGAAAACAGCAACGAGGAGAAGCCAAATTTTCGAATTCTACTTTTCCATTACTTTAGTCTATCTTTCTGTCACATTCTTTATACTTTCTGTTATCATATTTTTCATTCATGCAACTCTGCCCAAAAGACCAAGTCATGCAAATATGCATGTATATACAGAAGAATTAGGGGAAAGCAGCTGGACAAATGGACAGCCTGGTGAAGTAGCTGCTGGATCAATGTCCATTACCATGGCATATGTGGGACGTTACTGTGCCTGCTATGCCTTCCTGGGCCAAGCTGGGTCCACAGGAATGACAGGGGCTTGTGAGTAAGAGTGGGCTCTCTTGGTGGTCCCTCTTCAGGGAATAATATACATTCTGTGGTGGACAGTGTACATATTGCATCCATGTGTATGCTAACGGCTGGTATCTAGCCTGGCATATGTAGTGTCCACTGGAAATATTAACTAAAGGCCACGATATAGAGTACTCGCTGTGCACAGTGCCACTGCACATCTACATGCCAAGCTGGTCTGGTGCATGGGTCAATTTAGCTTGAGGATTTTAACCTGCTTTTTGTCCATATTTCATTGCAATATAATGCTGAATCGGGATATGATATATTACTGTTTCAAAATTAATCGACTTCAGATATTCGAAGAAAATAGTGTAGGCCCATCCTAGTAAAATTTCAGTATCACCCTAAAAGGCATAACCTTAGACTTAGAAACTCACCCTAAGTCATCATGAAGTTATGCCTTTTAGGGTACCGAAATTCAACGACGTCCAACTGTACGTGTATACAGGAGAGTGTTGTGAAGTTACTTTGAGACGGAGACTGGTTTGGCCGGAGACATGTCCTTGCATCTCCTTGCACAACTAAAGCAATTGGCTCGAATTAGACACGTCCATGGAGTCATAACTGGGCAAATTGTGTTTGGTTGGCTGATGGGCAGAGTTGCAAACCATTGCTGTTTTAAAAGGCCGATACTGGCTGTTACAGTCTGTGTGACAGAGAGTTGATGGCTTGCCAGAATTGCCCAGAATTGCTACAAGACACAGGCAAGACAGCATGGTCTCAGAGGGGAAGATACATGGATTGGACACATAGAAGGGATACCAGAAGATGATCAGGGCTGAGCAGGACAGGAGCAGGAATATTAAGAGACAGTTAGTGGCCAGAGACTGTGCCTGATGGATGCAAACTGTGATTGGCATCCACAAAAGCAAGCAAAGCAAACAGGGGACTTGATGTCACTCCACAGACAGAGCTTGTCTTTTTCTGTCCACTTTGATGTACTGCCGGATGAAAGCTTATTACCTAGGGACCACCACTATATGCCACTATATGCCTCTTTTTGCCTGACTATTCCTCTTGTATGTCAGCCTCCAGAGCAGCACATAATGTCTTGTACACATCCACTTTGCATAGCTAGCAGCTGCAATATATTTGTTGGTTTACTATCAATCTGAACAATTTGACTCAATCTTCTGTCCTTTTCTCGTGAGGGATGGAGAACGTATCTGTGGATGGAGAGTTTTTGGATGCATGAAGTCAAGAATAATATAGCCTATAGGCGGAGTGGGGGGGGGGGGGGTTGCTGCAAGCATGAAACAAGCATGAAGTACTCAGTGCTTAGTATAAGTCTCAAAACCAACACAAACTGTGTAAGGCCTTATCAGGGGTCTGTGTTGTAAAAATGTCATCACATTGCACTTTTGGAACACTCAGTAATTGACACCACATGCATGACTGTCACTCAGACTAATTTTCAACCCCAAATGAAAGACACACCCAAACAGGGTTTATTTAAAACCTGTTAAGTCATGCTCTAGTTTCTTAAAGTAATTGCAAATCAAATAACATTTAATATGATCCAAACATGACAGGATTATTATTAATTTTCAAAAAATCACATGTAAATTAAATTTTTGTAGAGATTCCACTCAAAATTTCCCATTGTGAATGATATGTGATATGTGTTCAAGATGATATTGCATACAATTCTTATAAAAAAAAAGTACAAAAAGAATATAATTGGAGGGGGGGGGGGTACTGAGTAGTGAGCACTTAAGAATGCTTATTGCATGTTTTAACACCGATGACACTTTTCATAAGGGGACACCGGTCCAATATTGGGGGGGGGGGGGGGGGA
This sequence comes from Platynereis dumerilii, assembly GCA_026936325.1. NCBI lineage: Eukaryota > Metazoa > Annelida > Polychaeta > Phyllodocida > Nereididae > Platynereis > Platynereis dumerilii. The sequence goes on from JAPTHN010000002.1 coordinate 94,291,569, forward strand.
AGTACCTGCCTAAGGTATGACTCCGAAAGTTCACAATTTAGCATCGTACTAATTAGACGTTTTAGGGAATTTGATATTTTACATGATAAAGCAGTGTCCTGATGGATGGATAGATGAGTGGGGCTCTACGTCCTATATTTATGCACTTGGTAGGCTAATTAGGACCAGAGGAGGACACGGCAATGAGGCGAAGGATGATTCAAACAGCCGTCCAACATAGGCCCAGGTGACCCAGCAAGAGGTAGATGCGAACCCTGGACCCAGCGATTGGAAGTCCAGCACACTACCACTAGACCAACCCTCCCCTTAAAGTAGTGTCCAGAGAGCAAGCTTTTTCTTGACTTAGCGGGCAACCGCTAAATTTCTGGACGGCAGGGGTTCGATTGTTTTCTTTTTTAATTAAATCATTTCTTTATCAGTAATTGTGGAAAAACAAGTCAATTCTTTCTTGAAAGGTCTATAATATATGCCTTGTTGGCTGGTGAAAACTTATCTGCCTACCTGAATAAATAAAATAGGTGTATTTCATCAACCTCAACACTGTATTGACTATTTTAGGACATTGCGCAATCAAAATAAATAATTATGTCCCGCATTCCCCATAGACAAAAATCCCTAACAGAATATCTAATGGTCCCCTCCTGAAGGACTTGTTACAGCTGGGGACACAAAAGTGATTACCTAAATTATACAGTGGGGTAAAGCAGTAGAGAAATTTCAGAGTTTTCCAGCAAGCTCAAGTACTCCAAACAGAAAATATGGCAGGGGGTCAAATACTTATTTTCCCCACTGCACAGTTCACACTTAAGAACGTGGCTAATTTAATAATGGCACAAGCCATCGGTTGCAAAGAGCCCAACGTGGTGCTGACTAATGATCAGTTTTCAAAATACTAGGGACTTTAATTTATTGCTGGAAAGTTTTTTTGCTCGACAATTTTCCACCCCACATGTGTTTCCCCCCAAAAAATTCGATCCCCACAAAATGTTTTCCAATTTTTTTTTCCAAAATGTTTCCCCCACGATCTCTCCAACGATCTCGCCCTCCCAGCCCCCAAATTTTTTCACACAATTTTTTTTTGCCAAAACATGCTAATTATATGAGAATGAATTTTGAGTATATATTATAGCTTTTGTACTGTCATGATTATTACAGAGATAACAAACATCGCAACTAAAATTTTCAATTATGAATAAATTAGTCTCAACTGCAGTACAGTTGAATGACACTGATTACTCATCTTGACAAATTCCCTGGTCAGGATGCTGACTACTCAGTCCAGAGAAACCTGCACACAGCTCTGTTCTACTGAGTCTCAGTGAGTGATCATATGTGTGGCTGTAGCATGAAAACTTTTCATTCAAAGGGTAAAGAAAAACATCTGTTTTTGGTTTTGGTGAATCAAGGAGCAAAAAACACAAATATTTATGGACTTACAAATGACCTTAACTTGTTAAGGGCATTTTAGGAGATGGTGTGGAGATAAGCATTTTGGGTGGAAATCGGACTTATTCTAAGCAGTGTACTGCTTGTAGGTACTCAAAGTTGTAAGGTCCTCGTAGATTGTTGTCTGATGAATGTTCCACTCTTGTTTATTCACATTGTACATTTAAATTCAATGGGCTTCTTCCATTTGTCCCAGTACTTTGCAATGCAAATATTTTGTCTCAGTCTCCTGCTTAAGATTACTTCTTGTCTGAGCTTCTGTATATGCACGGATTGAGCTGAAGCTCCAGCAATATGTTTCAGACGTTTTAAACTAAAACACTGGATTATGGAGATATGACCAGTGATCCGAGTTGATACATTGAGGAGCTTTCACAAATGGAGTGATGTCATTTTCATTAAGCATAGAGCTTGTTTAATCCCAAGCCTTTAAGCAACACTGTTAGACATAGAGTTGAATGGTGGGTCATTCCCTTAAATGGTCGGTCCAATTAACCAATGAGGGATGACAGGAGAGCACCCAGTGGGCCTTGCAATTAAAACGGTCAATTGGTGAGCATTGTGCATTCTGCTCAGGGAGTGAGTAGCATGGGGTTTGCCAAGGGTCTGCTCTTGCCCATGAACATTTTGTGGCAGGCGCCATGTGGCTTGGTGCTCCCTCTCATTCTCATCCATTCTGTTTCATTCCTGTCCTCGTTATTTGTTCTGATGGATAACTGGATCCACACTGCAATCGTTTTAGGTGCAGGCCATGACCTACCAACCCCAACAATGATCTGTTTTGTTGGGCAAATTAAATTCACGGTTATCCAGTGTGATCCAATATAGACTTGGGGCTGCTGATTCCTGACAATTGTCTGATGTGTTCACCAATCACCATTCTGCTTTGCTTTACTTTGCTTTGCTCTGCACTGCTCTCCTCTCCTCTCCTCTCCTCTCCTCTGCTCTCCTCTCCTCTGCTCTCCTCTGCTGTACTCTGCTCTCCTCTCCTCTCCTCTCCTCTCCTCTGCTTTGCTCTCCTCTTCTCTGCTCTGCTCACATCTGCGTTGCTCTCATCTGCTCTGCTCTCCTCTGCTCTCCTCTGCTCTCCTCTGCTCTCCTCTGCTCTCCTCTGCTCTCCTCTGCTCTGCTCTCCTCTGCTCTCCTCTGCTCTCCTCTCCTCTGCTCTCCTCTGCTCTCCTCTGCTCTGCTTTGCTCTGCTCTGCTCTGCTCTGCTCTGCTCTCCTCTCCTCTCTGGCATTTCTTGACAAGGCCCTCTTTAGTCTGCCTTAGCTTGGCAGCAATGGTTCAGGGGCCAAATTGTCTGGTGACACGGGTGTCAGCTTCCAAAATGTGCCTTGGATTGCTCTGGGTGGAAGTGTCTTCATACCACTCTGAGTCCACTCTCCTATAACTACGTGGGTACTTACATAACTGCCAGATCTGGTGTTTTCGCATCTATGTGGTTCATTGTATGATCTCCTATAATACTTTGATGAAATTGAAAAGTTTCAAGATCTCGTTTGGAAAGTTGGAGTTACTCTATGGAATCCGATTGATGGGTTGTTGTAATCTAATAACATTATCGCAATATACCAATGCTCAATCTCTGTAAAAACTGTACTGTGACATCACAAGCCGAAAGCTGGACTGAATAGATTTTAAAAAGACTTGGTTCGCTAGGTTTGATTGATTTATTAATTTGTTCGCTCATTATACAAAACCCAAATATAATTGATTACAGCTGCTCCCTTCCCGTCTTGAAAAAACGTCTGAAAAACTATCTATTAAGTCTGTAATATGTGATTTCCTTTTACTTAACCTTGAAATTTGTTATCTCTTAAACTGTTATTAATATATACACATGTGTGTCAGTCACAAATTTTTGATGAAATTTTCGGCCAAATACGCCGAATGGCGTCAGGCCCCTGTACCTTAATGGTATTAATAAAGACTTGAACTTGAACTTGAAAATGAAGAAGTATTGAGAAATATCTGGAACAAGGAGACACTAGAACTGTCTTGACATTTTTCCTAATTTTATCAGACATGAAATAAGGTGCGCGTTTTCAATTTTGGTTGTATATTATCCATCCAATAACTATTTATTCTTCTTTTTCAGACTGACAGCATGATATCATGCTGATTCGGGATAGCTATTGGTCAGGCAGCTGTGTGTGAAGAGCATGGCGCATGCTGACACGCAAATCAAACTGGCTGGTGTAATTAGCAACAACAAACAGTTAAAGCAAATCCTTGACAGTTTCATGTCAGTTTCATGTCAGTAGAACGTTGTTGGTTTTTGTTATTCATTGTGCCTGAGTACACAAAGTTTTTGTCAAGTGGTCCTGCGAAAAACGTACAGAATGAAAGTTTCACAATTATAGGCGAATTTTAAAAAAAAACAGAAACTGTCATTGATAGAGAAGAAGGTACTATGTCACTCCCTATACTGAAGAGTGACACTAGATTCTAGCCTTCATAATATTAATACATGTATAGCCCAATCAGAGAGCAATTACATCATGCTTACAGCCCACGAATAAAAATTGAAGGATATGTAGTTATTGGATTTATAATAATCAGGTTTTGAATTACCACACAATCTACGAGTTCATAGTCCTGTGCACATGTGTATAAACCATGCTCATTATTCCATTCTTTCTTGCTCTCCTTCTTTCTATATTCAACCACACAGGATCTGGAAGTGTTAAAGATAAGAATAAGGTTAATATTTGGATGGCCTGAAGTGTTATTTCTGTAGACGAAGTTGACACCACAGGCTTACCCCACACAGCTGGGTACTCACTTCAGTTACTTAGATCTCATAAGAAGCACGACATACTTAGCAATATTTTTACAGCAGCTCAAAGCCTCTGGTTATTTTGGCCTCATTACTGGGCTCACCTGAAGCAGGCGGCTGAGGCATTAGTATATCTGCTTTACCCATCTTCTAGTTAATGTATCTCAGGCATTCAGCAAATGTCATATTATCAGCAATTGGATGCACCACATGGCCACATCTATAACTATTAATGTTTTTATCTGTTGATCTTCAGTACTTTTCGGGTCATTAGGCTGCATACAGCTATGCTGGTTGGTGTTCAATCACTCAAACAATCACTAAACAGTTGGCCGCGTGGACAATTTGCTCGCGTTATTGTTGAATTCACTAATACAATAGTTCTGGCACTTCATGCAGATTATGGGTAAGGAATTAAAAATCTAAAAATAATTCAGAATAGAGACAACATATTGGTCATGTAGTCCACTGGATAACCGGAAAGCTCATTTTGCAGGAAAAAAATTTTCGTTATAGGCCTATTTCATTGCATGATGAGTCATGCACAGCTCTTTGTGAATCATGTCCAATTTTCCACATCATTTTGAGTATATGGTGTGGATATGAGTCATCAAATGCCTGTGCTTGTGTAACAATATGGATATCTTGCAAAGTAAAGGCAGGCACCAGTCAGTGCATGGTGTATCAGTCCTTGAGACCACACAAAGAGCAACTGACTGATATACGATGCACTGACTGGTGCCTGCCTTTACTTTGCAAGATATCCATATTGTTACACAAGCACAGGCATTTGATGACTCATATCCACACCATATGTACCCAAAATGATGTGGGAAACTGGACATGATTCACCAAGAGATGTGCATGACTTATCATGTTATGAGCTATAACGAAAATGTTGTTATTAAAAATGAGCTTTTTTTTCTCTTGTTTATACAGCACCACTGTAATCTTATCCTGAGGTCTAATTAAAAGTCTGTGCATAAGATTCTTGGTTAAATCTTGGTTTTGGTAAAAACTACATCACCGGCATGCAATGTAAAACTGAAAGGGATATAATCACTTCCTTCCTGGTGGTCTTAGATATAAGCTTGTCAGGCTCTGCATATTTTATGGCCTGGTGTTTGCTGTGTGACTATTTGATGGTATAATTGATTCTATTGTGGACCTCCTCTAGCCTGCTTCTTTTCCCTGTAATGAAATTGTGCTGTCAAAACTCTTGATGCTGTGATGAGTGGAACACACAGCTAATATGCAAGTCTTCAATTACTGACTAATTCCAGTTGATAATTTTGCCCTCTGACTGCCTCTGTATTCTCATTTGCCTTGCTCCCCCATTTTTCTTGCCTCTTTTCCCCTTTATGCCTTTTAATAAAGCCATGCTCGGCATTGCTTGCCTTTGATGAGTCAGAGAGTGTGAAAGAATTAGGGGAATGCACTTAATCATGGTGTTGATGAATATGATGATGGGTGCAGGATGTTATGATTGCTAGTTAAGGAAATTATTTTGATGAAGGATGCAAACACTGCAAGACAGGGGCCATGAGTGTCCACTGAGTGTCCTCTCTGGATGTCCCCTGAATGGTCTGAGTATTCTGAGTGTCCACTCCAGGTCAAAGTTTGTCAGTGCTGGTCAACTCTGATACAATGAGAATGTTTGGCCAGGAAGTGGTCAAGAGAATAGAGGTGGAAGTGGATTGTGAAGGGGGCAATTGGGAAAGGGGTGGCCATGGGGTGACCAAGCAGTGACCAAGGGGAGGTGACCAAGCAAGGCCATGGAGGGCAATGCTGGATGTTGGTTAAAAGGGGGCGGAATAAGAAATTAAGGAAACTTCCTGAAAAAGACTGACTTGTCGTGGACCATGACTCAGGCTGCCCCAGTCAACAATGGACACGTGATCAAGCATTGTCTTGTCTAATAGGCAGAGCAGGAAGGGCAGTCATAAAGGGTGGGGGGAGGGGCAATTACAGGGACTCAGAAGGAGCCCTCTCTACCCTCCCTCATATCATGGGGGTGATTAAAAGTGTGATTAATATCCCATTACATATGCACACCTTCTGTCGCTGCATTTCTTCACACTCTCAACTCCTTTACCAGCCCTTACCCCTTTTGTGTTTTTTAATCACAGAACAATTCAACGATGAAGCAACAGCAAATTTCTCCACAGGGAGTGAGCTTCTTGCTTTAACAATGTTGAAGGGTCCAGGAAGGGGAAGAGATTCTCTTCTGACCACAAAGACTGATGATCATTATATCACTATCATCATTATCGTTTTCTGTAATTGTCTATGAGAGTCATTTTGGACTGATGGTTTTGTGAGAATTATTTCATGGAAACTCTTTCTGACTACAAATGAGAATGACTTTATAGCCATTATGTCACAGTACAGGAAAAAAATATAACTGTTAGTTTAAACTAAGAAATTAGTAAGAATTGCAATTCTCATTTACTCTGTCACATAATGGGAACAATTATCATTCTTGTGATAAAAATATTTTATTAAATAGGTTTTAGGTCATACACTACATCAATGTTTTGCTTTGTTGATTGTATTGGATGGATATCAAGGTTTTATTTTTCCACTTGGAAATGCTTGGTACCCCCTGCTTGTATCCCTGATTTTCAGCCTGTCCTTCAAGAAGCATGCAGAGTTATTGACAACTGACAAGTTCCTGTGCACCAATTAGGATAATTTGTTGTTATCATTTCTTCTAATTCAGTTTTGAGCTATGATTGACAGGCAATCGAGTGACTAATTAGTGATTGACAGCCAATTAGATGAAACTAAATATGATGAAATGGGAAAATGTGCCAATAAAGCTGGGGAATTATCAAATTATTAGCGAATGTGTTGGGAGTATTTCCTGATGCCGCATTGAATCACATGAAGATGAGTGAGGGATGCTGTGAAGGATTGTGACATCTGAGATGGCCATAGGTATGCACCCTCTCTGTTGAGCTGCTGAGTGAGTAACTCTAGAATTAAGACAAGGGTGACAGACTCTACCCGGGAGCTGTGAGGGGTGAAATTCTAGCAGACATGGGAGTCACATGACTGCAGCCTACAGTGCAGGGTGACGATCGAAGGGGAGCCCCAGCACCCCTGCACGTCATGACGTCATCACTATTGTCTAGCAACGTCATTATGCAGGAGGGTCATTAGTTAACCCCTGTCCCCTGGGAGGTAGCACTGTCCAGTGTGCACTGGGTGAGGATCATTGTATTAAACGTGCCAAGCAGGTCCTCCCTGCCTCAACCTGCTTGATTAATAGCAGAGGCCGCTAATTTGACAGACACCTCACAGTCTAAACGAAATTAAGAGGAAAATAATGCAGATCTGTGGCATGTCAAGTTTCAAGTGACAGTGTTCAGATTTCAAGGTGCATCAATTATGGCTGCCATGAAATGACGATAAAAAGCTATAAAACAACAGACAGAAAAGAGCAAGATCCTCCATAGATCCTCTCCTTCCTCATAGATCTTTCAGAGGCTTGATGCCAGCTTGATGCCAGCTTGATGGCTCCTGGTGTCAGTTTTGTGTCAGAGTGACACTCCTTTTAAACATCCTTCAAAGGAATACTGTCTTTTGCCTGCTTGAAGGCTGCTTCTGTGGGCTTTTTGCTTGTCTTGTGTTTTGCTTGTTCCTTGGGTTTTGTGCAGTTCTGGGGGTTGTGTGTTGCTGTGTTGTGTTGTGTTTTAGTATTCCTGATCAATGCAGCCAACAATAGGCAATTGATGCTGAGGATGTGATTGGGAACACAAAGGATTAGGGTGGATTGTAAAAGGGTAGGCAGGAATGGCTCCCCAATCACCCTAGATCAGTGATGGACTACTGGCAAAAAGTGCCAAGCAAACTACCCAAGTTCTGATCTGCTCTGCTGGCTGGCTTTGCTGACTCTTATTATTGCTCACTGTCTTTTGTTATGGCATTTTCTTGCTGGCTCACACTCTCGTTCGCTATTCATTGCTGTTTTCCATCTTAAATTATTGTTAAGACTTTTTTATAAATTTTTTTCTGCTCATTTAATTGATGTACTTTTATCATTTTACTTCTATCAGATTTGCGTCAATCTTACTTTGTTACTAACTTTAATTTGCTCACTAACTTCCCTGAGTTTGCTCACTATCTTGGATCACCTTTCACTGCTCTGTTCGCTTGCTGCCCTTGTGTGCTCACTGGCTTAGCTTACTTGCTCTTCTAGCTGTACCCCAACCACAAATCGCCAATGAGCTCCAAATTCCGGCAGATTCGTCACTTGGCGCCGATCGCCTAAAGACAGATCATAATCGGGTGATCAATGGTGTGCGCATGCGCAATGGCCCTTTGTCTCAAGTCACCCCCTAGTCCTCCTGCAATCCAGCTATTGTCTGACTTGATCTCAGTCATCCCTGCCCTACCCCCCCCCCCCATCCTCCAGGGGGGAGGGGGGATACCCAAGTCACCGGGGGGACCACCCCGCACCCCCTGTATTGTTCATCTCCCCCCAGCCAGAAAATACGATCCATATTAGAAACAGATTTTTGAATTTGCATAGAAATTGATCAATTTGTAAACTGCCACGAGGCGTGATGGCAGAAAAAGAGCAGGGCACAGCAATGACACTTGTATTGAGGGAATTTCAAAACAACTGGTGGACAGATGCTCGCCTTTGTTGTCCAACAAGCTGCCCAGAGGCATGCCACAATTTGTTGATGTTGCGCAACACCCTTATTGAATCCTTTTGGTATTTTCATAGAGTTTTTCCAGGGCATTTTCCTGAACATCTTTCTCTTTAAGGAATACAGGTAATGGTGTACAATTAAGAGCTCCAAGAGATCGACCCCTCAAATGGCCTCAATTTCCTGGAGAATAGAGATGGCCTGATATGGAGCTGTATAATATGAAAGTATAAATTACTAATTAGTATATCTGCTTAAGTAACAACCCTATCGAATTTCAAACCTCTGTCCAATTTCAGAATCTCAACAGTACATCCTTGGGAATGTTGGTCAACCTTAGAAAATCTAGGAGCTCCAATTGTGCATAATATTATAACAATAACAACTTGAGATCCTATCATCATCTGTATCATCTGTGTGGATGCATGGGTCTTTAAGAAGTGGAATTGTCAACTGACAAAAATTAAAAACCCAAAACATACAACCTGCAATGAAAAACTATACATTTAGGCTCAAGTTTATCTGTCCTATTCTGTGTATGGAACTATCTTCATCAAACTCTTTTAAAAACAATACTCCTTTAGGCTTTTGTAAAAAAAAATACAGTTGTCATGGAAACAGATGACCACAGATGGCTGTGACCTTGTGGCGCCAGTGAGATGACCTTGGCTAGATGGCGCTGCGATAAGGGCCTCATTGCCATTGTTGGCTACAGAGGGCAGCAGAGGATGTAATTAATGCCCTTGCAGCCAAGCCTGTAATTCATAATTGAGGGTCCATTGAAGAGTCATCACTGCTCTTAAGCCTCATTGAACCAATAGCCAAGTATTGCTCAGCATGGCTTTTGCTCACTTTAATTTGATCTCTAGATTGATCTGTGAGATAATTTGACCACTTATTATTCGAACTTCACTAATATGATTATACTCGGAATTTATAGGCAATCACTTAGTTTATAGCACTATCTTTTAAGTTTTTAGATAAAGTACTTGAGCACCTGAATTAATAACACCAGTATCTAATCATAATAATAGTCATAGCAGGAATCTCATCTCACTCATAAGGCTTTTTTCTCTCAATCCATAACATCTTAAATTACACTCCTGAGCCTGTCAATTCATCTGAAGTTCCCGATAGGGCAAATTTTACCTATCAACATTCATTATTTCCTTAGTTACACAAATATATCTTGGGAATTTGCTACAAAAACACGTTTTTTTTCACTTAAATACATCCCACCTGTACATTTAACTGCCACAACAAGGACTGCAAAGCATTTAATATTAAAGACCATTAAATTCCGCATCTTTTGATATGCAGACTGACCTTCTATGGCCAATATATCTACCCAGTTACCAGATATTCCTGTTGGGAGTTTGACAACAAACATATTTTCAACATACAAATCTGGAAGCTATATATTTCTCTGCCACATCAAGACCAGTTATGCATACTAGCGTAATACCCGTTCTACGAACGAAGTTGGAATGCCATATACTATAGTGTACCTTTGTAGACCTACACATTTGAACTTATGCAATGAATAAGAATACAATAAAAGATAATTTAGGGCATTGACCACGACCTTTAGGAGGGAGACTTGTAGAAGAGGGGCACTGACCCTGACTTTGAGTAGGTTGAACCCTCTGGAAGGGGGGCACTGACCCCCATTGGCAGGAGGGGGAGCTGCCCCCTCATTGGCAGGAGGGGGAGCTGACCCCCCATCTGCAGGAGGGGGGTACTGACTCCCACTTGTAGGAGACGGCACTGAGCCTGACTTTGAGTATGTTCTGAACCCTCTGTAGGGGGGCACTGACCCCCATTGGCGGGAGGGGGCACTGACCCCCCATCTGCAGGAGGGGGGTACTGACTCCCATTTGTAGGAGAAGGCACTGATCCTGACTTTGAGTATGTTTGGAACCCTCTGGAAGGGGGGCACTGACCCCCATTGGCAGGAGGGGGCTGACCCCCCATCTGCAGGGGGGGCATTGACTCCCACTTTAGGAGAGGGGCACTGACCCTGACTTTTAGGTGTTGAACCCTCTGGAAGGGGGGCACTGACCCCCATTGGCAGGTGGGGGCACTGACCCCCATCTGCAGGAGGGGGGTACTGACCCACGTGTAGGAGAGGGCACTGATCCTGACTTTAAGTATGTTCGGAACCCTCTGGGAGGGGGGCACTGACCCCCATCTGCAGAAAGGGCGGTGACTCTCACTTGTAGGAGAGGGGCACTGATCCTGGCTTTGATTAGGTGCTGAACCCTCTGGAAGGGGGGCACTGACCCCCATAGGCAGGAGGGGGGCACTGACCCCCATCTGCAGGAAGGGGGCACAGACTCGCAGTTATAGAAGAGGGGCACTGACCCTGACTTTGAGGTGTGGAACCCTCTGGAAGGGGGCACTGACGCCCATGGGCAGGAGGAGGAGCTGACTCCCACTTGTAGGAGAGGGGTCCTAACCTTGAGTGAATACCTATTTTACTTTGTGAAGTTCCAAAATAATCCAAAAGGAGGATCAAGTTTGCAAATGGCACAACCCTGCCCTCTTGTGAGATATTCTTAAAGTGCATGTTTGTTTACATGGAAATAAACATGACATTTTAAATTTTTGAATGATTCCTACATGAATATTTTGAAGATGAGGTACGAGTGAAGCCACCTGGGACGTGTCAGAAGGTTGTGGAATGAGCTGGAAAGCCATAGTTGGTCATTGGGAGTGAAAGGGACAGAGAAAAATGGCAACAAAGTTCTTGGCAACCAAGGCCATTTTTCTGTAGTCAACGAAGCTGGGTTTGCATATTATATTGCAGGCCACTACATTCCGCATCTTTTTCCACACTGATTGAACTTCTATGTCCAATATAACTTCCCAGCTCCCAGAAATTCAATTGCGTCATGCATTTAGAAAATCATATTTTCCAACAACTCCAGTCTCTCAGTGTTTGTAGTGATGTACACCACGCTGTAGTAGTTTCAAACAATCCACCTTACTTCATCTAACTGAAAGCTGACTGGAACCTGCAAATAGGACCTGCCTTCACATTACTCTAACCTGGGAAGAACCTGGAACTCGGTGCATTTTTGAAAAGCAAGAAACCCTAACGGGTGAACAGCTAGTATAGATGTATTAGCTTTGCTTTATATCTTTTATATTGCATTGTATTGTATTCATTAGTATTCATTAGCCAGGTGCCTTTTTGTATAATAACTTCTTAATTACAGTGATGTTGAATTAATTAAAGAAATGAAGGTGTCCATCTATAACAGAAAATAGGCCTACTGAAAACAGACGCGTGGTTCGTACACCAGACTGGCTTTTGGGAGTGAGCAATATTTTTTAGGCATTGACCTGCTGCTGTGACAATAATGGATAGATATCAGGTGTAAGTAATAGTTAACCTCCGGATTACCTGCCAAGAATAACAACTTTATGTTTTATATTTCTAATTTATTTTGGACAAGATGGATTTTACATTAGGCCGACTCCTCAGTCTATGACTCCGCAGTCCTGCAGTGTAAGTTGCATGGGACCAGCTGGATCGAGTCTTGCGAGTTGGAAGGCTGCAAAAGTCATCAGAGCAGGGAAGCTGCTGAGGCAGAGGGAGGGGGGCTAATGATGGATGTTCAGGGTTCTCTCTGGAGCAGATGCTATTGCAAAAAGCCTAACTATGAGGCAGGCCAGTATTGTGATTAACATGACTCAGAAGCCTTGTCAGAAATGAAGGAAATATGATTGAGATGTGAAAGAAAGGTGGTGGAGGTATGAAGATTCTGTGGCTAATACATGTGGAAACAATGACTGAGACAAGTTCTGGGCGACCCATTATCCACCAGACTACTGGTTTATCTTAAACAATTAGCTTATCTTTATTAGATATATCAATGTTTCTATTTTCTGCTGCAAAACCTACAACTATACTTGCTGTATGTAGGTCTGTGTGACATTTTGACGTGTATCTATCTATCTATATAAAAGTGAAACCCCTGGCGAACGCCAGTGGCATATTCACTATGTGGGGTCCCACCCCCGACATCAAAATCAACCCATTTTCACATCCTTCCCATTACTTCTTCCCATATCCATAATCAAATAACCCATACCACCCTAATTTGTCCTTTGAAACAATGGCCTTTTCATGCAACTCCCCTTCCCCAACACAGATCAGCCCCTGGCCCTGGCTAGCCTGACTATGTACTGTTGTCCAAGGTCTTCGTCAGCCCTGCCAATCTCCTGTCCACCTATCTCACACATTTATTCCCTTTCCATACATATCTTTCTGATGACCTACCTTTCCTACTCGATCCTTCCATACATTTCCCCTCCCCCCTTCCAACTGACTTTTAGTCATTTGCTATTCTTATGGGTAATTCTAGTACTATATAATGTATGGAAGCGATATACGAAAGGCTTGCAAATCCATTTCGAAATGTTACAACAACCTAAAGATTTTACAGTTGCAAAATATCTACTCTTGATGAATTATATGATTTTAATATCAATACCAGACCCTGAATATACATGTAGCTGAACTAAGTAACACTTGTTGTTATCTGTATATTTATCTTACACCTCAGGTATACATGCACCAACCATGTCATGTTCATGTTGTGTTATTACTGGCATGGAGTTGCTTCTTGTTAAGTCATTTTACGGATGGGCATATCATGATGAATGACAGGTTCATGATGTGTGGCAGTCTACAGGTAGCCCTTGATGTATCTGTGTGTTTGGGGATGATATTACATGTTGCAGGTGCAGCTCCAGAATCTGATACATCTTCTGGCTAATCAAAAATAAAAGTTGTTAAGATAAGGAAATGCTTATAGTTCCTTTCCCCGACAAAGAATCTAATATGTGGATTTGGTTGATTGAAGTGGTTTGGCAGTAGATTGAGACGCTGTATTTGGTGCCATGAAGTCTTCAAATACGCGTCAAATCGTCGTAGAGCATTGACTTAAGTGATGATTTTCACTCTGGACCGATAATTTCACATGTAAATATTTTTTATACTGCTGCATTTTAAAGATTACAGGATAAGAAAGAGAAGTGAGTAACTATCCTCCGCATGACATGTACCAGTCATTTACCATATTGATATGCCCTGGCACATGCATGCATTTGATGAATCATTGCATGCTGTTGATGAATCATAGCTGTGAGCCTACACTTCCAATGTTGCTAGCGTATAACAGTCAAGGAGTGATATCACTCACCGGTGAATCTACTTGCCCTTCTGTGACAAATCTGTGATAAATTGATGAGTCATTTCATTGTAAAAGACAGGAATTATTGATGACGTTCTCCAGCAGTCGAAAATAATCACTGTAAAATGCTGTATTTCTGCGTCTGACAAATTGGTAGCTTTTGAAAACCTTGAGTCATGAAATATTTTGTCGCTTAAGTTTCAAAGGTAACAAAGAGCTATTAGATATTTGTAATTCATCGCATGATTAATTAATAACCATTGGCAACACATAGTCACAATGAGTCATCCTTGAGGTCTTACAAGGCACGTTATTCTTGCTTTCCAATCTCTTGTCATTACTTCATCAATTTAAAATCCAGCTATTTTCTTCTCCTGTCATTAGCTGGTGGTTAGCAAGGCTGGCAATTGCAATAGAGAAGGCCAGGATCTCTATCTCTGCCAATCTAGCCCCAAGGTAAACATGCAAGTTGCTTTATGCAGTTTGGATTGTGCCCCTGATCAGGAGGGTCCTGGACCCCTGGTAATCACTTGGGACAGGATAGGTTTGGAGGGAGATGGGGAGCATCTTGGGGTAAAAAAGACTTGAGGGATGAGATATCGCAAGGTGGCGGGTTTAAAAGGAGTATAACAAGGTGGTGTATGTCAAAGGAGTATCACAAGGAGGTTGGTTTAAAAGGAGTATCTCAAGGTGGTGGGTTGCAAAGGTGTATCTCAAGGTGATGGGTGGCAAAGATGTATCTCAAGGTGGTGGGTGGCAAAGGTGTATCTCAAGGTGGTTTGAAGCAAGGAGTATCCCAAGGTAATTGGTGGAATTGAGTATCACAAGGTGGTGGGTGGCAAAGGTGTATCTCAAGGTGGTGGATGGCAAAGTAGTATCACAAGGTAGTGGATGGCAAAGTAGTATCACAAGGTAGTAGGAAGGAGTATCACAAGGTGGTGGTCGGCAAAGGTGTATCACAAGATGGTGTATGGTAAAGGAGTGTCACAAGGAGGTGGATTTAAAAGGAGTATCACAAGGTGGTGGGTTGTAAACGTGTATCTCATGGTGGTGGGTGGCAAAGATGTATCTCAAGGTGGTGGGTGGCAAAGGTGTATCTCAAGGTGGAGGGAGGCAAGGATTATCACAAGGAGGTTTAAAGGAGTACATCAAGATGGTGGTTGGCAATGCATCTTGAACTATAAGACAGATTAGTGGGTAGATACTGACAGATAAGACATAGACAGATCATGGATAATATCAAGAGATGAATGGCGATGCAGATTAAACGGGAGACGATTGTGTGGACGAAGGGGGAATTGGTTCAGCGGCTTTGTTTACTTGACCATCATCAGTGAGGTGATCAGAAGTGATCATGAGATGCAAATGGTTTGTAGAAGTGATTAGAGGTCAGAGGGTGGAAGTTGTGTCATCCAAGGGTTGTCATCTTTTGAGGGTAAATAGTGGAAATTGCTTTTGGTTAGAGTCATGTGATGTTGGGGCATGCATAAGGTAGGGTGCACCCTTAGGATCCCCTCAACCCCTCCCCCAGTTTACCCCTTTTCCCCTGATGGATTGTGGGGTTATGCAGTCACAATGAAGTCACCCTGAAGACTCTGAAGTCACTGGGGCAGGGTCACATTCCAGTGCAGGTGCAAGGGCTGCTCACTCATTGCCCTGCTTGTCCTCCATTGTGAAATGTTGCTGTTATTTCTTCTGATCTTTCTTAAGCACTTTGAAGCCCTATACCGTAAATGCACCACCCCTAATAAGACGAAAGCTATGATAGCACTGCACCGTTAATTCCTAACCTGCACTGCACTGTATCGCAGACTGCACTCATACGGTATCAAGTCAACTAGTAACCATGCCAACTGGTAACCGAACCAACTGGTAACCAAACCAACTGGTAACCAACCAGCTGGTAACCAAAAGCTCTGCCAACTCGTAACCATCCTTTTTTGGTGGGTCACCAACTGGTAGCCACTCACTAAAATCAATTTATTTTCCTTACCAACTAGTAACCAAGGGCCCTACCAAGTCGTAACCAAGGCCCTACCAAGTCGTAATCAGACAGGGCCCTACCAATTCGTAACCAAGGCCCTACCAATGCTTGTGGCTTCCCCTGTCATCTAACTTGGGTTATCAAGCAATGCACCATCTGCCGTGATTACAAGTTGGTAAACTGCCGCCAAATATCAAGTGATGGTTACGAGATGGTCTTCCCTGGTTACCAGTTGGTCTTCCCTGGTTACCAGTTGGTCTTCCCTGGTTACGAGTTGGTCTTCCCTGGTTACCAGTTGGACATCCCTGGTTACCAGTTGGTCTTCCCTAGTTACCAGTTGGCGATGAGTACTGGTTACGAGTTGGTATACTATTTTTATTTTGTGGTTACTACTTGGTCATGGTCCCTTGATTTGAAAGTCTCTTGGTTACTGCTTGGTTGGGAAAAAAGAAAAATGGTTACCAGTTGGTTTGGTTACGACTTGGCATGGTTACTAGTTGACTAGTATTCACTCATACTCATGCGGTTTGCACTGATGCAGAGCTCCGATGGATGTACTATGAGTGCTGAAGGATACATGTGTTTCAAAAATGAGCTCATGCATGTAATCTTTACTGTATACTTTGCAGATTTGATATCATATACACCTACAATTCACAGGTTGGGAAATGTTCCATGCGTTAAAAGCTTTTGCGGCATGTCTTAATATGACAAACCCTTACAAGAACTGTTTACAGTTGCTCACAGTTTAAACTTTTTTTTACAGTTGCCTGCATCAGCAACCAGGGAGGGACCTCAGCCTCATTGAGCCTTCCCATCTCAATATTGGACTTGTCTCATGTGGCCTGTTAAAGCTGTTTGCAGGTGCAGTGAGTCACTGCTGTCAGCTCTTGCTACCTCAAAACTGCAGAGGGGCCCATTCCTGATTGTGATCCTGCGCCAGTTCTTGCCTCGGGCACAGATACTACAATTAGCAACATTACGATCTGACACGACCATTACTGCTTCTCCTAACAACAGCTCATAGTTAGGCTGATGAGCAAGGCTTTTGTTTATGCCCTAGATCTAAATTCTGCTGCAGCCTACAGGAAGCATGTAGTTGACGTTGACTTGACAGTTCCCCCCAGCCTTCCTCCAGCCTTTTACCCCAGTGTGCCTCAGGGCATTTGTCAAATATCCTATTTTAATTTTAATATTC
Source organism: Platynereis dumerilii (assembly GCA_026936325.1). NCBI lineage: Eukaryota > Metazoa > Annelida > Polychaeta > Phyllodocida > Nereididae > Platynereis > Platynereis dumerilii. Next base: position 94,308,844 of record JAPTHN010000002.1, read on the forward strand.
TCCTTTCATGCCATGCTCATCAGTATACTGTTATCCATGTTTTTTAAGTATTATATGTTGTAAAAGATATCTAAACCCTTGGTTGCCATTTAACCATGAAAGTTGACTCATATCATATTCTCATCAATGATGCATCAGCCACTCAGTTGGTCATCAAATATATTACAACTTTTCCATTTTTGTAAGTAAGTAACTTAAAAAACAATTAGTAATGTTATTGTTATTTGTGTTCACAAGAAACACCTTTGTGTGTTTGTTTGCTTGTGTCAGTAGGAAGACAAGGGGTGACAAGGACCATCTTTTTATTGGCACTCCATCCACCCCATGTGCCCTACAACCCCAGTTTCCCCTTGTATCACAGAGCCTGCTATCAAAGCAACTTCCCCTAGTATCTTATTCCAAGGTGTGTTTGTGTGCATTCATCATTCCTGCAGATAACAGTGTATCAAGAACTTATCAAGAATGCATTGAGAATGTATCAAGATATCAAGAATGTTTGGAGGGATAGTCTACCATCTCAGATTCCTAGCGAACCCCTCTTGTGATCTTTGTATCATTCGTATTTACTTTGATCATCCAAAGGTGTGCTCAGGTAAACACCCGAGGTGCCACTTACTAAGACTAACACCCATTTCCTTTGATACTTCCTTTTGATACATTTACAATAATACATCTTTGTTATTGTTGTGAGATTTGTAGCCTCCTTGGTGACAGCTTATCTCCTCCATTCCTCTGTTTCCATTCTCTTCTCATGTGGTTGTCTGTAATTCACGTGGTGGGTTCATAGATGTCCATACAGATGTATTCACAATTCAATTTTCCTGCTGTTTGCTTACTCTCTATCATAACTCACAATATCTGATGCTCCACAAGAAATTCTTCTGTTGTTCCATGTTATTTATTTTCCACATAGATTTGCTGATTTGGGTTCATATAAAACATGACATGATGTCTACCCAAGTTTGACAACCAATTTCTTCTCTTGCAATGGTACACCCAAAAACAACACACACATATCAATATTTCTCTCAGTGATGCCTCTCTTATCAAGGTGTAGAAATATTTGATTTCCAAATTTGTGATGACATGGTTCATGGTTCACCAGAAAATGACTGCAATCTTTCACACATGAATTTGATCAAGGCAATTTGACATCAAACTGTTATGAATACTTACCTGCTTTCTCACATTTTTTATCCAGAATGAATGAATGAAAGCGTGATCATAGACACATATCCCATACAAAGTTTAGGTGGATGTTTGAATCTCAGAAAGACAGACATCCCAGACATGTTTTAGCTGGTTGATGTTTGAATCTCAGAAAGACAGACATCCCAGACATGTTTTAGCTGGTGGTGGATGTTTGAATCTCAGAAAGACAGACATCCCAGACATATTATAGTAGGTGGTGGATGTTTGAATCTCACAAAGAGAGACATCCAAGACAAATTTTAGTTGGTGGATGTTTGAATCTCAGAAAGACAGATATATCCTAGACAAATTTTAGTTGGCGGATGTTTGAATCTCAGAAAGACAGACATCCCAGACAAATTTTAGTTGGTGGTTGATGTTTGAATCTCAGAAAGACAGACATCCCAGACAGATTTTAGTCGGTGGTGGATGTTTGAATCTCAGAAAGACAGACATCCTAGATGGTTTTAGTTGATGGATGTTTGAATCTCCGAAAAACAGATATATATATATATACATCCCACTCCCAGACAGATTTTAGTTGATGTTGGATGTTTGAATCTCAGAAAGAAGGATATCCCAGACCGATTTTAGTCTGTGGTTGATGTTTGAATCTCAGAAAGACAGACATCCCAGACGGATTTTAGCTGGTGGTTGATGTTTGAATCTCAGAAAGACAGACATCCCAGACAGATTTTAGTTGGTGTTGGATGTTTGAATCTCAGAAAGACAGACATCCCAGACATATTTTAGTTGGTTGTGGATGTTTGAATCTCAGAAACACAGACATCCCAGACAGATTTTGATTGGTGGATGTTTGAATCGCAGAAAGACATCCCAGACAGATTTTAGTTTGTGGTGGATGTTTGAATCTTAGAGAGAAAGACATCCTTGATGGTTTTAGTTGATGGATGTTTGAATCTCAGAAAGACATCCCAGACAGATTTTAGTTTGTGATGGATGTTTGAATCTTAGAGAGAAAGACATCCTTGATGGTTTTAGTTGATGGATGTTTGAATCTCAGAAAGACATCCCAGACAGATTTTAGTTTGTGATGGATGTTTGAATCTTAGAGAGAAAGACATCCTTGATGGTTTTAGTTGATGGATGGTTGAATCTCAGAAAGACATCCCAGACAGATTTTAGTTGGTGGTGGATGTTTGAATCTCAGAAAGACATCGCTGACAGATTTTAGTTTGTGGTGGATGTTTGAATCTCAAAAAGACAGATATCCCAGACAATTTTAGTCTGTGGTGGATGTTTGAATCTCAGAAAGAAGACAACCCAGCTGATATCTCAGTTGGTTTTGTCAAATATTATTAGTTTCACTTGATGCAACTTTCTTTTTGCTCTCCACTTCATCCCCCACTCGATCCTCTTCAGGCTCTGATTAGCCAATCGCTTAATGAGTTGGATATGATCACGTACAGATCACGCACAGCACGCGATCCTGGCATGATCTCACGATAAAATCCTGGTAGGCGCGGGAAATGATATGGGCAATATTTGAGGCACACAGATATGCAGATAGGTGGTCACAGATAGTTGGGCCCGCAGATAGTTGGGGGCCAGATAGTTGGGACAAACACATGGTAGATATGCCTTATCATTGGCTGCAGGAAGCAGGCTTTGCTGCAGGCAAATGCATGACGGGCATCTTTGCCCCAGGGTAGAAATGCAGGCTCAGTAGTCTGTCTGGCTGCATTGGATACTGCAACTTCTGGAATTGGAAAACGAGAAAAGTTCAGAAATATTCATGTTAACTCTTTCGTTCCTCTGTGCTGGTTATTTGTTGCTTGTAGATTGAATGGAAACCATTAAATACATCAATTTAACAACTATCAGACATCACCAAGATACTTATACCATTGGAAAAGCTGGTATCTAACTGACAATTTTGCATGTTAGCGCCCGGCTAAGGATTAACTCTATTTTCCCAATTTATATGAACGAAGAGACAATTAGGCATGCAAATAGGGGGCTGCCCTGGATGCATAAGTATTAGTTAGACACCGATTTGGAGGGTCCTAACATGCATTTTTGTCAGCCCCCTATTTGCATGCCTAATTGTCTCTTCGTTCATAAAAATTGGGAAAATATAATAACTTAATATGTTAACATCTCGATTTACGATGCCGAATCAAGTGTACTTATATATGGAAATTTGATTATGTGACTACTTCAATGCGGATGTAAATGTGGAAAGTCCTGACAGTGATGAATAACAGTGGAATTATACCACCCTAGGGACATGCATGGCAAGATGGTATTGTAAAATGAATTGCAAATCGTTCAATTATGTAGTTTTTTTCCTTTTTATTTACTGGGCTGATAATGTTGTCTTTAACGATTCACATGGACATGAAGTATTTATTGATCGGAAAAAAATGCAAAACACAAATTGGAATGGGTTTAATTGCCCCAAACATTGCAAAAAAAGTGAAATTGATAATGATTTTTTGTGGCTCTGTCAAGTTGCATGTACATGTGGTTTGAGGCCCTGAAATGTACACGTGTTAATTTTGGTTGTAAACAAATATTTAGTTGTTTAAATTGAGATTGATCGTGTCGAAGGGCAATAAGCTTGGAGTCATGTGCATGTGTCTTGAATCCAGGGGAATGACAGCAAAAACACTGTAGAAGTTGGCAGTAATTTGTTCTTATTGCCAAGATATTATTAAGTATGACCCATCATTATAGCTGACATTTTGTTCAGTTATTTCAAAATTTACAATTTATTTTACAATAACAGTTCTGTTGCTATAGGTTAACTCGAGCTGTGGGGTCCGGGTTCGATTACTGGCCGGGTTCAGTTCGACATATATTTCATCCTCTGCTATAGGCTAACTTCTCGTCGCCTCATCACTATGGTCCTTGCCTGTCATTTTAAGTCTTCTCAGTGCAAAAGTATAGGATGTAAAACCCCATGAGGGCTTTAAAATGTTCGCAATTAATTCACATATTGTTGTATTAGTGTGCATTCTGGGCCATGTAGATAGGCAATGCTGAATTTCAATGCAGATCGGCATAGCATTTGGCAATGCAGTTTGGCAATGCAGGTTACAATGCAGTTTCCTCGGTGTTTGCCAAGCTGAGTCACCCGGTGTGTCACCAAGAGCTCTCTGCCTTGTATTTGCCCAATCTCTTTCTGTCATAACAACAAAGTAATTAACAAATAACTCCTATTCAGAAGCAACCCACACTTATTATTCCTCTAAATATGAAATGGAGAAGTTGGAGAATGGGAGAGAAAGAGATAGAGAAAGGGTTGGTGGGGGGGGGGGGGGTTGCTCTTGGGATGTAGGCAATTGCATTGAAGGCTCTCTGTGTATTTTGGTGATGGTGCAGCAGTTTGAAATTCAAGGGCTGCTTGAATATATACTTGATAAAATCAGAAATATGATTGTGCTACAATATCAATACATATATGACATGTATGTATTTATAAATATTTTTAATACATATTTATTGTATTGTTTGCTGATGTAATGTATCTGAAATTTCACTCTTAAACTGCAAAAAGTGTTTGGACAACATTACTCTTAATGCTGGAGGACTCTTCTATTTAAATCTTCATGTGATAACTTAGAATCTTCGTCAATAATGCTATTTTTGGCTTATAATTCTTTCGATTATTGACAAAATCCTCTCTCATGCAACTGATTTTAACAACAATGGAATTATGACCAAACTTCGCTGTATATTTTCCACAGAAATTTTTGATATAGATCAACTTTTGCAAATAGAAGCATAAATCTACATTTTCCATGCCAGCATGCACTAAATGCACCCATCATTTTCACCCTGGTGCTCTTGGGGTTACCTCAGTTTCAACCTGCATCAACCTCAAAGTTGCTCAGTGCTGCATCCAGTTGCATTGCTGGCAGTTGCTGCTGATCTTGAACAGCCAGGGGCTGACAGTTAGGCACTCTCAACACAAGATGACTGGCTTTAAAGATCAAAGGGAAAGATATGGAGCAGGACCAACAAACACTTGACTCTAATTCTATCACCCCCACTGTTATGCAACTGGAGCAATAACAATTTCATGGCACTCAAAAATCCATGGCTTTGCAGCCCAGCCCACCTGCTTCAAGTCAGCTTGAGGTCTGTTTCCTTTTTCTCTTTCTATCTCTGCTCCAAAATGTAAATGTTACGATTTCCTAGAAGTGGCAATGACGCACATTTCAATAACTACATGTCAGTTTGCATTGCAGGCCTAGTAAAAATTTTATAATACATCAAAATTTCCAATATCAATATTTGGTCTTGTGCAATTAAGTTGCTATGATCATACTATAATAATGAATAAAGCTTCATTTACATTGTAACCACACAGGTTTTAAAAATGAATACAAATATACATGCATGTAATAGCAATACACAGTAAATACAATAGCTTGAATATGAAAAAAATAATAATTATGTTGAATTATTAAAGCTAATTGTGATAAGAAGTAAAGTTTACAATTACCATGAATGTAAAAATATGATAATGATATATGGTAAGTACTCATGTCAGATAACAGCTACTACTCGATCCATCTATCGGTCTTTCTGTCAAGTTGTCTTTATAGTGTATAAGCCTAGACACCATCTGTTAAGCTGCCTGCATACCATTGTTCCCTATTTTGGCTATTATTTTGCAATTCTTAATGTCAATGTGGCATATGGATGAAGTGATAAGATGTACCACAAGGCCCAACCCTTTCACTGGTACATATTGTTGAAACTGGCCTGGACAACTCCTTCCATATGTCTTGTGGTGGTCAACTGGGCAGGCAGCATTGCTTGGTGAATTTGATGATGATGAAAGAGTACATCTTGATAACCAGCTGCTTCTGAATCAGATGTTGCTGTTGCCACTGCTGATGATGATGTTGTACATCACTTTGGTAAGGCCCAGTAATTTGCAAAATTCTAATTGAAGTGCATCACAAAAAATAATTCAAGATCAAATTTTCTGTGTCTGGTGTATCACAACCTATTATTAGTATTATCATATTCTTATTTCGTTGATACTTTGTACAGCAAACTGCAATGTACTCAAAAAGGAAAAATTACATAAAATTCTATTCCTTATTAATTTTATCTATGGTTTAACACTCAAGTGGTCTGAGAGGGGATAAATAATTTTAAAACATGAATCCTTAAGAATTTTTCTTGATGATACAACCGACCAATGCTGCTGATATTGACTAAGCTTATGATTATGTTGTCAATGAGACAGTTGATTCGATATGATCTAAATCTTCACAAATTGATTGTGTGGCTGTTTTAAATAATGCTGAAATCTAACACTGGAACTAGTTGTGGTCCTTCTTATGTTGCTGATTTTTACTAATAATGCTGCTCTGCTGAGGCATGTTCAGTTTCTAATTGCAAGGATTTTTCAAGGATTCATTAAACTGGATGATCAACGTTGATTTTGTCCTGAAGCAGGTTCTGCAATCGTGCTCGTTTTACAGCGAAGATTGCAAAGATGGTTTCTGCAGCTGATTTAAACACTCATCGCAGTTTTATTCACATTTCTTGTTTGAATCACCGAAAATTACTGAATGAAGAGTTATGAAGAAAGTTGAGATTAGAACTGGTGTACAGTTATTTGGGCTGGCTGGTGCACACATACTGTATTAAGAAGCGGTTGCCACAGATATTGTACTACACTGAGAATATAAATTGTATAGGAAGTTTCCCTCAATATCTAGGTGGACTGCGACCAATCTTCCAGAGTGGAGATTACAGCTTTAGCTGTCACTTTTATCACAAAAAGTGTTTAAGGCTGTCAGATATTCCTTCAATGTCACAGCTCTTGATGCAATTTTAATTTAAATGCAATGTTTATATTCATAACTCAGCCCTGGAGTTTGTTGACTAACTGACCCAATTAGCAAATAGGAGTTATATCCTTACATGGCTGATTTCTTTGGAGATTCCTTAATTTGTAATCCTGAGTGGAAGCTGATTAAACCTTTCAGCAGGGGGTAATGTTGTTCTTGTGAAGTTAATGATGATCATGTATTTAAGCAGGCAGCTTATCCGCAGGTGGAAGGCAGCCGTAGAAAGCAAACTGCAATTTGATTTTCCAGGGCATTGCTTTGATCAAGAGTAGTATACGAGATTACTTGGCCATTTCGCAAATTTGAAATCTCAAAAAGCAACCACCAAGATTGGGACGGTTAACATTGTAACACACAGCTCTTGATGAGGTTTGCTTGAGTGCCATTGGCACAAGTGTGTGCCAAGTTGAATAAATGCCATTTGCAGCAGCAACCTAAACAAAAAGGTCACTGTTAGATGCATGCTGTAATATTGACTGCAATAGGCTGGCTTATTAGAAATTTAGCAAAATATTCATTCCTTTTGCACAGAAATAATATTACAACTGTACAGTTTTGGAAATTTGAATTTCATAACTTTAGGTCACTTGCAATTTGTAACAATAGCCTTATACCTTTCAAACATCCTTCTTCTGGTAGATCATGTGACAAAGCAAACCAAGTCAGGGACTCTGCAGTCTGCATACAAATAACACAAGCTGTTGTGTGAATTAATATCACTCGAGCCCGAAAGGATAAGATTAAAGTTGCCCCGAATTATAAAATCATTGCCTTAATATTTGCGATTTCATATGTATTTTAGTGTAAACTTAAGTTCAGGACTATTTCTAACTATTTCATTTCATCTTTTCTTTTGAATAATCCATTGGAAAAAATTATTTAGTTATTTCATTTACATTTATTGATAGTTCCTCCCTGGATCAGCCACGTCATTGCTAATGACGTCACAATGACCATTGTTATAAATATATAGCTACAAATTAACTAAATCTAACAATGGTGATAAGGTCACAAAGTTGAAAGCACTCAAAACAGATCAGTTTTTCCGTGCGTACCCGAAATAAATCTAGGGGCCATTTAGGGCATGTAGGAGGTCATTGGAGCCAGAAAAAACAGTCTCACAAAGTAGAAACTTTATATACCAAGCCAGTTGACCTCGGCATGCAAGATAATGTGAAAATTAGAAAAACTTTCGTTCAGAACCTGACCTATCATTCAGGGTAACTTTAAGATAGATTCACACAATAGCTTGTGATATTGGTATGCACAGTTTTGAATCACCCTTGATGTGTGGTTGATTTTTTTATCACCTGGTTTACCACTAAAATTTTACCTTTAAAGAGAGACTATATTCTGCCACTGTTGCAAAAATATGACATCTCCATGGCGTAACAGTTGTCATGATATCACCCTTTGAGGATGATTTTTCTGTCTATATCACAGGCCCTAGAATTTTTTTCTTGAGACCATGATAAATTTACAATAGTTCATATTCACAAAAAAGTTTAAAAAAGTTTTACAGAGTATCACAAGCTTTTGCTAACTACTTCAACTAACAGCACAGTGATCATTTTATGGCAGTTACAAGTTCAATTTTCTTGTTTAAAGTTAGCTGCTGATGTCATTGACAAGCTCAGATAAATATTGTTACGTTTGTAGTTCTAAGCATGTTGATGTCTGCATCATGCATAAATCCTAGAAAATCCGAATGCTGAGAAATCAACAGTGATAGCATAGATGGTTTTCTCTTCCCAGTGTTTCTCTGGTTTCCGTTGTGCTGAGATGCCACTGGTGACACTTAGCGTCCCATTGATGATTTCTTCTTTGCCTCGTTGCTGACAATGTGCTATCAGAAAAGAAATGGGAGAAATTTACTCAGGAAATGGGAATGATAATCACTGAAAGTACAAGCATTGAAAACAAGATTGCATACACCATATGGCCCCTCTTAAATGATCTGCTGTCAGAGAGCTTTTGAGAGGTTTGGCCTGCATTGTCTCATGTCTGCAGAAGTAGAATTATGCCAGATTGAATATTGATTTTCTCAAACCATCATTCTCTGATATAATTGTTGTCAAAAACTTTGCAAATTTGTAATTGTAATTTAGGGCAATATGACCCACAATATATCATACATTAATATCTCACTAAAAATATAGAATTTTATCTCTCATTATACATGATATAGCCTACTCCTACATTGCTCATCAGCTAATGCATATATTGTGTTTCAATCTGTAGCATCACAGGAAAAGTAACCAATACCAAAACTTTATTCATGCTAGTAAAAAGATACTGGTCTCTTCTTTTCTTTTCAAGGATAATTGACAATCCTAATTTGGTCTTAGATTGGATAGAATGGAACATTTAAATTTCCTCTTATCTTGAATTAGGCCAAATATGAAGTCATTTTATCGACTCTTACTTTGATGCATCTCACTAGAATCCCACAAGAACAGATTTGGTCAGAATCGGTTTTTCCATCAGGCAGCTCCCAACAGAAGTAGCCTCCTCCCCCAACTCCAACAAGTCTACGCAGAGGACTGGAGCTATTTGTTGACAGTTGAACACAACCAATCACTCTGGCTTGTTTTCCGACACCAGGCTGTTGTCTGAATGCACTTGATTATGGCATCAGTGTGATCTGCACTTTTTCCTCTCACTCTTTGAGTCCTAGTTTGACTGCCACTTGAGTCAGCTGCCATCAAAAGCAAAATAAATATATGCGGAGGCCAACCATACAACCCACTCTGTAAACATCAAGTGTGAAACAAATTGCCATAAAAGTTGTAGATCTGTGATAAATAATTATTATTCTTACTTAGGATCTATTGCATTTTGCATTTACAAAAGTGCAGCAAAGCTACTACATAAACAGAGACGCATATTTGCATTTTAAATTGCATTGAATTTTGTGGATGTCAAGAGATTGAGGTTAACAAACTAGAAGGTGTTGTACTAGTCCGTGGGCCAGATATCGAAACCCTCCCCCCCCCCTTGGGAATTTCGGAGACCCATATATTTTCAAAGATATATATCTTAAGTTACAAAATTTGCTTGTTGGTCAATCTTAGACCTCAACGATAACCAGCAGGAGCTATATGAGTGCGGGAAGGTTGAAAATAAATTTTCGCCAAACCGAGTGCCGCTATTTTCAGAAAATATACAGTTGTTCATAAACTAATCCATGTATAGATGCTTAAATGGTACCATTTTGAAGGTATTTAATTCCTCTATCTATTTAGTGCAAAAATTGATTGATTAGGATATCTATTTTGGTCAACAGAATGGAAAACATGCGGCCATAACTCGAAATTAAAAAGAAAATTTCATTTTATTTCACGAAAGTTCCCCGTACGGGTCACTAGGGGTCAGAAGCATCCTGAAGTTTCTTTCACATCATTCTGTATATTCATAGCTTTAAAATGATATATAACACAACCATGTAACTGCAGCAATAGCTTACCTGCAGTCAATTATTCATTATTGCATTTATGTACGATTAAGTCAAATTTTCCGATATAAGGGATGCACCACATAGATTCTGCTGTGAATATATCTTCCAGGATTCTGTGTATCTTTATGAAAACAATTTTAGATATTTGTAATAGTCTATATTCTGTTAACTATGTTTTCAGGGGTTTTAAAACAGGTATTTTCATGTTTTTAACTTGGTTATGGCAGACATATTGCAGATTGGCAACCAAACATATTTTCTCACAAACATGTCCGGGTGACCTACATTGATGGTTTTCAGGATAAACATAATTTTTCCTGATATAAGAACTTAATAGCAACTGGTTTTCCTTTTCTGAAAGGAAGATAGTGCATTTACCCCTTGTTTATTCAAAATGGCAGCCTCAATCCCGGAAAAAATACATTTTTTCTGAATATCGGGTGCCAAATTTCATTATTTTTAACAAGAAATGCTTTATGCCACAAAATTGGCAAAAACTGCCTCAATAGTCATTTATATAACAAAATGTAGGTATCATTGAAACCACAAATTAGTAGGGTACATGACGCTATGTTAATTTATAAAAGAGGAGGGACTGAAATTTGACAGGAGGCCATTTTCTTTATCTTACCCCAACATTTTACTTAAAACAAAAGAAGATTTCCACACACATACAATTACTGTAATCAAAGGTAAATTCTATACATAAGTCATGAATTCAGCTATGGTTAATAAAAGAAGAAATTGGTTATTTATTAAAATATTTCTCATTTATAACAGGAATGCTCATAACAAGAGAGGCCCTTTTTCTTCCCTTACCCAGTTTTTCTTTTGCCAAAAATTATTTTTGCACAGAAATGGTAACAAAGATGTTAAATTAATTTTTTATTATTTTAAGTACAAACCATTATTATTTTAAAGATAATATTGAGTATTATATGGTAATTTTTAATATATTTATCAGGCTACCTGGCACATATAGTTTCATTTTGGACCAAGGGTCCGGACTTTCTAGCCACACTTTGTAAAATTTGGACTATTGCAGATTTTTGGTAAAATTCAACAACTCCTAAACTGAGAACTGGGTTAAAAGTGGTTATGAAAATGACTAGGCATATTGAATTTTATATGGCAATTTAGTATATTTCCAAGGCTATCTGGCACATATAGTTTCATTTTGGACAAAGGGTCTGAACACTCTAGTCAAGCTTTGTAAAATTTGGACTATCGCAGAATTTTGCTAAAATTCGACAACTTCCAAAATATGAACTGGCTTAAAAGTGGTCATAAAAATGGCTAGGCATGTTTAATTTTATATGGTAATTTAGCTTATTTACCAGGCTATCTGGCACATAAAGTTTGATTTTGGACCAAGGTTCTGGACACTCCATCCACACTTTGTAAAATTTGGGCGATCGCAGATTTTTGATAAAATTCAACAGCTTCTCAACTATGAACTGACTTAAAAGTGGATATAAAAATGACTAGGCATATTTAATTTTATATGGCAATTTAGTATATTTACCATGCTTTCTGGCATATATAGTTTCATTTTGGACCAAGGTTCTGGACACACTAGTCAAGCTTCGTAAAATTTGGACTATCGTAGATTTTTGTTAAATTTCAACAACTTCCTAACTATGAGCTGGCTTAAAAGTGGTCATAAATATGGCGAATCATATTGAATTCTATATGGTAATTTAGCTTATTTGCCAGGCTATCTGGCACAGATAGTTTCATTTTGGACCAAGGTTCTGGACACTCTCGTCAAGCTTCGTAAAATTTGGACAATCATAGATTTTTGCTAAATTTCAACAACTTCCAAACTATGAACTGGCTTAAAAGTGGTCATAAAAATGGCTGATTATATTGAATTTTATATGGTAATTTAGCTTATTTGCCAGGCTATCTGGCACATATAGTTTCATTTTGGACCAAGGGTCTAGACACTCAAGCCACACTTCGTAAAATTTGGACTAGCGCAGATTTTTGCTAAAATGCAACAACTCCTTAACTATTAACTGGCTTAAAAGTGGTAATAAAAATGGCTAGGCAATAGGCATATTGAAATTTATATGGCAATTTAGTTTATTTACCAGGCTATCTGGCACATATAGTTCTATTTTGGACCAAGGGTCTGGGCACACCAGCCACACTTTGTAAAATAAGGACTATCACAGATTTTTGCCAGATTTCAACAACTTCCTAACTATGAGCTGGCTTAAAAGTGGCCATACAAATGGCCAGGCATATTGAATTCTATATGGTAATTTAGCTTATTTGCCAGGCTATCTGGCACAGATAGTTTCATTTTGGACCAAGGTTCTGGACACTCTAGTCAAGCTTCGTAAAATTTTGACAATCGTAGATTTTTGCTGAATTTCAACAACTTCCAAACTATGAACTGGCTATGGCTTGGGTGTTCAGACCCTCGGTCCAAAATGAAACAATACCCTTTCCATGTCCTTTATTTTTAAAAAAATACTAAGTAATATATAGTAGTAGTTTAGTGTATTAAAATAGATAGTATAACACCAAAGATCCTTGGTATTATTATATCGATGATTGAGGCAAAATAAATGGCCGCCATTTTGAAAAACGGGGTTAAACTGCACTTAACTTCCCAGGAGAGTATCAAAACCTGTCTTATTGAATTCCTGACCCATGAAAACATATATTTAGACCCAAAAATTATTGTTCTAGCCCAATTAGATCCAGAGATACGGGCGAAACGGTTAATTGGCGGCCATCTTGGAATTATCCATCATGGCCGCCAGTCGTTGAGGTTATATAATGACCAACAAGCAAAAATGTGTTCTCTGGAATATTAGCTTTCCGATGGTATGTGTCTTCAAAATTCCCAAGGGGGGGGGAGGGGGGGTTATGGTGGCCCGCGGACTATACCTTTATTTGTGAATGCAGGTCTACTGGCAATGACACTACAGCTCACAGATTCACTGCAAAAATTACAACAATATAGCACAGTGACATACACTTGGCCATCAAGCTGCATCAGCTGGTGGAATGCTGTGTGGCATGGTCCTGTCAGTCCTGTCATTTTCACCGAGAGAGATTAAATCCAAAGAAGAGTTTGTAGGAATTCAATCAGCAAAAGCCAACTGGGATCAATGATCAAGTGCCTCACAATTTATCGTACACTACTCATATGGGATATCAAAAAACTAAAATTCGGCATGCAATACATATCATTCCACACAATATATATTGTAAATGTGTGTATGGGCAATTGGAAATTATGATTCTTATTGTATTGATTTAATTGAAGCACCAATATTAAGACTTTGTTTTCTTTCTATTTTCAGTGTTGATCATGGTGGCCGGCCTGATGGTTTTCCCTCTGGGTCTGGAGTCGCGTTTCGTCCAACACTACTGCTCATCCTCAGGACCCTTCAATGCAGGCAATTGCCAGTTAGGTTGGGGCTATATGCTTGCCATCATGGGCACATCACTTGCAATGTTCTGCCCGTTCCTATCACAATACACTGACATGAAAGTGCAGGATTCCACTTACGTATAGCATAGGGCCCCACCTGGCAACCACCCTCCCTCGTTGCCATGGACATTGCCTCCTGGTGCATGTCGCCAAGGCAACCTCAATGACCTTTTGCTTCCCCCAAATGCTCAGCCCCCTTACAGCACAGTCACCTCCTCCATTGCTGAAAAGGACCCCCTTGGAAGCCCACCCCTTCTCCTTTAATTGACAGCCACACTGGCTTGGAACATGCAGTGGTCATCAATGACAGAAGCCCAATAATCACAAAACCCTTCAACCTCCAAGAAACCAGCCCCAGTGCAATATTTGCTATCATAGCCCCTGAGGCAACAAACACTTTAAGGAGCTCCAGTTCCGAGAAACAGTATGCCACACCGTGTGGGGCCACTGACAGCGACAGGCAATATGACAGTGTTCCTGACACCTCTGACAAATCCAGTACAAGCAACTCTTTGGACAACCGCATCGAAAGCCTTGCTGCTGTCAACAAACGAAAGTCACCCATTTGCAACGCTGTCCAGATGGGGATTACCCCCACAGTACAAATGGGAACACGAACTGCTACACCAAGAAGGCACCACTCCATGTCCAGACCAAGTAGGAGGGACAGGTTATCACCCAGTCCTCAGTACAACTTCCATTCTATGGACAGGTACACCCAGAAAGTGGCAAGGGTGTCTCCAATACCTCTATCGCAAAGGTATAATTCCAGTGGCACTGAATCCAATGGCTTTCCTGGGATGAGCATTGACAAGGAAATAGATTCCCTGATTGCTCTTCAACTGAGCACACTACCGAATGGTAAATCAGATTCATCGGACTCCCCCAGTGCCACACTCTCACAAATGTTGAGACTAAGTCAATGGTTGGACAGAGAGAGAAGTCCAGATGCATCTTGGGTTTAAAGATAGACAAGACAGACAAAATGGACTGGGTAGACAGAAGAGAGACACTGGACATTGGACAAACTGATTAGACAGACAGACTGGTCAATTTTGGGTCTGCACTTGTTATTGCCTCACTCTTCTGAAGAAAAACAAAACAAAACCTGTTCAATAATAATCACCAAAAACTGTTTATATACTGACATTTGCTGTATGCCAGACAAAGTATGTGTGTGACTCATTATTGACAAAATGACTCATCATAGCTGATTGTGACTCTTGGCATGTATGTTGGTGTATATGACTCATCACTCATTGTTCATTGACTCATATGGCATAAATTGTAATGCATGGTACTATGCCTCATTCTGGTTGTGAATAGCTAATACAACATGGATGAACATGATACTTGTCGTGTTGTAAATTATGTAAAAAAATTAATAAATACGAAATATATTCAAAATATTAAGCACACTTTAATGGAGCATGATAATAATAAGCGCACATAATGAAGTGCTGCTGAACTGGTTCTAAAGCATTAAAATTTACACAAAATGCATTATGAATGCCTTAATCACATTAAATTGTATTTATACAGAATTTGAATGGAGTTACATGTGCAACATGGTTGTCTGTGTAGATGTACAAAAATCTTTTCATGTTGAGATGAAATTGAAGAGAAAGCTTTCGTGTTATCCAGATGACATGTTCAAAGCAATTATGTCCTTTTGTTGCAGGATGTGCTTTGATTAGGCTTGTTATAAGTTTAAAGTATTGATTAAATTGTTACACAGTAAGAATTATATATAAATTTAATAAATGCCTGATGTAGCCACAGTTATTCATAGAGGTTTATATCGACAATAACACGACTCTTTTATATAAAAATTAATATTCATATATAATAAGTGGAAAACATATATAGATTATATGGTATGATAGATTATGACATTTTATATTTTTTATAAACAAGTACCATTGTTAAATTACTTGTAGAGAAATCTTTTCATGAAAGTCGATTGTATAATTACTTGCTTATCATTTGAAACCTGTAAATAAGTTTAACCAAAATTGGTAAAGACGGTGGCACACATTTTTTACTGATGTACAGATTTTTTTCAGTAAAATATAAATTAATATAA
The DNA here is from genome assembly GCA_026936325.1 of Platynereis dumerilii. Taxonomy (NCBI): domain Eukaryota; kingdom Metazoa; phylum Annelida; class Polychaeta; order Phyllodocida; family Nereididae; genus Platynereis; species Platynereis dumerilii. The sequence goes on from JAPTHN010000002.1 coordinate 94,324,872, forward strand.
GCAGAATATAAAGTAAGACTGCCTTTAAATGTTGTATTAATTATTTTCTGCTTTCAGTGCTTAAGTGTCGTGTATATTTCCAGGGACGTATTGCAATGTACAATTTCTTTCTCATCTCATGATAGATTACTTTTGATGAACCTGATTGTACATTAAGATTGAGATTATATGTGATGTACATGTACATGTATAATTGTATATTCTGAAGAAGAATTAAATATTTATCGTACAAAACTGAATATGCCCAGGTGTTTGACTAATTGCTTTCACAAACAGGACAGAAAGAAGAAAGAAGGTAAGAAAGACTGCGAGATCAGACAGATAAAATAAATAGGAACAATAGGTATTGCGGTAGACATATATTCTATAGAATGGATGGATAGATAAGAAGATAGATCAAAAGATATATAAAAAGATAGATAAAAAGATAGACAGATATCGATAGAAAGATAGATAGATAGATAGCTAAATAGATAGATTGATATAGATTAGATAGATTAGAAAGATTGATAGATAGATAGATGATAGATATACAGATAGATAGACAGATAGATAGATAGTTAGATAAATGGATAGATAGATAGATAAGATAGAGTTGCCAAGTTGACCACCACAGAAGATATTGAAAGAGTTGCCCAGGCCAGTTTCAACAAATGTCATGGTAGATCTCAGACTGATTTCATCTTCATATCACTTTTTCCGTATTTCATGTTATTATGTATTTCATTATTATATATTATTTATTGGACCATTATTAAAGCAGTACACATGAACATATAAGACAATGGATAGCAAATAGAATGGTTGGTGGACACCTATCGGTGTATTTACCACAACCAATGTTACATAATGATATTATAAAATAAAATAATTTTCGATAGACAAATGGAATATTTAGTTTGAAAACACACCAAAAAAAAACAATATTAACAAAACAAAAAAAAAGAATTAAAAAAAAGAATTGACAAACTATGATATTAATTCATGTTGACATTGACAAGTACAAAATAATAGCATTAGAACATAACAGCTACAACAGAAATAAATAAATAAAGACGGATAAATAGATATACAATTGGAGCAATAACAATTTCACGGAACTCAAAATCCATGGCTTTAAGTGTAACCCAGCTGCTTTAGGTCAGCTCCAGATCTGCTTTTTTCTTATTGCTGAGTTTTGCTAATAATGCTGCTTTGCTAGGGCATGTTCAGTTTCTAAGTGCAAGGATTTTTCCAGGATCCATTAAACTGGATCATCAATGTTAACTTTGTCCAGAAGCAGGTTCAGCAATCATGCTCTTTTTACACACAGGAAAGATTGCAAAGATGGTTTCTGCAGCTGATTTAAACACTCATTGTAGTTTTAGTTTTACTTTCTTGTTTGAATCACTGAAAATTACTGAATCTATATTAAAAGTAGAGGAGTTGATATTAGAACTTTTGGAGTTATTTGGACTGGCGGGTGCACACATGCTGTATAAAGAAGCGGTTGCCACAGATATAGTACACTGAAAATATAATAGTATAGGAAATGTCCCTCAATATCTAGTCGGACTGCGACCAATCTTCCAGAGTGGAGATTACAGCTTTAGCTGTCAGTTCTTATCACAAAAAGTGTTTAAGGCTGTCAGATATTCCTTCAATGCCTTAACTCTCGATGTAATTTTGATTTTAGATGCAATGTTTATATGCACAACTCACCCCTGGAGTTTGTTGACTAACTGACCCAATTAGCAAATAGGAGTTATATCCCAACATGGCTGATTTCTTAATAGATTTCTTAATTCGTAATCCTGAGTGGAACCTGATTAAGCCTCTCAGCAGGGGCTAATGTTGTTCTTGTGAAGTTAATGACGATCATGTATTTAAGCAGGCAGCTCATCTGCAGGTGGAAGGCAGCCACAGAAAGCAAACTGCAATTTGATTTTCCAGGGCATTGCTTTGATCAAGAGTAGCGTACAAGATTACTTGGCCATTGCGCAAATTTGAAATCTCAAAAAGCAACAAAGATTGGGACGGTTAACATTGTAACACACAGCTCTTGATGAGGTTTGCTTGAGTGCTATTGGCACAAGTGTGCGCCAAGTTGAATAAATGCCATTTGCAGCAGCAACCTAAACAGGAAGGTCACTGTAAGATGCATGCTGTAATATTGACAAAAATAGGCTGGCTTGTTAGAAATAAAGCAAAATATTCATTCCTTTTGCACAGAAATAATATTGCAACTGCACAGTTTTGGAAAGTTGAATTTCATAACTTTAGGTCACTTGCAATTTGTAACAATAGCCTTATACCTTTCAAACATCCTTCTTCCGGTAGATCATGTGACAAAGCAAACCAAGTCAGGGACTCTGCAGTCTGCATACAAATAACACAAGCTGTTGTGTGAATTAATATCACTCGAGCCCGAAAGGATAAGATTAAGATAGATTCACACAATAGCTTGTGATATTGGTATGCACAGTTTTGAATCACCCTTGATGTGTGGTTGATTTTTTTATCACCTGGTTTACCACTAAAATTTTACCTTTAAAGAGAGACTATATTCTGCCACTGTTGCAAAAATATGACATCTCCATGGCGTAACAGTTGTCATGATATCACCCTTTGAGGATGATTTTTCTGTCTATATCACAGGCCCTAGAATTTTTTTCTTGAGACCATGATAAATTTACAATAGTTCATATTCACAAAAAAGTTTTACAGAGTATCACAAGCTTTTGCTAACTACTTCAACTAACAGCAAAGTGATCATTTTATGGCAGTTACAAGTTCAATATTCTTGTTGAAGTTAGCTGCTGATGTCATTGACAAGCTCAGATAAATATTGCTACATTTGTAGTTCTAAGCATGTTGATGTCTGCATCATGCATAAATCCTAGAAAATCCGAATGCTGAGAAATCAACAGTGATAGCATAGATGGTTTTCTCTTCCCAGTGTTTCTCTAGTTTCTGTTGTGCTGAGATGCCACTCGTGACACTTCGAATCTCATTGATGATTTCTTCTTTGCTTGTTGCTGACAATGTGGAATCAGAAAAGAAATGGGAGAAAATTACGCAGGAAATGGGAATGATAATCACTGAAAGTACAAGCATTGAAAACAAGAATGCATACACCATATGGCCCCTCTTAAATGATCTGCTGTCAGAGAGCTTTTGAGAGGTTTGGCCTGCATTGTCTCATGTCTGCAGAAGTGAATTATGCTAGATTGAATGTTGATTTTCTCAAACCATCAAATTCTCTGATATTGTAATTTTGGGCGGTATGACCCACAATATATCATACATTAATATCTCACTAAAAATATAGAATTTTATCTCTCATTATACATGATATAGCCTACTCCTACATTGCTCATCAGCTAATGCATATATTGTGTTTCAATCTGTAGCATCACAGGAAAAGTAACCAATATCAAAACTTTATTCATGCTAGTAAAAAGATACTGGTCTCTTCTTTTCTTTTCAAGGATAATTGACAATCCCAATTTGGTCTTAGATTGGATAGAATGGAACATTTAAATTTCCTCTTATCTTGAATTAGGCCCAATATGAAGTCATTTTATCGACTCTTACTTTGATGCATCTCACTAGAATCCCACAAGAACAGATTTGGTCAGACCTGGTATTTCCATCAGGCAGCTCCAAACAGAAGTAGTCTCCTCCCCCAACTCCAACAAGTCTACGCAGAGGACTGGAGCTATTTGTTGACAGTTGAACACAACCAATCACTTTGGCTTGTTTTCCGACACCAGGCTGTTGTCTGAATGCACTTGATTATGGCATCAGTGTGATCTGCACTTTTTCCTCTCACTCTTTGAGTCCTAGCTTTCCTGCCGCTTGAGTCAGCAGCCATCAAAAGCAAAATAAATATATGCGGAGGCCAACCATACAACCCACTCTGTAAACATCAAGTGTGAAACAAATTGCCATAAAAGTTGTAGATCTGTGATAAATAATTATTATTCTTACTTAGGATCTATTGCATTTTGCATTTACAAAAGTGCAGCAAAGCTACTACATAAACAGAGACGCATATTTGCATTTTAAATTGCATTGAATTTTGTGGATGTCAAGAGATTGAGGTTAACAAACTAGAACGTGTTATACCTTTATTTGTGAATGCAGGTCTACTGGCAATGACACTACAGCTCACAGATTCACTGCAAAAATTACAACAATATAGCACAGTGACATACACTTGGCCATCAAGCTGCATCAGCTGGTGGAATGCTGTGTGGCATGGTCCTGTCAGTCCTGTCATTTCCAACGAGAGAGATTAAATCCAAAGAAGAGTTTGTAGGAATTCAATCAGCAAAAGCCAACTGGGATCAATGATCAAGTGCCTCACAATTTATCGTACACTACTCATATGGGATATCAAAAAACTAAAATTCGGCATGCAATACATAACATTCCACACAATATATATTGTAGATGTGTATGTGGGCAATTGGAAATTATGATTCTTATTGTATTGATTTAATTGAAGCACCAATATTAAGACTTTGTTTTCTTTCTATTTTCAGTGTTGATCATGGTGGCCGGCCTGATGGTTTTCCCTCTGGGTCTGGAGTCGCGTTTCGTCCAACACTACTGCTCATCCTCAGGACCCTTCAATGCAGGCAATTGCCAGTTAGGTTGGGGCTATATGCTTGCCATCATGGGCACATCACTTGCAATGTTCTGCCCGTTCCTATCACAATACACTGACATGAAAGTGCAGGATTCCACTTACGTATAGCATAGGGCCCCACCTGGCAACCACCCTCCCTCGTTGCCATGGACATTGCCTCCTGGTGCATGTCGCCAAGGCAACCTCAATGACCTTTTGCTTCCCCCAAATGCTCAGCCCCCTTACAGCACAGTCACCTCCTCCATTGCTGAAAAGGACCCCCCTTGGAAGCCCACCCCTTCTCCTTTAATTGACAGCCACACTGGCTTGGAACATGCAGTGGTCATCAATGACAGAAGCCCAATAATCACAAAACCCTTCAACCTCCAAGAAACCAGCCCCAGTGCAATATTTGCTATCATAGCCCCTGAGGCAACAAACACTTTAAGGAGCTCCAGTTCCGAGAAACAGTATGCCACACCGTGTGGGGCCACTGACAGCGACAGGCAATATGACAGTGTTCCTGACACCTCTGACAAATCCAGTACAAGCAACTCTTTGGACAACCGCATCGAAAGCCTTGCTGCTGTCAACAAACGAAAGTCTCCCATTTGCAACGCTGTCCAGATGGGGATTACCCCCACAGTACAAATGGGAACACGAACTGCTACACCAAGAAGGCACCACTCCATGTCCAGACCAAGTAGGAGGGACAGGTTATCACCAAGTCCTCAGTACAACTTCCATTCTATGGACAGGTACACCCAGAAAGTGGCAAGGGTGTCTCCAATACCTCTATCGCAAAGGTATAATTCCAGTGGCACTGAATCCAATGGCTTTCCTGGGATGAGCATTGACAAGGAAATAGATTCCCTGATTGCTCTTCAACTGAGCACACTACCGAATGGTAAATCAGATTCATCGGACTCCCCCAGTGCCACACTCTCACAAATGTTGAGACTAAGTCAATGGTTGGACAGAGAGAGAAGTCCAGATGCATCTTGGGTTTAAAGATAGACAAGACAGACAAAATGGACTGGGTAGACAGAAGAGAGACACTGGACATTGGACAAACTGATTAGACAGACAGACTGGTCAATTTTGGGTCTGCACTTGTTATTGCCTCACTCTTCTGAAGAAAAACAAAACAAAACCTGTTCAATAATAATCACCAAAAACTGTTTATATACTGACATTTGCTGTATGCCAGACAAAGTATGTGTGTGACTCATTATTGACAAAATGACTCATCATAGCTGATTGTGACTCTTGGCATGTATGTTGGTGTATATGACTCATCACTCATTGTTCATTGACTCATATGGCATAAATTGTAATGCATGGTACTATGCCTCATTCTGGTTGTGAATAGCTAATACAACATGGATGAACATGATACTTGTCGTGTTGTAAATTATGTAAAAAAATTAATAAATACGAAATATATTCAAAATATTAAGCACACTTTAATGGAGCATGATAATAATAAGCGCACATAATGAAGTGCTGCTGAACTGGTTCTAAAGCATTAAAATTTACACAAAATGCATTATGAATGCCTTAATCACTTTAATTGTATTTATACAGAATTTGAATGGAGTTACATGTGCAACATGGTTGTTTGTGTAGACGTATAAACATCTTTTAATGCCCGTGAAATTGAAGAGAAAGCTTTCGTGTTATCCAGATGACATGTTCAAAGCAATTATGTCCTTTTGTTGCAGGATGTGCTTTGATTAGGCTTGTTATAAGATTAAATATTGATTGAATTGTTACACAGTAAGAATTATATATAAATTTACAAAAAGCCTGATGTAACTACTGTTATTCATAGAGGTTTATATCGACAAAAACACGACTCTTTTATATAAAAATTAATATTCATATATAAGAAGTGGAAAACATATATAGATTATATGGTATGATAGATTATGACATTTTATATTTTTTATAAACAAGTACCATTGTTAAATTACTTGTAGAGAAATCTTTTCATGAAATTTCGATTATATAATTACTTGCTTATCATTTGAAACCTGTAAATAAGTTTAACCAAAATTGGTAAAGACGGTGGCACACATTTTTTACTAATGTACAGATTTTTTTCAGTAAAATATAAATTAATATAAGCAGAACATAAAGTAAAGACTGCCTTTAAATGTTGTATTAATTATTTTCTGCTTTCAGTGCTTAAGTGTCGTGTATATTTCCAGGGACGTATTGCAATGTACGATTTCTTTCTCATCTCATGATAGATTACTTTTGATGAACCTGATTGTACATTAAAATTGAGAGTATATGTGATGTACATGTACATGTATAATTGTATATTCTGAAGAAGAATTAAATATTTATCGTACAAAACTGAATATGCCCAGGTGTTTGACTAATTGCTTTCACAAACAGGAAAGAAAGAACACTGCGAGATCAGACAGACAAAATAGATACAGTACAAATTTCTAAAAGTGGCTCGTCATTTAAAATCTAGCCTTAGCTATCTATCCATAGCCATTTTAAGCTAATCCTAGCTACACTTATCCAAAGCTATCCATAGCTATCCACAATTACTATTGTTTAAACAAGGGGTAAAGAGCTTTTAGTGTATACAAAAGAATCAGTTTAACAATACAAATGGATAGTTATGGATAGATATGGATAAGACTAGTATTGAATAGCTATAGACAGCTAAGTTGAGCCACATTTAGAAATTTGTACTGTAGCAACAATAGGTATTGAGGTAGACATATATGCTATAGAATGGATAGATGGATAAGAGGATAGATAAGAAGATAGATCAAAAGATATATAAAAAGATAGATAAAAAGATAGACAGATATCGATAGAAAGATAGATAGATAGATAGCTAAATAGATAGATTGATATAGATTAGATAGATTAGAAAGATTGATAGATAGATAGATGATAGACAGACAGATAGATAGACAGATAGATAAACAGATAGGTAGATAGATAGATAGATAGAGCTGCCAAGTTGACCACCACAGAAGATATGGAAAGAGTTGCCCAGGCTAGTTTCAACAATATGTCATGGTAGATCTCAGACTGACTTCATCTTCATGTCACTTTTTTTAATTTCATGTTGACATTGACAAGTGCAAAATAATAGCCTAAGAACAAAATAGCTACAACAGAAATAAATAAATAAAGACGGATAAATAGATATCACTGTCTGCATGCCTCGGCGGTCCAACGTCGGCCCATCGTCAGTCCGATGTCAGCAGCGACGGACCAGGTTCGGGCCGACGTTGGACCGCCGAGGCATGCTATTAGGGATACAATTGGAGCAATAACAATAACAATTTCACAGAACTAAAAAAATCCATGGCTTTAAGTCCAACCCAGCTGCTTTAGGTCAGCTCCAGATCTGCTTTTTTCTTATTGCTGAGTTTTGCTAATAATGCTGCTCTGCTAGGGCATGTTCAGTTTCTAAGTGCAAGGGATTTTTCCAGGATCCATTAAACTGGATCATCAATGTTAACTTTGTCCAGAAGCAGGTTCAACAATCATGTTCTTTTTACACACAGGAAAGATTGCAAAGATGGTTTCTGCAGCTGATTAAAACACTCATTGTAGTTTTAGTTTTACATTTCTTGTTTGAATCATTGAAAATTACTGAAATTAAATTAAAAGTAGAGAAGTTGAGATTAGAACTTTTGGAGTTATTTGGCCTGGCAGGTTCACACATACTGTATTAAGAAGCGGTTGCCACATATATTGTACTACACTGAAAATATAAATCGTATAGGAAGTTTCCCTCAATATCTAGGCGGATTGCAACCAATCTTCCAGAGTGGAGATTACAGCTTTAGCTGTCAGTTCTTATCGCAAAAAGTGTTTAAGGCTGTCAGATATTCCTTCAATGTCCTAATTCTTGATGTAATTTTGATTTTAGATGCAATGTTTATATTCATAACTCACCCCTGGATATAATTGACTAACTGACCCAATTAGCAAATAGGAGTTTATATCCTTACATGGCTGATTTCTTTGGAGATTCCTTAATTTGTAATCCTGAGTGGAAGCTGATGTTGTTCTTGTGAAGTTAATGACGATCATGTATTTAAGCAGGCAGCTCATCTGCAGGTGGAAGGCAGCCACAGAAAGCAAACTGCAATTTGATTTTCCAGGGCATTGTTTTGATCAAGAGTAGTGTACGAGATTACTTCGCCATAGCACAAATTTGAAATCTCAAAAAGCAACGAAGATTGGGACGGTTAACATTGTAACACACAGCTCTTGATGAGGTTTGCTTGAGTGCCATTGGCACAAGTGTGTGCCAAGTTTAATAAATGCCATTTGCGACAGCAGCCTAAACAGGAAGGACAATGTAATAATATTTATTCTGTAACAGTAAATTTAATATCCTGGCTTGAAGCCAGTTCAATATTCATTTGCATTTGCAGCAGAAATAATATGTTAACTCTATAGTTTTGAAACTTAAATTTCATAATATCAGGTCACTTGCAATATTGCAACAATAGTCTGATCACTCTAAGAACAACCTTCTGATAGATCATGGCAGATTTTGGCCAGGAAGTATGACGAATGCCTTGGTTGCTTATTTGCTTTAACTTTTCCATCTTTTTACTGGGGAATGAAACTGAATAACCATGCAATTTGGTTATGTATATTTAGCACTGCTATGTTGATGCTGGACCAAAATAAATTCTGTCTTTGATTTCTCATCATCTATCTCCTAAACTAAAGTAAACGCTATGGTGAATGCTATGGTGGATGTCACATAGGTATATATCAAGATTTTTGATTCTCCTTGCCACCACCATCTGCCTGCACTTTGACATGTCTTTTTTTCAATCATTTTCTTTAGTCTTTTTTTTTCTTCCTTTATTTTTCAATGCTTTTCTTATTTTTCTTACATTTAAATCTTTGTGTCTTCTCATCTTTCCTTGCATTTTCAATCTGCATGACATCTTCCAAAATGCAGAGTTTCGATTGGTCTCCTCTTCCCAATGTTTCGCTTGTTTCTGTTGATGCTGAGATGTCGGTTCTGACATTTCACATTTTGCATCTTAGTGATGATTTCTTCCATCTCCTTTGCACTCCTTGGTGACAATGTGAATCTGAAAAGAAATGGGAGAAAATTACGAAGGAAATGAGAATGATAATCTCTCTGAAAGTACAAGCATTGAAAACAAAAATACAAACACCACACGTTCCCTCTCAAAACCTTGGGCACAAATGATCTGCTGTCAGAGTGCTTTTGAGAGGTATAGCCTGCATTGTCTCATGTCCGCAGAAGTAGAATTATGCCAAATTGAATATTGATTTTTTCAAGCCATCATTCTCACATATCGTCACTGTCAAAAACTTTGCCAAAACTTTGTAATTGCACATTAGGGCATTACTTCTGTGTACAGAATTTTAAATGGTGAAATTTTTATCATAGGCATATGTTAATACCTCATTATGCTGCAGATCGAATAAAACAATGTTTCATCATACCGCAAATAACAATAACAGAACTTCATTCATACTAGTAAGAAGATACTTGCACTTGTTTTTTCTTTTCTTTTTCAAGGATAATCTATAACCCGGTATCTAATTTGGATTGTATAGAATGGAACATTTACATTTTCTCTTACCTCTTATCTCGAATTGGGCCAAAATCAAGTCGTTTTATCTACTCTTACTTTGATGCATCTCACTAGAATCCCACAAGAACAGATTTGGTCAGAATCGGTTTTTCCATCAGGCAGCTCCCAACAGAAGTAGCCTCCTCCCCCAACTCCAACAAGTCTACGCAGAGGACTGGAGCCATTTGTTGACAGTTGAACACAACCAATCACTCTGGCTTGTTTTCCGACACCAGGCTGTTGTCTGAATGCACTTGATTATGGCATCAGTGTGATCTGCACTTTTTCCTCTCTCTCTCTCTCTCTGTGAGTCCAAGTTTGACTGCCACTTGAGTCAGCTGCCATCAAAAGCAAAATAAATATATGCGGAGGCCAACCATTCAGGCCACACTGTAAATCTCAAGTGTGAACCAATATCCATAGAAATTGCAGATTTCTGATTACCGTAATTGTAATTGTCCAGTGAGGTGCATGACTGATTCAACACAATGCCATGAGATCACTTTCATGTTGCATGTACAGTATATCAGAGCAGCAAAGTTACTACATAAACAGCAGCACAATCTGGCATTTTAAATTGCATTAAATATTATATTGGCAAGGCTTGCAGACTGAATTAGTCAAGAAATGAAAATACCTGAAAGGTGTAATTTATTTATTTGGTATTGTGGTCTACTGGCAATTACACTACAGCTCATAGATTCACTGCAAAAAATACAACAACATTGCACAGTGACGTACACTTGACCGTCAAGCTGCATCATGCAGCTGGTGGAATGCTGTGCAGCATGGTCCTGTCAGTTCTGTCATTTCTACCAAGAGAGATTATTTCCAAAGAAGGGTTTTAGGAATTCAATCAGTAAAAGCCAACTGGGATCAATGATCAATTGCCTCACATATTTATCATACACTACTCCTATGTGATAGCACACAAGTAAAATTTGGCATGCAATACATATCATTCCACAGAATATATATCGTAGATGTGTATGTGGATACATAAATCGTGATTAATCACACAGGACATCTCAGTTACAAACAGATAGTTCCCCAACTTTGTAGTGTGCCAATTACATATAATTTTTTTGATGGGCAATCGGAAATTATGATTCTTATAGCAATGACTTAATTGATGCACCAATATCAAGACTTTTTTTATTTATATTTTCAGTGTTGATCATAGTGGCTGGCCTGATGGTTTTCCCTCTTGGTCTGGAGTCGCGTTTCATCCAACACTACTGCTCATCCTCAGGACGCTTCAATGCAGGCAATTGCCAGTTAGGTTGGGGCTATATGCTTGCCATCATGGGCACATCGCTTGCAATGTTCTGCCCGTTCCTATCACAATACACTGACATGAAAGTGCAAGATTCCACTTACGTATAGCATAGGGCCCCACCTGGCAACCACCCTCCCTCGTTGCCATGGACATTGCCTCCTGGTGCATGTCGCCAAGGCAATCTGATTGAACTTTTGCTTCCCACAAATGCTCAGCCCCCTTACAGCGCAGTTACCTCCTCCATTGCTGAAAAGGACCCTCCTTGGAAATAATGCAACATGAATGAATATAATTCTTGTCATTTGTAAATTATGTTAAAAAAATGAATACATACAAAATATATTCAAAATATCAATCGCACTTTAAAGGAGCATGATAAGGATAAGTGCACACAACAAAGTTCTGCTGGAGTGGTTCTAATGCATTAAAATTTACACAAAATTTATTACAAATGCTTTAATCACATTAAATCGTATTTATACAGAATTTGAATGGAGTTACATGTGCAACATGGTTGTCTGTGTAGATGTAAAAATCTTTTCATGTTGAGATGAAATTGTAGAGAAAGCTTTCGTGTTATCCAGATGACATGTTCAAAGCAATTATGTCCTTTCGTTGCAGGATGTGCTTTGATTAGGCTTGTTATAAGATTAAATATTGATTAAATTATTAAGCAGTAAGAAATTACTAAGAATTGTACTGTTATCTATAGAGGTTTATATAGACAAAAACAAAACTCTTTTATAAAAAACTCATATTCAGATATATTAAGTGGAAAACATAAAAATTATATAGTATGATATATTATGACATTTTATATATTTTATAAACTAGTACCAGTGCTAAATAACTGGTTGAGAATCTTTTCATAAAGCTTCAATTACTTGCTCATCATTTGAAGTCTTTGAAAAAGTTTAACCAAAATTGGTAAAGATGGTGGCACACATTTTTTACTGATGTACAGATTTGTTTTCAAAAGTACGAGCAGAATATAAAATAAAGACTCTTTAAATCTTGTATTAATTTGTTTATACTTTCAGTGCTCGAGTGTCGTGTACATGTATATCTCGAGGGATGCATTGCGATGTACAATATTGCAAATTAAGATTGAGATTATATGTGATTTACTTGTACATGTATTGTATAATTGTATATTCTAAAGAAGAATAAAATATTATCATACAAAACCAAATATTCCCAGGCGTTTGACTTATTTCTTTCACAAAAAGGACAGAAAGAGGAAAGAAGGGAAGAAAGACGGCCAGATCAGACAACCTAATAGACGGGATTGATAGACAGGAAGGTAGACATATCTTCTATAGAATAGATAGATAGATAGATTGATACACTGTAGATAATCATCATCCTCAAATTCACCTAGCAACATTGGCTGCATTGGCTGTCAAGCTGACCACCATACAACATATGGAAAGTGTTTCCCAGGCCAGTTTCAACAATATGTGCTGGTCTAAGGCTGACTTCAGATCACTTAGTCCACATTTCATGTTGACATTGAGAATTGCAAAATAATGATATTTCAGCCAGGATTGCGAACAAAGTATGGATGCTGCTTAGAGCATAACAGCTATAATAGAAAGATGGATAGACAGATAAATAGCTAAAGTAAGTAAGTAAGTAAGTAAATGTTTATTTCACGTCGGATTAAAATACAAAAGAAAACACAAGCGAAACGCTTTTTACCGACAGAAAAATGAGATGAATTATATACAATGACATATGTGAAAAACGATAAAACAAAATTTTATATAAAACCATATATATCATTAAAATAGTCTATTCATAAATATAATTGAACATATACATAAAACATTTCTGTAAATTATAAAATATTTTAAAAACATGTAGACTAAAGACATAACAAACATGAACCACATGCACACTTTGGATTCCATCGTCTAATTAAACATTTAAACTCATTTAGACAGTTAACTTGAGATGTTAGACACAGTTCATTATATAACTTAGCACCTTGGTAACATAATGAATTACGACCATATCGTATAGTTTTGTATGCAGGTGGTTTTAACTTCAAATACCTCATATCATAAACTGATTGTCTAACTTCAAACATTCCTGGATCTATTGGTGGCATCAAGTCATTCATGATTTTATACACCGACATCAGAACATCTTTTAATCTATTAACATATAACATTGATTTGCCTGATTTAAGTAATAAGATATCATAAGTACTTTCAAAATCTAAATAAACATACCTCAGAGCTCTTTCTAATAATTTCTCCATTTTCCTGGCATTTCCAATTGTACAGAAGTGATAGACAGGCGTACAGTAGTTAAAATTAGAGAGTACAAATGCATCCAAGATCTTTTGTTTGCAGGAGACATCTAACATTTTTGACAGTCTACCCATAGCACCAATCTGCCTAGCACATTTCACAGTTATAGTTATAACATGTTCATTACAGGTCAATTGGTCATCTAAGTTCACTCCTAACAGCTTAACACAGTTTGTTGGTTTGAGAACATTGCCATCAATATTAAACAATACATCACACTTATTTCTACTCAAAACCATTGTTTGAAATTTTGAGGGATTTGCTTCCATAAAATTGCATTTGAACCATCTCAATGCACAGTGTGAAACATCTTCAAGATTGCTTTTCACTACCTGGGGATCTTTGTGAATGTAAGCCAGCGTGTTATCATCTGCGTAATTATATAAGTAACATTTATCTTTAAGAGAAAGGATCAAATCATTCACGAAAATATTAAATAAAACTGGGCCGGTCAGTGACCCCTGGGGAACGCCCCTTTCCATATCCAGCCATACACTTCTGGAGGATCCAATTTTTACTCTTTGTTTTCTATTCATTAGGTAACTACGAAGGTATTCACAAGATGAGAGATTTACACCATATGCTGCTAACTTAGCAATAACTAGACCATGGGGAATACTGTCGAAAGCTTTTGACAAGTCCATTAAAACACAACCAACTGTGTTGCCATTATCTAAGGCTTTTTTCCATTGTTCAACACATTGTAATAAAACATTGTTGCAACCATAATATTTCCTATATGCTGAGAGTTCTCTACAGAGGACATCTTGAAAAAATGACATCAGCTGGTCACACAACAGACCTTCAAGAATTTTAGATAAACTAATCAAGATACTTACTGGTCTGAAATTCATTAGTTCAATTTATCATTCTTTTTGAACAAAGGTATTATTTCAGCATGTTTTAACATACTTGGGTATACCCCTTGTCTTAGGCTTGTGTTTATAATAAAACATAGATTGGGACTGATTTCATCTGCCCCCAATTTCAACAGTTTAGCCGGGATGCCATCAAACCCAGGAGCTTTCTTTGTTTTTAATCCTTTGAGTTTATCATTAACTTGTTTGTTTGTTACAGGTTGAAAAGAGAAACTTAGCTGATCAATGCTATTTTTGATCCATGCTATACTTGTATGATTGGCGTAATGATCCACAAGATCAGCTGTTGTCATTTCAGTGACAATTGATGGCTCAGCCAAATTTTTAGTTATGTTTATAAAGTAATTATTAAAAATATTTGCAACCTTCTCTTGGTCCGAAATAATTTCACCATCTTCAAGAAGAGGAATATTGTAGTTTGATGAAGAATTTTTGTCAGTCATGAAAGGTGAAATAGTATTCCAAAAGTCACGAACATTGTTAGTCTTGTAGCACCTTTCTTTGAAGTATATTAACATTGATTCTCTTTTCAAACTGTTGACATAATTACGTTGCTTCTTATACTTTTCCCAATGATATTGTGTTTTGCCCTTATTAAATTTTCGTCTTAACATTGCCTTCACATTTATTGCCTTCCTCAATTTTCCATTCATATATGGCACTTGTTTTCTTTTTATAAGCTTTTTCTTGGAAGGAGCATGTGTTTCAACTATGTCAGCAAGCATTCTATTGTGAAACCACATAACATCATTGACATCATCAAAAATTGTACCAACGTGGAAGGGGGCATAGCTTAAATCTTGAACATACTTTGACTCATCAAATTTTTTATATGACCTGTATGTTATAAGCTGAGGAGTGAAACAGGGACATTTTACTCTAGTTGCAGCACATACAATATTATGAAAGTCACTGACCCCTATACAAGCATTGAGATAACCTGATAATTTTCTTGGATTATTTGTGATAATTGGATCAAGTAACGTTGGGTTAACAGTACTCTTAAAACATGTAGGCTCTGTTATGACATTCTTTAGATTATAAGAGTCAAATACATCACATAATGGATTTGGATAATTCATTAAATTTACATTTAGGTCACCAACAATATACAAACATTTACTTTCTAGCATACATTTATCTAGAATAGTAGACATTGTGCTAATCAGTGTCGTATCATTAACCTTGGGAGGTTTATACATAACAATCAAAAATATCTTTTCTTTGTTTAAAATGATTTCAAGTACTACACATTCAACTTCATGGCTGTTGGGAGCTAGATCGTCCCTGATTCTGCTTGGTATAGCACTGTTCACATATATCATGATGCCTCCACCAGATGAGTTTCTATCTTTTCGGTAAGTCACATAGTTTTGAAATTTAAATTGAGCACATGGGAAACTACCATCAAGTTCTGTCTCTGTTATACATAAAATGTCAGTAGAATTTAAAATCAAAGATATATCATGCAGTTTATGCCTAATGCTATTAATATTTAGATGAGCAAACAGAAGCTTATCTGAATGTTTTTTCCTGAATTCCGTGAGGTTTTCGAAACCTGATGCGGGCTGGGCTGCTTCAACATCTTCAAGGAGTGACGTAGAAGAGTCAGTACATTCCTCTGTCAGAAGACAGTCCTCGGCCCGATCTTCATGGCCAACGACCTAGCGATAGCAGAACTTGCTTTTGTGGCCATCCTCACCACATTTGAAGCACGGGATTGGTTTGCCATGTCTGCAGGTTTGATGGACATGGTTTTGTTCTCCACAAAACCAACAGTTTACATCTTGGTTTGTCGATCCTGTGGATGTTTGCAGTCGTCCTTGAGTATAACTGGCATTATTCAAAGAGTGATGCCAGCTTTGACTTCGAGATGGAAAGGTTTGGTGGCCATGAGACGAGGTGGTTGCATGGCTCCGAGAGGGAAAGTTACTCTGGTTACGAGGGGGAGGGGGTCCACGGTTTCGAGGGGGAAGGGGTCCACGGTTTCGAGGGGGAAGGGGTCCATGGTTTCGAGAGGGAAGGGGTCCCTGGTTTCGAGGGGGAGAGTTGCCATGGGCATGAAGCCGTTTGGGACTTTGGAAATCATTACTGTCCCTCAGGGTCATCAGAAGACGTCCCATCATATTGAGTCCTTCTCCAAGCTATCCCTGGCCCCAGTATTCGTGTGGTGTATCTTCCACCAGCAGGTTTCCTCCAGACGACTTTAGTTTGTCTCTGAAGATATCACAAACATTGCCTTTCACGCTTAACAGTTGATACATTACACTTTTCTTCATGTCTTGCCATCTGTTATCCGTGTCTACACTTTTGGCGAGATCCATGGCATCGTAGGAGGAGTAGCTTGTTCGGATCTGCTCGGCTGACACATGTTGGTTCATTTCAATAGCTTTACGATATTGGTACGCATGTTCAACACTACGGAAAGTCATTCCCCAAACACTTATAGGAGTAGGAAATAGATTACTCAGTGGATCCTTGGCGCCCCGAAAACGAACAATGTTTTGTGATGGGTGATTGTCATTCGTAGCAGATGTAGACCAAGCCAGGACACTTCGTTGCTTCAGGGGAGGGGGAGATGGAGGGGGGGAAAGAGGTTTTTCCCATTCCTTGACAGCACTGGAAGAGGGGGACAGAGAGGTCGAGCTAGATAGATAGATAAATAGATTTGCAACCTGAACAATAACAATTCCATGGCTCTCAAAAATCCATGGCTTTACAGCCCAACCCACCTGCTTCAGGTTAGCTCCTGATCTGCTTCTTTTTCCTTTTTCTCTCTCCTTTCCCAAATCATGTAAATGTTTGATTTCCTAGAAGTGTCGATGACGCACATTTCAATAACTACATGACAGTTTGCCTAGTAACGGGCTTCTTTTTTTTTTTATTCGCTCCAATCAATATTTGGTCTAGCTTGGGTAGGTTAGTTGACAGGAAGTTGGTATGATCATATTCAGATAGATAGATAGATAGATAGATAGATAGATAGATAGATAGATATGTTAGATAACAGTTACTCTATCTACTCGTATCTATCTATCTATCTATTTGTGTATCAAACTATCTAGTATCTATCTTTCTGCATGGTATAGACCTCTGCCTGCATACTTTTCTTCTCAATTTGGCTATTATTTTGCAAATTCTTTATGTCAATATGGACAAAGTGATGAGATGTACCTCAAGGCCCAACCCTTCAATCAGTACATATTAATGGAACTGGCCTGGACAACTCCTTCCATATGTTCAGTGCTGGTCAGCTTGGCATCCAGTGTTGCTTGGTGAGTTTGAGGATGATGAAACAGTACATGACAACCAGCTTTTGATGCTGCTTCTGCTACTGCTGACGACATACATCACTTTGGTCCTGCTCAATGATAATTGGCAAAATTTTAATGAATGTGCATTACACAACAATTCAAGCCAGTACACCAGCTCAATTAAAGAAATACTGCCTATGCAGATGTTAAAGACTGAATTTCGGTTATATTCATATTATGATTTGCCAGGATTCATTTTATAAATTCATATTTCTTTAATACACTTTACAGTAAACTACTGAATTAGGTGATTAATGTCCTCAAATGGGGACGCTTCATTTAAGAAAAATGGAAACACTCCATTTAGTTGTATTCTATCTATTGTTTAACACACAAGGGTCTGAGGAGAGGAGGGATAAACAATAAAGATAGAATATAGTCTGGGAGCCAAGACCTCAAAAGTGCTTTATTTAAGGATTTGGCTCACCCCGAGAGAGGAATGGACAATCTATACATCGTTGGAATCGCAAACTTCTGTAGATTATGAAACTGGGGGATGCAGTTGGGAAAAGTGGTGCAATTTTTCACAAATTGGTTACCATGGCAACCAAGTCAGAATATTTTTTAATTCACCTTTATACCAGTAAAATTCATATTTTAGGTATTTAATCCACAGCCAGACTTCATTCAACCAACCAGATATGTACAACCTCAATTAGAGATTTTAATGGTCATGTGACCTTTGGGGTCACATGACCATGCTGATTGCCATTCATGGTCGAACCTCAGAAATATGCATTTTTTCACAATTCTATACTACAACTTTAACTGCTGCAGCCATAATATTGACACTACAGGCAAAAATCTGGTCTCACTAGAAAGCCCTTTTAGTAAGCTTCAATCGCACATATAATTTGCATAGGTATCCATGGTAATTGGTTGCCATGACAACGAAGTTTAAAAAAACACAAATTTGATCTGAAATATAAAAAATCAATTTTTAGGGATTTACTCCATGACAAGACTTCATTCCGCCAACCGAGCATGTATATGTTCAATTATAGATTATTATTGTCATGTGACCATTGGGTCATGTGACTATGCGGACCTTCATTGAGGGTCGAACCTCAGAAATATGCTTTTTTTTTTCACAATTTTATGCAACATCTTTAACTGCTGCAGCAACAGTACCTATTTACACTGCAGACACAAACTTGGTCTTATTGGAAAGCCCTTTTAGTATGCTTCAGTCTTTCTTATTATTTATTATTTATACTGGTATCCATGGCAACTGGATGCCATGGCAACAAAGTTTGAAAAGGTAAAAATTTTACCCGAAATCTATAAGATTGATTTTTTGGGATTTACTCTACAATCAAACTTCATTCAGCCAAAGTTATATGTACCACCTCAATTAAAGATTTTTATGATCATGTGACCTTTGGGGTCACATGACCATGCTTACTTTCATTCAGACTCGAATTTCGCATGTATAAATAAGTCCCCCTATGGAAAAACTTGAATATCTCAGAGATTCCATCGCTGATTTTTATGACAGTTGGCTTAATTATAGCCTCGCATATTAACCAGAATGCTCCTTAATATGTCAAGGAAAAGAAGAAATATTTATGGGATTGGCAAATTTTTTTTATAGCAAAAAGCATTAATTTTAGCTCAAAATAACAAAAATAAATGCAACAAAAATAGAGGACTCAATTTTAAAAGTAGAAAAACAAATAAACTAGTTGATAGTTATGATATGGTCAATGATGTCAATCAATGTCAGTCAGTGATGTCAGTTGGTGATGTCAATCAGTGATGTCAGCCAGGGATGTCAGCTGGTCATTCAGCTGGTGATGTCAGTCAGTGATGTCAGCCAGTGATGTCAATCGTTGATATCAGCCAGTGATGTCAGCCAGTGATGTCAGCCAGTGATGTCAGCCGGTGATGTCAGCCAGTGATGGCAATCGGTGATGGCAATCGGTGATGTCAGCTGGGACGTCAGTCAGTGATGTCAGCCAGTGATGTCAGCTAGTGATGTTTGCTGGTGATATCAGCCAATGATGTCAGCCAGTGATGTCAGCCCATGATGTCAGCCAGTGATTTCAGCTGGTGATGTCAGCCAGTGATGTCAGCCAGTGATGTCAGCCAGCCAGTGATGTCAACCAGTGATGTCAACCAGTGATGTCAAGTCAGCTGATGAAGTCAGCCAGTGATGTCAGCCAGTGACATCAGTAGGTGACACCAGCCTGTGACATCAGTTGATGATGTCAGCCAGTGATGCCAGCCAGTGACATCAGTCAGTGAATTCAGCCTGTGATGTCAGCCAGTGATGTCAGTTGGTGACATCAGCCAATGATGTCAATTGGAGACATCAGCCACTGCTGTCAGCCAGTTGGTGCCAGTGATTTCAGCTGGTGACGTCAGCCAGTGACGTAAGTGAATGGCATCAGCCAGTGACATCAGCCGATGATGTCAGTCAGTGATATCAGCCGGTGATGTCAGCCAGTGATGGCAACCGGTGATGTCAGTTGGGACGTCAGTCAGTGATGTCAGCTAGGGATGTCAGCCAGTGATGTCAGCCAGTGATGTCAGTTGGTGATGTCAGCCAGTGATGTCAGTCGGTGATGTCAGCCAGTGATGTCAGCCAGCCAGTGATGTCAACCAATGATGTCAAGTCAGCCGATGAACTCAGCCAGTGATGTCAGCCAGTGATGTCAGTTGGTGACATCAGCCTGTGACATCAGTTGATGACACCAGCCTGTGACATCAGTTAATGATGTCAGTCAGTGATGCCAGCCAGTGACATTAGTCAGTGAAGTTAGCCTGTGATGTCAGCCAGTGATGTCAGTTAGTGACATCAGCCAGTGATGTCAGCCAGTGATGTCAATTGAGACATCAGCCAGTGCTGTCAGCCAGTTGGTGCCAGTGATGTCAGCTGGTGACATCAGCCACTGACATCAGTCAATGACATCAGCCAGTGACATCAGCCGGTGATGTCAGTCAGTGATATCAGTCAGTCAGTAACATCAGTGAGTCAGTGATGTCAGTCAATCACATCACTGGATTATATCAGTCAGAGACATCAGTCAATCACATCACTGGACGATATCTGTCGATGATGCCTATCTATGAGGATCATCTCTTCATGAGGTCTATAAATTAAATAAAAGCCTAAAAATCGACAGGCTTGTTTTTCTATTTAGGCTCAGTATTCGTCAATATTTAGAGCACCTTACAATGAGAAAATATATGGGCAGTAATGTTAGTCTTTGTTGGATTATTTTATTTTGGTGCAGAATCATTACCAAATTAGTCTTGGAGTCACAGAGGTGAACTCACTTACTGGGCAAAAGCTGTCGACCGACCCCCTGCTAGTCTTGCATATGGAAATACACTCACACCTAGTTTCTAATGTTAAAATTGAGATATTTTTTTCGATTTTGAACTAAAAATAGCATTTGTCATTTGAAAAATATATAGTGACCTCCCCCCCAACTTTTTTTTCCTTAACATGTTTTCTGATGACAAAAATTTGGATGAAAAATGCAATCTCTAGTTATAATAGATCAGCATTTGAAGAAGTGGCAGTGCAGCCTGCAAAAAGCTCAAAATAATAACCAACCACAGGGCCTGTCAGTGCTAAAATTAGCCCAACGAGACTATAATTTGCCCAGAGGTCTCATTTCCATGCCCAATATGCCACAGATCAGGGAACTGGGGGATCTGGCAGTGAAAATTTGAGGAACCATGGATCCAGATCCAAATCATCTGAATCTTTCTGAAACAAATACGAACCCTGATCTGGATTCACAGATCCACATTTTTTTCCAGCACTGATCCTGATCTGGATCCAGTTCACAAATCCACAGAACTGGATCCAGATTACTGAATCTGTGATCCAGATCTCTAAGATCACTTGAAACAAACTCACCCATAAATTTGTAGATGTTATCAAAATATGTGTCAAATTCTATGCTTCTCTAATTTATATGTATCTGCAAATGCAGAATTACGTTCCTATTCATGACAAATCTACCCAGCTATTTTCAATGAGACCAAGTTTGTAGAGTAAAAATTGTTATTGAAGGGTTGATAGTTATTGTATGAAATTGTGAAAATATGCCCAGTTCTTAGGTTTGGTCTTGAATGGCAGTCAGTTCATAAGGCCCCAATGGTCACATGAAAATTACAATATACTTACCTAGTAGCTGATAGGTTAAATGAATGAAGTTCGACTATGAAGTAAATCTTTAATAATAAATTTCTCAGACTTCACACCTCAGAAAAAGATTTGTGTATTTTGTAACACTATTGCTATGGCAGTAGGGTATACCTTTGATACTATATATGCAAAGTATATGTGAGATTTAAACTTATAAAAAGGGCTCACAAATGAGACCAAATTTGTGCCTGTAGTGATAATATTGTTGCTGTAGGAGCTAAAGAAGTCGCAGAAAAGTTTGGAAAAATGGATGTTCCGAGGTTTGACGATCAATGGCTGTCAACATGGTTGTTTTGATTATAAGTAAGACAGACAACGTCATGTTATGTAGACATCTTGTATTTAACTGTTTTGGTCATGTGACGATACCATCGGTGATATATGACGTTGCTGCCCTCTACTGAACATTAATATCAACACATCTTTCCCTTTCTGAACACAACGAAATTTCAAAATATAATAATACAAATGAATATATGGTTGATCATTTTCACAAGGTTCTTCATCTTTGCTGTTAATCTCTTCTTTTCCAATTCAATATCAATTCAACATCTCATCTTCCCCTCCAACAATCAAACAGTCTCCCTGATCCGCCGTATCATGCCAAGATCTCCTTCCAAATTTCTTGCATTCCCTGCAACGCTGTCTCCTTCTGTTTGAGGCCTCCACGTTCTCCCTTTAACATTACTGCAACACTACATAAAATCTCATCTGTCAGAGTCACCGATTGCAGACTTAGTTAACGCCAAGAACTCTCATGTTGCGTTGAAGTTGAATATCCAGACGGTTTTAATGTCTTATACACCTCCCACTGACATCAGAAACAGCAGAAGAACACACCTGACACCATGTTTTGATTATATGTAAGACAGACAACGTCATGTTATGTAGACATCCTGTATTTAACTGTTTGGTCTTGTGACGTTACCATCGGTAACATATGACGTTGCTGCCCTCTACTGAACATTAATATCAACACAATGGTCATGTTACCCAAAATGTCACATGACCATAAAAATACATAATTAAGCTGGCACATTAATAGATGACTGAATGAAGTCTTGTTGTGGAGTAAATCCCTAAAATTCTACTTCATAAATTTCAGGTCAAATCTGTGCATTTTTTTAACTTTGTTGCCATGGCAACCAGTTACTGTGGATACCTGTATACATAATAAGAAAGACTGAAGCATACTTAAGGGGCTTTCCAATGAGACCAAGTTTGTGTCTGCAGTGTGAATACTGTTGCTGCAGCAGTTAAAGATTTTGTATAAAATTGTGAAAAAAATAGCATATTTCTGGGGTTCAACCCTCAATGAAGGTCTGCGTAGTCACATGACCCAATGGTCACATGACAATAATAATCTATAATTGAACATACACATGCTCGGTTGGCTGAATGAAGTCTGGTCATGGAGTAAATCCCTAAAAATTGATTTTTTATATTTCAGATCAAATTTGTGTTTTTTTAAACTTCGTTGTCATGGTATCCAATTACCATGGATACCTATGCAAATTATATGTGCGATTGAAGCTTACTAAAAGGGCTTTCCAGTGAGACCAGATTATTGCCTATAGTGCCAATATTGTGGCCGCAGCAATTAAAGATGTAGTATAGAATTGTGAAAAAATGCATATTTCTGAGGTTCGACCATGAATGGCAGTCAGCATGGTCATGTGACCCCAAAGGTCACATGACCATTAAAATCTCTAATTGAGGTTTTACTTATCTGGTTGGTTGAATGAAGCCTGGCTGTGGATTAAATACCTAAAAAATGAATTTTACTGGTATAAAGGTGAATTAAAAAATTTTCTGACTTGGTTGCCATGGTAACCAATTTGTGAAAAATTGCACCACTTTTCCCAACTGCATCCCCCAGTTTCATAATCTACAGAAGTTTGCGATTCCGACGATGTATAGATTGTCCATTCCTCTCTCGGGGTGAGCCAACCGCCCAATTTATCTCCTTGGCTCCTGGACTAATAGAAAAGTTAAGATTTTCTCTTGATACTACCGACTATTGCTTCTGATGTCAACAAAGCTTATGATTATGTTATCAACGATGCAGTTGACTCTGTATGACACAGGTCTTCATAAAGGTTGATTGTGCGGCTGTAAATAATGCTGAAATGTAACATAGAAACAAATTGTCACTCTGATGTTGATGAGAGTGTTTATGTTTGTTAATACTGCGGTGCCAATGAGGCATGTTCAGTTTCTAATTGCAAGGATTTGCCAGGATTCATTAAAATGGATCATCAATGTTAATCCAGAAAAAGGTTCTGCAAAGATTGCATAGATGGCTTCCGTAGCTGATTTAAACACTCATCGCAATTTAAATTTTATGTTTCTTGTTTGAACTACTAAAAACTTCTGAATGAAGTAGGCAAGTTGAGATTAGAATTTGTGCAGTTATTTGGGCTGAGAGGGGCACACACACCATATTAAGAAGTGGTTTCCACAGAAATTGTAGACTGTATATGAATTATATAGGAAGTGTCCCTCAAGTATCTAATCTGATTGCGACCAATCTTCAAGAGTGGAGATAAAAAGCTTAAGCTGTCACTTCTTGTCAAAAACAGTTTTTAAGGCTATCAGATAATTTTTCAATGTCCAAATTCTTTACGCAATGTTTAGATTCATGATTCATCCCTGGAGTTTGTTGACTAACTGACCCAATTAGCAAATAGGAGTTATATCTTGACATTGCTGATTTCTTAATAGATTTCTTGATTCGTAATCCTGAGCAGGGGCGGATCTAGGATTCTTTAGGTGGGGGGCGGACCTAATGAGGCCCGAAGGGCCGAATCACAACGGCAGGGTTTTCAGATTTTCTGAGACGCATTGTGAGCTCTCAAAGGGGGATATTTCTAAAGAATTTTGTTACACATTTTTACCTTTTTCAGGTACTACTTGGAGACAAATTAAATCAAGCTCGACAAATTGATCGATATTTGATGATTTCACATGGAAACAGTGTCCCAATCAAAATTCTCTAAAATTAGTTCAAATGATTTAAAATATATGGTTTCATCCATTTTTCTCCATGTAATATATACCAAACCATCATTTTTGCCTCACAGGTTTCTTCATACTGCAGTTAACTCTGATTTTTTAAAAGTTTGACAGAGAGCCAATTTTACCCAGGATCAATGAATGGTAAAAGAGAGGCCCTGCAGTGACGTCAATGATGTCCTTGGACAAATTCATGTTATCACTCATTTTTCTTTGACTGCAACCTCTATTCATGAGGCTTTTAATGATGGGGGTTATGGGGGACAGGGAATTAAAAAGTAAAATGACCAAGAGACCGGGACACAAAACCCAATCCAGAGCTGAGGGACAGGGCATTTAAATTTCAATTAAAAAACTGCAAAGGGACAAGGAATTCAAAAAGGCCAAGGGACAGGGGGACGCAAAACCCAATCCAGAGCCTAATTCATAAGGAGTAAAGTGGAGGACATTAGTTCGGTTATGGGGCTTTCAGCCAGAAATGTTCTTTTCTCTTTGTTTCAATTTAATATTTATAAATGTAATATAATGTTTGGAGATTTTTAGGAAGCAGCTGCCCTCCCACAGTCAGACCGGTCTGTCAAGAGTTAAAACTCTGACTTGCTTGGCAAGAACTTCAACTGACTAGTCAGCTAAGTTGTTAAACTCGGACTTCACTTGACCTACGTAAACCTCAGCTGAATTAATGTAATTTCATAGGGCTTTTCTGTTAAATATTCTTCAATAGTACATTATAACTTCGGAAATTTCAGAATTTTTGTACACAGAATATTAGGTAGTATTCGAATGTGTCAATTTTTAGTGGGTTTTTATTTTGAATATATATACTTTACAAAAGTCCTATTAGAGTGTGAAATGCAATTTGTCATTTCTGTGAGGTAAAACATGGCTATTATGCAACAATGACTTGACTTTAGCTGACTCAAGTCTGACTTGACTGGAGTGAACATTGACTTTGAGTTATACCCCCGCCCCTGCAGTCCCCTGCATTCCATGTCTATGCTGGACAGCAAAAATAGAGATAGAATGAAGAATAAATGTAATTTGTAAGATAATTGAAAAAAAGAAACAAGGTAAGGATCTAAAGTTAAACTACCGAAACAAAAGCTTCATCATCACTGCTGTGAGACAAACAAGAACAACAGAGTTTGCTTATACAGTAGGCCTACAACATTGAATATCTGGTCTGTCAAACCAAACAAATCTAACAGAAATCATAATCAAACAATAATGATTAAACAGGCCTAATGTAGAAAGTGCTATTACAGTCTGTCTCATTTCTAGAATGGGCGGTCGTCGTCAAAAATCTGACAAAAACGGCACCAAAACGTCACAAAATTGGATAAAAAAATCACAAAATAGCTCATCTTTCTACGAGTATGTGTTTTTCTACTGTGTGACCTTTAGATGCTGAGCAGTCAGGCCAAACACCGGTTCGCATGTTGTGAAACAAACTGTAGTATAGACCCACATAATATTTTTTTTCTACTAAAAAAAAAAAAAAAAAAATTTTTTTTTTTACTTTTTTTTTTTTTTGAGGGGGTGGGGGGGCGGTCGCCCCTTTCGCCCCCCCCTGGATCCGCCCCTGCTGAGTGGAAGCTGATTTCGCCTCTCAGCAGGGGCTAATGCTGTTCTTGTGAAGTTGATGACAATCATGTATTTAAGCAGGCAGCTCATCTGCAGGTGGGAGGCAGCCACAGAAAGCAAACTGCAATTTGATTTTTCAGGGTATTGCTTTGATCAAGAGTAGTGTACAAGATTACTTGGCCATTACGCAAATTTGAAATCTCAAAAAGCAACCAAGATTGGGACAGTTAACATTGCAATACACAGCTCTTGATGAAGTTTGCTTGAGTGCTATTGGCACAAGTGTGCACCAAGTTGAATTACTGCCATTTGCAGCAGTAGCTTTAACAGGCAGGACACTGTAAGATGCATGAGGTACAATTAATAATATAGGCTGGCTTGTTAGAAAGTCAACAAAATATCCATTCCTTTTGCCGCAGAAGTAATATTGCAACTGTACAGTTTTGGAAACGTAAATTTCATGACATTACGTCACTGCACACAAATATCACAAGCTGTTATGTGAATTAAAATCACTCAAGCCCAAAAGTTGAGTGATATTAATTAACACAACAGTGAGTGATATTGGTATGCACAGCCCTAACGTGGGGTTGTTTGTTCTTATCACCTGGTTTAAAATTTTACCTTTAAAGAAAGCCTATTTTCTGCCATTACAAAAATGTGGCATCTCCATAGTTAACTATGCTTGGGCCATTGTTTGTTTATGACCTTATCAGTAGCGGGAACGGGGGCACATTGGGACGCTTTTAACGTCTACTAATTTTGCTCAATGCTGAAAGCACTGAAGAACACAGAAGTTTGCATGAATATCACCAATACCATTGAGCTTAAATGCAAGGCATAATAAACTAGACTTCACATACCCTTTTGCAGCCAGAGAGCAAAATGTGAGTCGAAAAAATGACTGTCAGCCGGGGCACATTGGGACATCAATTGAAAAATCATTTTAACACTCCATGTGCAATAGATATCACATATAAGTAGTGCGTAAGACAATATACAGTGCATTAACACCTTGTAGTGCCAATAGTTCATAACTTTAAACAGTTTTAAACATTTAATGTAAACTGTCCTGGGTGCGGACATCTATGTAAGTAACACACAGTGCTTTGCGACAAATTTGTTCACAGAGCATGGTAATCCACTATACCTCTATTCACTGTGGCCTGAACACCTGTTGTGTGCTGTCCAAGGTCATTCAGCTGCCTTGGACACTTAAATTCTGCCATATTAAGTGCGTCCCAATGTGCCCCAAATTCACTGTCCCAATGAGCCCCGATATGACTTTTACACCAAAATGCTAATTTCTCGGACACCAGTGAGTGTGTTTATATGGATAGCAATTCATAACTGTTCGTTAGGATATATAAATTCATACAAGCACTGAGAAAGCTTCGTTGTTCATGGTTTGTCCACAGAATGGTTTGATTTGAACCTGTCCATATTTACTTCAGTAGTAGCAAAAACAAACTTTTGCTCGCCATACTTCTGCATGTGGCTGTAATTTGTCTATAAAACCATGGAAACATCAGGATGTGAAATTACAAGATATGATGGCACTACCATATCATATACCTTGCCAGGATCCAAGAAAACCCCACTGTCCCACAGTGCCCCGCGTCCCAATGTGCCCCCGTTCCCCCTAAGCTGCAATGCTGTTGATTTCATGACATTATTTAACAATATCGCAGGCCCTATTTTTTGTCTTGAGACCATTATGTAATACTCACAGCAACCGTGTGATCATGGCTGCACAACTTAACTTTTGAAATTTTATTAATTTTTTTACACTAGAAGGAGCTGTTCTCTGTTGGTCTTGTCATGGCATCTGCTGCACCGTTGTGTTATGATGAGGCATTGGTGTTTAATTATTGTTGAGACGAGGAAAGGCTCATAGGAGGCATGCATACTGGCCAATCAAGCTGACTTGTCATACCATATTAATCGCCTGGCTTAAACCTTAAAAAAATTTCCAATACATAAATTATATAGATCGATACCTCGGCAGATACTGATTGTACACTGATGAACTGTAAATGGACAATAATGTCTTGTGTACAGAAAAGTTTTACAGAGTATCACCAGCTTTTGCTAACTACTTCAACTGACAGCAAATGTGATGAAGTGATCACTTTGTGACAAAGCAGCAAGTTCAAGTTTAGTGTTGAGGTAAGTTGCAGATGGCCTTGACATGCTCTGATAAATATTGCATGTGTTACATTTGTAGTTCAAATCATGTTTATGTTTGCATTTATGCTTGGAACCTCAGGAGTAAACCTTACTAAATCTAAATACCAAGCCATTTTACATTTACAAGAAATCCTGAAAGGTGTGCTGTCAATTACCAAGTACTGCAGAAGTACAGAAATGATCTAGAAGAAATTTCTTTGTTGTTGTTATGCAAACCCAAGAGTGTAAAAAGGAACTTGAAAAAGACAAATGTATGTTCTTATATTGCGTGAAAGATATAAAGATGTTCTAAGTTGCTGCAATTATGTGAATATTTGAGCCTGAGGTAGATTTGTAACATGAATTCATTGCAATTGATGGACGCATTGTCACAAGTGATTTGAAATAGAGTAGCAGGCTAGTGCCAATAAAGAACTGATGTGGCATTGGTCGAATATTTGCTTTAACTTGTTCAGCTATTAACTGGGGAACAAAAAGCACATGACGAATCGTTCTCTCTCCAGACACAAACCGTTCTGTCACGATTTGAGTGGAGGAATTCCAATAACAATGCAATTGGGCTGTGTATACTTGGCCCTGCTGTGCTGATGCTGGACCAAAAAAACAATTTTGTGTTTGATTTCTCATCATCTGTCTCCCGTTCGAATATTCTGCTCCCTGGATTTTGTCCTGGGCTAGAGAGAATACCACAGTGAATGCTATAGTGGATGTCTGATGGATATGTATAGTGGCATAATATAGATTCTCCTTGTTTTACACCATCTGCTCTGAACTGTGACATGTTTTTCTATCATTTTTCTTTTCATCTGTTTTTTTTCTGTCTCTTTTTTCTTACATTTAAAACTTTGTGTCTTCTCAACTTTCCTTGCAGTTTCAATCTGAGTGACATCTTCCAAAATGCAGAGTTTCGATTGGGGTCCTCTTCAAAAATGTTTCTCTTGTTTCTGTTGTTGCTGAGATTTCGGTTCTGATATTTTGCGTTTGCATCTTGCTGATGATCTCTTCCATCTCCTTTGCACTCCTTGGCGACAATGTGGAATCTGAAAAGAAATGGGAGAAAATTACGAAGGAAATGAGAATGATAATCACTCTGAAAGTACAAGGAAAAGAAGAATGCATACAACACACGGTCCCTCTCAAAACCTTGAGCACAAATGATCTGCTGTCAGCGAGCTTTTGAGAGGTATAGCCTGCATTGTCTCATGTCTGCAGAAGTAGAATTATGCCAGATTGAATATTGATTTTCTCAAACCGTCATTCTCATATATCAACACTTCCACAAAGAGAATTCAAAACTTTGCCCAAACTACAGAATTGTAATCTATATCACCGTATGACTCACAACATATTTCTGCGATATTGTGAACTGTAATTAATATGGCCAGATACAAATCATAGATATTATATTAATGCCTCACTATGCTGTAAAGATAATTAATTGCTTGAATTTCATCTCCTTTTGCACCACCAAATGTATCCTTAAGCACAGCCTGTATTTTGTAAGAATCTTCTTCAACGACACTACAAGTAACCACTTCCATTACTCCTCAAAACTGGTAAGAATATACACGGATGGTTTCATAATGTTTTGCAAAAGTGACCATCTCCGAACTTATATCATTGGTTGGATTGAGTGGAACATTCATGATAATTTGTATCAATACGCACATTTTATCTGAAATGGGACCAAAATGAAGTCGTCCAATCTTTTCTTACTTTAAGAACTTCACCTAACTATGAATTTACCAGAGCATATGGTCTGACTAGGTTTTTCCATCAGTCAGGCAGCTTGAACTCCAAAAAGAAGTGGTCCGCCCAACAAGTCTATGCAGAGGACTGGAGCCATTTGTTGACAGTTGAACACAACCAATCACTCTGGTATGGCTTGTTTTCCGACACCAGGCTTTTGCCTGAATGCGCTTGATTGTGGCATCAGTGTGATCTGCACTTTTTCCTCTCTCTCTCTCTCTCTGTGAGTCCAAGTTTGACTGCCACTTGAGTCTGCTGCCATCAAAAGCAAAATAAATATATGCGGAGGCCAACCATACAACCCACTCTGTAAACATCAAGTGTGAAACAAATTGCCATAAAAGTTGTAGATCTGTGATTTATATTATAAATTATTTTTGTTTAGGATCTATTGCATGTTGCACATACAAAAGTGCAGCAAAGCTACCACATAAATAGAGACGCATATTTGCATTTTAAATTGCATTGAATTTTGTGGATGTCAAGAGATTGAGTTAACAAACTAGAAGGTGTTATGTCTTTATTTGTGAATGTAGGTCTACTGGCAATGACACTACAGCTCACAGATTCACTGTAAAATTTACAACAACATTGCACAGTGAAACACACTTGGCCATCAAGCTGCATCAGCTGGTGGAATGCTGTGTGGTATGGTCGTGTCAGTCCTGTCATTTCCAACGAGAGAGATTAAATCCAAAGAAGGGTTTGTAGGAATTCAATCAGCAAAAGCCAACTGGGATCAATGATCAAGTGCCTCACAATTTATCGTACACTACTCATATGGGATATCAAAAAAGTAAAATTCGGCATGCAATACATAACATTCCACACAATATATATTGTAGATGTGTATGTGGGCAATTGGAAATTATGATTCTTATTGTATTGATTTAATTGATGCACCAATATTAAGACTTTGTTTTCTTTCTATTTTCAGTGTTGATCATGGTGGCCGGCCTGATGGTTTTCCCTCTGGGTCTGGAGTCGCGTTTCGTCCAACACTACTGCTCATCCTCAGGACCCTTCAATGCAGGCAATTGCCAGTTAGGTTGGGGCTATATGCTTGCCATCATGGGCACATCACTTGCAATGTTCTGCCCGTTCCTATCACAATACACTGACATGAAAGTGCAGGATTCCACTTACGTATAGCATAGGGCCCCACCTGGCAACCACCCTCCCTCGTTGCCATGGACATTGCCTCCTGGTGCATGTCGCCAAGGCAACCTCAATGACCTTTTGCTTCCCCCAAATGCTCAGCCTCCTTACAGCACAGTCACCTCCCCCATTGCTGAAAAGGACCCCCCTTGGAAGCCGAGCCCTTCTCCTTTAATTGACAGCCACACTGGCTTGGAACATGCAGTGGTCATCAATGACAGAAGCCCAATAATCACAAAACCCTTCAACCTCCAAGAAACCAGCCCCAGTGCAATATTTGCTATCATAGCCCCTGAGGCAACAAACACTTTAAGGAGCTCCAGTTCCGAGAAACAGTATGCCACACCGTGTGGGGCCACTGACAGTGACAGGCAATATGACAGTGTTCCTGACACATCTGACAAATCCAGTACAAGCAACTCTTTGGACAACCGCATCGAAAGCCTTGCTGCTGTCAACAAACGAAAGTCTCCCATTTGCAACACAGTCCAGATGGGGATTACCCCCACAGTACAAATGGGGACACGAACCGCTACACCAAGGAGGCACCACTCCATGTCCAGACCAAGTAGGAGGGACAGGTTATCACCCAGTCCTCAGTACAACTTCCATTCTATGGACAGGTACACCCAGAAAGTGGCAAGGGTGTCTCCTATACCCCTATCGCAAAGGTACAACTCCAGTGGCACTGAATCCAATGGCTTTCCTGGGATGAGTATTGACAAGGAGATCGATTCCCTGATTGCTCTTCAACTGAGCACACTACCGAATGGTAAATCAGATTCATCAGATTCTCCCAGTGCCACACTCTCGCAAATGTTGAGACTAAGTCAATGGTTGGACAGAGAGAGAAGTCCAGATGCATCTTGGGTTTAAAGATAGACAAGACAGACAAAATGGACTGGGTAGACAGAAGAGAGACACTGGACATTAGACAGACTGGTCAATTTTGGGTCTGCACTTGTTATTGCCTCACTCTTCTGAAGAAAAACCAAACAAAACCTGTTCAATAATAATCACCAAAAACTGTTTATATACTGACATTTGCTGTATGCCAGACAAAGTATGCGTGTGACTCATTATTGACAAAATGACTCATCATAGCTGATTGTGACTCTTGGCATGCGTGTTGGTGTATATGACTCATCACTCATTGTTCATTGACTCATATGGCATACATTGTAATGCATGGTACTATGCCTCATTCTGGTTGTGAATAGCTAATACAACATGGATGAACATAATACTTGTGGTTTTGTAAATTATGTAAAAAAATGAATAAATATGAAATATATTCAAAGTATTAAGCACACTTTAATGGAGCATGATAATAATAAGCGCACATAATGAAGTGCTGCTGAACTGGTTCTAAAGCATTAAAATTTACACAAAATGCATTATGAATGCCTTAATCACATTAAATTGTATTTATACAGAATTTGAATGGAGTTACATGTGCAACATGGTTGTCTGTGTAGATGTACAAAAATCTTTTCATGTGAGATGAAATTGAAGAGAAAGCTTTCATATTATCCAGATGACATGTTCAAAGCAATTATGTCATTTTGTTGCAGGATGTGCTTTGATAATGCTTGTTATAATATTAAATATTGATTAAATTGTTACACAGTAAGAATTATATATAAATTTACAAAAAGCCTGATGTAACTACTGTTATTCATAGAGGTTTATATCGACAAAAACACGACTCTTTTATATAAAAATTAATATTCATATATAACAAGTTGAAAACATATATAGATTATATGGTATGATATTATGACATTTTATATATTTTATAAACAAGTAGTGTTGTTAAATTACTTGTAGAGAAATCATTTCATGAAATTTCGATTATATAATTACTTGCTTATCATTTGAAATCTGTAAATAAGTTTAACCAAAATTGGTAAAGACGGTGGCACACATTTTTTACTAATGTACAGATTTTTTTCAGTAAAATATAAATTAATATAAGCAGAACATAAAGTAAAGACTGCCTTTAAATGTTGTATTAATTATTTTCTGCTTTCAGTGCTTAAGTGTCGTGTATATTTCCAGGGACGTATTGCAATGTACAATTTCTTTCTCATCTCATGATAGATTTACTTTTGATGAACCTGATTGTACATTAAGATTGAGATTATATGTGATGTACATGTACATGTATAATTGTATATTCTGAAGAAGAATTAAATATTTATCGTACAAAACTAAATATGCTCAGGTGTTTGACTAATTTCTTTCACAAAAAGGACAGAAAGGAGAAAGAAGGAAAGAAAGACAGCCAGATCAGACAAAATAGATTGGAACAATAGGTATTGAGGTAGACATATATTCTATAGAATAGATAGATAGATAAGAAGATAGATAAAAAGATAGATAAAAAGATAGACAGATATCGATAGAAAGATAGATAGATAGATAGCTAAATAGATAGATAGATTAGAAAGATTGATAGATAGATGAAAGATATGGAACGAGTTGCCCAGGACAGTTTCAACAATATGTCCTGTTAGACCTCAGAATGACTTCATATCACTTTGTCCATATTTCATGTTGACATTGACAAGTGCAAAATAATAGCCTAAGAACAAAATAGCTACAACAGAAATAAATAAATAAAGATGGATAGATAGATATACAATTGGAGCAATAACAACAACAATTTCATGGCACTCAAAAATCCATGGCTTTGAGTCCAACCCAGCTGCTTTAGGTCAGCTCCAGATCTGCTTTTTTCGTATTACTGAGTTTTGCTAATAATGCTGCTCTGCTAGGGCATGTTCAGTTTCTAAGTGCAAGCATTTTTCCAGGATCCATTAAACTGGATCATCAATGTTGATTTTGTCCAGAAGCAGGTTCTGCAAGCGTGCTATTTTTACAGCAAAGATTGCAAAGATGGCTTCTACAGCTGATTTAAACACTCAACGCAGTTTTATTTTTACATTTCCTGTTTGAATCACCGAAAATTACGGAATGAAGTAGTAGTTTGAGATTAGAACTGTGTGCAGTTATTTGGGCTGGCTGGTGCACACATACTGTATTAAGAAGCGGTTGCCACAGATATTGTACTACACTGAAAATATAAATCGTATAGGAAGTTTCCCTCAATATCTAGGCGGATTGCAACCAATCTTCCAGAGTGGAGATTACAGCTTTAGCTGTCACTTTTATCACAAAAAGTGTTTAAGGCTGTCAGATATTCCTTCAATGTCCTAACTCTTGATGTAATTTTGATTTTATATTAGATGCAATGTTTATTTCCATGATTCATCCCTGGAGTTTGTTGACTAACTGACCCAATTAGCAAATAGGAGTTATATCCTTACATGGCTGATTTCTTAATAGATTCCTTAATTTGTAATCCTGAGTGGAAGCTGATTAAACCTTTCAGCAGGGGGTAATGTTGTTCTTGTGAAGTTAGTGATGATCATGTATTTAAGCAGGCAGCTTATCCGCAGGTGGAAGGCAGCCACAGAAAGCAAACTGCAATTTGATTTTTTAGGGCATTGCTTTGATCAAGAGTAGTGTACGAGATTGCGCAAATTTGAAATCTCAAAAAGCGACCAAGATTGGGATGGCTAACTTTTTAATACACAGCTCTTGATGAGGTTTGCTTGAGTGCTATTGACACAAATGTCCACCAAGTTGAATAAATGCCATTTGCGGCAGCAGCCTAAACAGGAAGGAAAATGTAATAATATTTATGCTATAATATTAAATTTAATGTGCTGGCTTGAAGTCAGTTCAATATTCATTTGCATAGCAGCAGAAATATATGAGAACTCCACAATTTTGGAAATTAGAATTTTATAACTTTAGGTCACTTGCAACTTGTAACAATAGTCTTATACCTTTCAAATATCCTTCTGGTAGATTATGTGACTAAACAACCCAAGTCTGCTTAAAAATAACACAAACTGTTGTGTGAATTAATATCACTCGAGCCCAAAAGGATGAGATAATATTGATTCACAAGATGGCTTGTGATATTGGTATGCACAGCCTTGTATGTGGTTGTTTTTTTTTGTTTTAAGTTCAATATTCTTATTGAAGTTAGCTGCTGATGTCATTGACAAGCTCCGATAAAAATTGTTACATTTGTAGTTCTAAGCATGTTGATGTCTGCATCATGCATAAATCCTAGGAAATCCGAATGCTGAGAAATCAACAATGATAGCATAGATGGTTTTCTATTGTGTTTCAATCTGTTTCATCACAGCAAGAGTAACCAATACCAAAACTTTATTCATACTAGTAAAACGATACTGGTCTCTTCTTTTCTTTTCAAGGATAATTGACAATCCTAATTTGGTCTTAGATTGGATAGAATGGAACATTTATATTTCCTCTTATCTCGAATTGGCCAAATATGAAGTCGTTTTACAGTATCTCCTCTTACTTTGATGCATCTCACTAGAATCCCACAAGAACAGATTTGGTCAGAATCGGTTTTTCCATCAGGCAGCTCCCAACAGAAGTAGCCTCCTCCCCCAACTCCAACAAGTCTACGCAGAGGACTGGAGCCATTTGTTGACAGTTGAACACAACCAATCACTCTGGCTTGTTTTCCGACACCAGGCTGTTGTCTGAATGCGCTTGATTGTGGCATCTGTGTGATCTGCACTTTTTCCTCTTTCTCTCTCTTTGAGTCCAAGTTTGACTGCCACTTGAGTCAGCTGCCATCAAAAGCAAAATAAATATATGCGGAGGCCAACCATACAGGCCACATTGTAATTCTTTTAAAAGTGTGAAACAAATTGCCATAAAAGTTCCAGATCTGTGATAGATTATTATTGTTTAGGATCTATTGCATGTTGCACATAGAAAAATGCAGCAAAGTTATCACATAAACAGCGACACAATCTTGTATTTTTATTTGAATTGCATAGATGTCAAGAGATTGAGGTTAACAAACTAGAAGGTGTTGTGTCTTTATTTGTTAATGTTGGTTTTACTGGCAATGACACTACAGCTCACAGATTCACTGCAAAAATTACAACAATATAGCACAGTGACATACACTTGGCCATCAAGCTGCATCAGCTGGTGGAATGCTGTGTGGCATGGTCCTGTCAGTCCTGTCATTTTCACCGAGAGAGATTATATCCAAAGACGGGTTTGTAGGAATTCAATCAGCAAAAGCCAACTGGGATCAATGATCAAGTGCCTCACATATTTATCATACACTACTCCTGTGTGATAGCTTACAAGTAAAATATCATACCACACAATATATATTGTAGATGTGTATGTGGGTAATATACATCTTGATAAATCACACAGGACATCCTAGTTACAAACAAATAGTTCCCCACCTTTGTAGTGTGCCAATTACACATGATTTTTTATGGGCAATTGGAAATTATGATTCTTATTGTATTGATTTAATTGATGCACCAATATTAAGACTTTTTTTTTCTTTCTATTTTCAGTGTTGATCATGGTGGCCGGCCTGATGGTTTTCCCTCTCGGTCTGGAGTCGCGTTTCGTCCAACACTACTGCTCATCTTCAGGACCCTTCAATGCAGGCAATTGCCAGTTAGGTTTGGGCTATATGCTTGCCATCATGGGCACATCGCTTGCAATGTTCTGCCCGTTCCTATCACAATACACTGACATGAAAGTGCAAGATTCCACTTACGTATAGCATAGGGCCCCACCTGGCAACCACCCTCCCTCGTTGCCATGGACATTGCCTCCAAGGCAACCTCAATGACCTTTTGCTACCCCCAAATGCTCAGCCTCCTTACAGCACAGTCACCTCCTCCATTGCTGAAAAGGACCCCCCTTGGAAGCCCACCCCTTCTCCTTTAATAGACAGCCACACTGGCTTGGAACATGCTGTGGTCATCAATGACAGAAGCCCAATAATCACAAAACCCTTCAACCTCCAAGAAACCAGCCCCAGTGCAATATTTGCTATCATAGCCCCTGAGGCAACAAACACTTTAAGGAGCTCCAGTTCCGAGAAACAGTATGCCACACCGTGTGGGGCCACTGACAGTGACAGGCAATATGACAGTGTTCCTGACACATCTGACAAATCCAGTACAAGCAACTCTTTGGACAACCGCATCGAAAGCCTTGCTGCTGTCAACAAACGAAAGTCTCCCATTTGCAACACAGTCCAGATGGGGATTACCCCCACAGTACAAATGGGGACACGAACCGCTACACCAAGGAGGCACCACTCCATGTCCAGACCAAGTAGGAGGGACAGGTTATCACCCAGTCCTCAGTACAACTTCCATTCTATGGACAGGTACACCCAGAAAGTGGCAAGGGTGTCTCCTATACCCCTATCGCAAAGGTACAACTCCAGTGGCACTGAATCCAATGGCTTTCCTGGGATGAGTATTGACAAGGAGATCGATTCCCTGATTGCTCTTCAACTGAGCACACTACCGAATGGTAAATCAGATTCATCAGATTCTCCCAGTGCCACACTCTCACAAATGTTGAGACTAAGTCAATGGTTGGACAGAGAGAGAAGTCCAGACGCATCTTGGGTTTACAGATAGACAAGACAGACAAGATGGACTGGGTAGACAGAAGAGAGACACTGGACATGGGACAAACTGATTAGACAGACAGACTGGTCAATTTTGGGTCTGCACTTGTTATTGCCTCACTCTTCTGAAGAAAAACCAAACAAAACCTGTTCAATAATAATCACCAAAAACTGTTTATATACTGACATTTGCTGTATGCCAGACAAAGTATGCGTGTGACTCATTATTGACAAAATGACTCATCATAGCTGATTGTGACTCTTGGCATGTAATATGACTCATCACTCATTGTTCATTGACTCATATGGCATACATTGTAATGCATGGTACTATGCCTCATTCTGGTTGTGAATAGCTAATGCAAAATGGATGAACATAATTTTCTCGTTTTGTAAATTATGTAAAAAAAAATGAATAAAAACAAAATATATTCAAAATATTAAGCACACTTTAATGGAGCATGATAATGATAAGCGCACATAATGAAGTGCTGCTGAACTGGTTCTAAAGCATTAAAATTTACACAAAATGCATTATGAATGCCTTAATCACATTAAATTGTATTTATACAGAATTTGAATGGAGTTACATGTGCAACATGGTTGTCTGTGTAGATGTATTAAAATCTTTTCATGTCCGATGAAATTAAAGAGAAAGCTTTCATTAGAGGTGTGCCGATACTGGCATCGGGTATCGGTATCGGCGGTATCGGCAGCCTAAGCATCGGTATCGGGGTATCGGTTTTTAATAGGGCCGATTCCGACACATTTGGCAGACCCCCCTCTACTGCAGCGCCACCAAACGTCAGTGATGTGTATCAGTCATGCTTGGCTGGAGCCAGCTGAAGGCTGAGCGTAACGCATCATTGAACAGCAGCTCTTGTGCCCGTCTTATCTGTGTCTCATCTCATTAATAAGTCATTATAGCATGTAATATAATACCGCATGCTATATTTTAAAGGTAATAGGTATATTTATATAATCTGTACTATAATGGTTGTCTCACAACAATTGAGAATTCTAACCTCCCTGTACTTTTATTCTAATAATTGTCAATAAATGCGGAAATCAGATGACTGAATATTATGACTATATTCATGAATATATATAGTATACAAAGATATTTTCCACCCTTTTAGGGTCTCAATGTCTTATTTCATAATTGTGGTGTCTCTTGATCAGCTAGTTAAGAATGCTGTCATTAGAGGAAAGTTGGTTTTTTTTAAACAATAAATTTAATGCACAATATATTTAAGTTATGAGTGAATATAACGTGAATCAAACTTTCTTGAAATATATATAATGATAATATAGAAAGGAACTGTGTAGGCTATGTATTTCAATGCAGTCTTTACTCTATAATTGATTAGCAAATTTGTTAAAATAGCCGTTTAATGTCGAGTGTTAAATACATTGATTGAGCCTAATAAAGCAAGGCTCAGAACTTTCATAAGGGTCCTCCCAGTGACTTCTCACGGCCAATTAAAAGCTGGTGCCATGAAGCTCCCCACCAGTGTTCCTGGTCACCCTCCCCCCCTCGGTCTGCATTCATTCCTTGGCCTCTGATATTTCTCGTTAAAACTTTACTAAATTTACACAATAGTCTCTTGAAATTCTTTATGCCTAGATGACCACCATGCAACTTGTTAGCTGCAGGCTCAGGGAAAATTGGCCTAAATATGAGTTTCAATTGTAAATGGACTAAAAAGAAATACAAAGCATTCCAACATCACATAATAATTTTCCGAAATGTGCTCACTTTCTGCCAAGCAAAACATCTGAAAGAAGTACTATATAGTCATAATAGGCGCATATCCATCAATGAATGATTCTATATGTATCTATTGGTCTGTCTGTCCTCCTGTTGTCCTCAGCGATGTATCTCCTTCTGGTGTAATATATCGGGCCTATATATTAGGCCGTTAAATAATTTTTGTGAAGTTGTCAGATTTAGGCTTACTGACCTATGACCCTGTCTTTAAGTTTAGAATATTTTAATATCAGTTCAGAATCTTTTAAAGGCATCTATATATAGTACCCACATATATGTTTACCTGTGTAATGACGCATGTGTATAGCATTCATTAGATGCAGGTACATTGTGCAGGGCAGAAAAAAAAACCCCGGGGGTATGATAATTTGATGTTCTATGAATTTGATGTTTTGTCAGTAATTAAATTGACACATTTTAAAGTGAAAAACAAGTCTTGACCTCTATCAGGCATGAATATGAATGGACGTTTTTTGCATAGATACAAATTTATATTACTTGCAGCATTTGCTTTACAGTGTGTTCCATTGTGTGACATTGACAATGTCATTAATGTCATTATGAGGCAGTTATAATTGATTTTGAACTGTTTCACAATATTTAACAAAATAAAAGAATGCAGTCCATTCAGTTGTTCCTCTTCATTTAAGAAGATGAAGCAATCTATGAAGTCATGATTTCCAGTGAAGTTGGCAGTCAGTGGTGCGTGAACGTTCCAGCTGGGTGCAGATTGGCTTCAGATTGATGGGCTATCAGTTAGGGTTTAATCTTGGCACCCCTGGCGGCAATTAGGGGTAACTATGGTATCGGTATCGGAATCGGTATCGGCCGATACTTAAGGCTAGTATCGGTATCGGCCTGGTATCGGAAATTTCTGGTATCGGTACACCTCTAATATACATCTTGATAAATCACACAGGACATCCTAGTTACAAACAAATAGTTCCCCACCTTTGTAGTGTGCCAATTACACATGATTTTTGATGGGCAATTGGATATAATTATGCTTGTTGCATTGATTTAATTGATGCACCAATATTAAGACTTTTTTTTTCTTTCTATTTTCAGTGTTGATCATGGTGGCCGGCCTGATGGTTTTCCCTCTCGGTCTGGAGTCGCGTTTCGTCCAACACTACTGCTCATCCTCAGGACCCTTCAATGCAGGCAATTGCCAGTTAGGTTGGGGCTATATGCTTGCCATCATGGGCACATCACTTGCAATGTTCTGCCCGTTCCTATCACAATACACTGACATGAAAGTGCAGGATTCCACTTACGTATAGCATAGGGCCCCACCTGGCAACCACTCTCCTTCGTTGCCATGAACATTGCCTTCCCGGTGCATGTCGCCAAGGCAACCTCAATGACCTTTTGCTTCCCACAAATGCTCAGCCCCCTTACAGCGCAGTTACCTCCTCCATTGCTGAAAAGGACCCTCCTTGGAAATAATGCAACATGAATGAATATAATTCTTGTCATTTGTAAATTATGTTAAAAAAATGAATACATACAAAATATATTCAAAATATCAATCGCACTTTAAAGGAGCATGATAAGGATAAGTGCACACAACAAAGTTCTGCTGGAGTGGTTCTAATGCATTAAAATTTACACAAAATTTATTACAAATGCTTTAATCACATTAAATCGTATTTATACAGAATTTGAATGTAGATACATGTGCAACATGGTTGTCTGTGTAGATGTAAAAATCGTTTAATGTTGAGATGAAATTGTAGAGAAAGCTTTCGTGTTATCCAGATGACATGTTAAAAGAAATAAGTATGTCCTTTCGTTGCAGGATGTGCTTTGATTAGGCGTGGTTTAAATATTGATTAAATTATTAAGCGGTAAGAATATATATAAATTTACAATGCCATATTTAGCTACTGTTATCTATAATATAATAATAATATATAATATAGTATGATTTTATATAGCGCCCATTCCAGATAAATCTACTCACCGGCGCTCACCATGCTGAACGGCAATCATACCAATCACTATAGAGGTTTATACAAACAAAAACTAGTACCAGTGCTAAATAACTTGAGAATCTTTTCATAAAGCTTCGCTGAATTACTTGCTCATCATTTGAAATCTTTTAAAAAGTTTAACCAAAATTGGTAAAGATAGTGGCACACATTCTATACTGATGTGCAGATTTGTTTTCAGTAAAAAAAATAAAATAAATTCGAGCAGAATATAAAATAAAGACTGCCTTTAAATGTTGTTTTAATTTGTTTCTGCATTTAGTGCTAAAGTGTCGTGTATATTTCCAGGGACATATTGTGATATACAATTTCTTTCTGATCTCATGATAGATTTACTTTTGATGAACCTGATTGTAAATTAAGATTGAGATTATAATGTGATGTACTTGTATATGTATAATTGTATATTTTGAAGAAGAATAAAATATTTATCG
Source organism: Platynereis dumerilii (assembly GCA_026936325.1). NCBI lineage: Eukaryota > Metazoa > Annelida > Polychaeta > Phyllodocida > Nereididae > Platynereis > Platynereis dumerilii. The sequence continues at coordinate 94,367,468 of JAPTHN010000002.1, forward strand.
TACAAAACTAAAGTTTGCGTTTGACTTGTTGCTTTCACAAAAAGGCAGGAAGAAGAAGGAAGGGAAGAAAGAAGGCCGGATCGGACCACCTAATAGATGGGATTGATAGGTAGGAAGGTAGAAGTGTATTAGATAGATAGATAGATAGATAGATAGATAGATAGATAGATAGATAGATAGATAGATAGATAGATAGATAGATAGATAGATAGATAGATAGATGCTGAAACCAAAACAGGAAAGTACATTTAAATTTAAATTATGTTTTTTTTTTTTTATTGTTTCACAAGTGATGAACTACCACATATTCTGATATTTTTTACATATAGACTTTTATTTGACAACGGAATATCACATAGATACATGTGTCATAAATCAAAATTAAATAAATCATATAAGGAAATGAATATGTACAAAAGAGGGATAGCAACTACATCTAAAGAGTGAAAGGATTGTACAATAGTGCAATTATATTCAATTACATATGTTTAACTGTGTTACAAGTATTTTAAATTCATGGAAAGATATTAAGCCAATTTAGAAAATAAAATAAAAATTAAAATAAAAGAACTATTACCCTGCATTTACAAAAAAACAAATCAATAATAATCCAAATAATAAATAAAATTGTAAAATCATGAGTCCAATCGTTGGTTACTAATAATAATCAATGGGTTTTCATGTGCATTATGGAATCAATAGTTACTGTAGACAAGTATGAACAGCGGGAACCGCTTTTAAGTCCATACAATGTCACTGTAATAATCTAATACTAGAATTACAAGCACCAGAGAAGATAACATTATATATTAAATGAACAATATAAAGAGCACCATACAATACTACAGTCATACATTAAAGCACCATATCATACAATTTTCACAGCACCATTTCATTAGCACAAGAACATCATTTGTAGAAGATAATATATATATATAACAAATGTACATGACATGTCTGCAGAAATTTCTAAGAAAATAAATGAGTATGTACAAAGATAACAATACAGCAGTGAACAGTATAAAGCACAAACACATGGAAGCAACACAATTAATATGCCACTAACCACTCAGATTCCAGGAGCAAATAACAGTTGTCTAATGTCTAGTGCTATGATTGGTTATCGATTTTTAATGCAATGTACAAAAATTTACCAAGTGCAAAAATTACATTGAGGTCTTTTGAAATCATCAGTTGATGAAATTGTTCAGATTGAGAGAGTACTACAAACCCATTAATCGACTTAGATGCTACATTGAATAATTTATCTCTAGAATCCAGCCATTTTGGGCATGTCATTAAACAATGGAATTCATCCTCCACAAGGTTTAAGTTGCATTTCTCGCAAATTCGATTTTCCACTGGGACATAGGGGCGTTTGTGTCTACCTAGTTCAATGTTTAGGTTATGAGAACTTAGTCTGAAGCGGGCTATATTAGTGTAAACAGCTCTAGGAAGATTGTGGTTGAGATACGGTTCGATTCGCGTATCCATTTTAAAGGTTTTATATGTTCTAAGTTTTGGATATTTTATGTTATCATTTATGTCACTCATCATAGTGTTCTTTGCATGATCAAACATTAATGCAATTGACTTATTCAGGTCAAAATTCATAAACTATGCAGCAAGAGTTATAACTAATCAGTTTGATTATATAAATGTTCGAGGTTTGGATATAGTAAAGAGTTTAGGGTGGATGAATGTAAGACAAAGGTTTCAATATTTTAATATACTACTGTTATTCAAATGTATTCATGGACTTGCTCCACACTACCTAGCAAATAATATTATTATGGAATGTGAAGTTGCTACTCGTACCACTAGATCTCATGACAGTATGAATGTTTGCGTACATATTGTTGAGAATATGTCTCAAAGTAGATCTTTTACTTTTACTGCAACTGTTTTATGTAACAATTTACCAAATGATCTCTAGAATGTTACTGATATGAATATGTTTAAGACAAAGTTGAAAAGATTTATCCATGGTGCTTAGCGTTGTTTACTTTTTTTAATTTAGTTTACATTTATGTCTTTTTATGTACTTTTATAATTGTTTTTAGATTTTATTATTCATTTATATTTTTATGCAGGACCAACTTGAAAAACAGTTTTACTGAATGTAGTTTATCCTGTAATGTAAATATATTTCATGTTGTTTATCCTGTAATGTAAATATATTTCATAAATAAAATAAAAAATATAACATCAATTTGAAGACTGTCAGAGACTTTGCAAAGTCTTGTGAGCCAACATGGCGCACATTTCTCTTTTAGCTGCATTTGAATTGCTAAACATTTGCGGAGAAGTAACGGACATTCAGAATTTTTGAGTCTAAACAGATATTTCACTGCAGCTGATTGCTGCCTAATAAGTAATGGAAATCTACCAGCATCTGCTAAAATAGCAGTTGTTGGTGTTTGATATCGGACACCAAGCATATTTTTGAGGTAGTTCAATTGTATCTTTTCTACATCAATATTTTCTTTTTCCGGAAACCAAACCACTATTATATTCCAAAATTGGCAATATATATGTGTGTCAAACATTTTTAGATTTAGCTTGGGGGAAAGATAGCCAACAGTAGATCTTGTATTTTCTTTGAGCGCATAAATCGCCTTTTGTGCTTGCGTTATCAAGTGTGCATACATCTCTTTATGTATGTTTTTAGAATTACAAACACATGTCCTAGGTATTTGTATGAGTTTACTATCTCAAGCTCTTTGTTACCAATTGTAAAGTTAACGTTACTTGAGATTTTGTTTTGCGTTTTACTGAATATCATAACCTTACTTTTCTGAGAGTTAATTATCAGGTGCCATTTCTTGCAATATAATTCAACATTACTCAACAAGGTTTGCATGCCATTTTCAGTTTCAGACATCAATACAAGATCATCAGCATAAAGCAAGTGTGTGTATGTGGTGCCATCTACTGAAATACCACATTTTTGGTCTAGATAATCACTCATGTCTGAAAGATATAGATTAAATAGCTTTGGACTAACAATACCACCTTGCAGGACACCGTAAGTACTATCAATATTAGCACCAAGTTCACCCTGCCATCTAACTCTTGCCCTAGATTTAGAAAACATACTGCGAATTACTTTGATGAGCCTACCACCGTATCCTTTCTTGATCATCTTGTAATAGAGAAAACTGCGGTTTACAAAGTCAAAAGCCTTAGAAAAGTCTATGAAGGTTATGAATAAATCTTTCCGCTTAGACTTTTGAAGTGATATTAGTGTGTCAATAATGAAGACATTATCACTTGTCCTACAACCTTTGGTGAAACCGAACTGATACTGGTCAACAATGTCAGTGATATTTTTTACAATGACATGCAGAAATACATGTTCCCGCCCACTTTTCGAAATCTTGACTGCTCTTTGTGTTTAAAACACCTCAGGACTGGCGACAAAACCAGATGACTGCTTAAGTTGTTTTCTGTTTGCAACTTTGCAGATTACAGTTTTGCGTTTGTATGATTCTTGTTTGATTGTTTGTTATTGTCACCAAGAGTACTCAGTAAAGGTAATGTCCTCAGTCTACGTTGCCTACAGCAACGTGAAGACTGTGACCTCGGTCTAGTCAGAGTGCTTTTGAGAGGTATAGCCTGCATTGTCTCATGTCCGCAGAAGTAGAATTATGTTAGATTGAATATTGATTTTGTCAAGACATCATTCTTACATATTGTCACTGTCAACAACTTCGTCAAAACTTTGTAATTGTAATTTGGGGCAATACTTCTGACTCATAAACATCTGATGTTGTGGCGAAATTTTTATCACAGATTTCATATAAACACCTCATTTTGCTGCAGATTGAATAAAACACTAGAATTTTATCACTCATTATAGATGTTATACTGCAACATTGCTGATAACTTGCTGCCTAATTTGTGTAACAATCTGTTTCATCACACCACAAATAACCAATAACAGAACTTCATTATACTAGTAAGAAGATACTTGCATTTGTTTCTTCTTTTCTTTTCACGGATAACTGACAACCTTGGACCTTGGTACCTAATTTGGATTGCATAGAATGGAACATTTATATTTTCTCTTATTTCTTATCTCGAATTGGGCCAAGATGAACTCATTTTATCTACTCTTACTTTAATACACCTCACTACAAATCCATAAGAACAGACTTGGTCAGACCTGGTTTTTCCATCAGGCAGCTCCAAACAGAAGTAGTCTTCTCCCCCCTCTCCAACAAGTCTATGCGGAGGACTGTAGCCATTTGTTGACAGTTGAACGCAACCAATCACTCCGGCTTGTTTTCCGACACCAGGCTGTTGTCTGAATGCACTTGATTATGGCATCACTGTGATCTGCACTTTTTTCTGTCTCTCTTTGAGTCCTACACTCTAAACATTTGGTTGTCACTGTGACTAGTTTATGACTACTTTAGAGTAGTATTTGTAAAGTGCATTGAGATGATCCATGTAATGCGCTGTTAAGAAATAAGAAATAAAATTATTATCATTAGTAATGGTTGCAAAAATTTGGTAGTCACTTCCTGCAAAATCATTTCAACTATTCTATCATAGTCAAAATGACTACGTTGACTATGTAAGTGTCCTAAAGGTAGCCAATTTGATCACCATCTGGTAGCTTTGGTTACCAGAGTGGTACAGCTTACTAATCCAATATTTGTCACATTGATAACCTTATAGTAATTTTGTCTCAAGGAGTTGTCGGTTTAGGCACCGGAATAACCACTCTAGAGTTGTCATCTTGTCCACCCTGCGTTTAGAGTGTAGTTTGACTGCCACTTGAGTCATCTGCAATCAGAAGCAAATAAATATATGCAGAGGCCAACCATACAGGCCACACTGTAAATCTCAAGTTTGAACCAATATCGAAGAAAATTTCAGATTTGTGCGGTGCATGACTGTTAGTATATACAATACAATACCATAAGATCACTTCTGTGTTGCATGTACAGTATGTCAGAGCAGCAAAGTTACCACATAAACAGCAACACAAGCTGGCATTTTAATTTGCATTAAATTGTGTATTGACAAGGCTTGCAGACTGAATTAGTCAAGAAATTATTGAGAATAAAATACCAGAAAGGTGTAATTTATTTATTGTTACTGTGGTCTACTGGTAGTAACACTACAGCTTACTGATTCACTGCAAAAATTACAACAACATTGCACAGTGACATACACTTGGCCATCAAGCTGCATCAGCTGGTGGTATGCTGTGTGGTATGGTCCTGTCAGTCCTGTCATTTCCACCAAGAGAGATTATATTCAAAGAAGAGTTTGTAGGAATTCAATCAGCAAAAGCCAACTGGGATCAATGATCAAGTGCCTCACATATTTATTGCACACTGCTTCTATTTCTATGTGATAGCACTGTAAGTACAATACAACATTCAACTCATATCATTAAGACTTTTTTTCTTTCTCTTTTCAGATTTGATCATGGTGGCTGGCCTGATGGTTTTCCCTCTCAGTCTGGAGTTGCGTTTCGTCCAACACTACTGCTCATCCTCAGGACCCTTCAATGCAGGCAATTGCCAGTTAGGTTGGGGCTATATGCTTGCCATCATGGGCACATCGCTTGCAATGTTCTGCCCGTTTCTATCACAATACACTGACATGAAAGTGCAGGATTCCACTTACGTATAGCATAGGGCCCAACCTGACAACCACCCTCCCTCGTTGCCATGAACATTGCCTCCTGGTGCATGTCGCCAAGGCAACCTTAATGACCTTTTGCTTCCCCCAAGTGCTCAGCCTCCTTACAGCACAGTCACCTCCCCCATTGCTGAAAAGGACCCCCCTTGGAAATAATCCGACATGGATGAACATAATTCTTGTTATTTTGTAAATTATGTAAAACATGAATAAACACAAAATTATATTCAAAATATCAAGCACACTTTAATGGAGCATGATAACGATAAGCGCACATAACAAAGTTCTGCTGGACTGGTTCTAAAGCATTAAAATTTACAAAATGCATTATAAATGCCTTAATCACATTAAAGTGTATTTATACAGAATTTGAATGGAGTTGTATGTGCAACATGGTTGTCTGTTTAGATTTAAAAATCTTTTCATATTGAGATGAAAATGTGGAGAAAGCTTTCATGTTTTCCAGATGACATGTTCAAAGCAATCTGTCCTTTGATTGGGCTTGTTATAAATATTGATTAAATTATTAAGCAGTAAGAAATTACTAAGAATTATACTATTATCTATAGAGATTTATATAGACAAAAACAAAACTCTTTTATAAAAAGACTCATACTCAGATATATTAAGTGGAAAACATAAAAATTATATAGTATGATATATTATGACATTTTATATATTTTATAAACTAGTACCAGTGCTAAATAACTGGTTGAGAATCTTTTCATAAAGCTTCAATTACTTGATCATCATTTGAAGTCTTTGAAAAATTTAAACCAAAATTGGTAAAGATGGTGGCACACATTTTTTACTGATGTACAGATTTGTTTTCAAAAGTACGAGCAGAATATAAAATAAAGACTCTTTAAATCTTGTATTAATTTGTTTCTAATTTCAGTGCTCGAGTGCCGTGTACATGTATATCTCGAGGGATGCATTGCGATGAACAATATTGCAAATTAAGATTGAGATTATATGTGATTTACATGTACATGTAGTCAGGGCCCAACCCTTCAATCAGTACATATTAATGGAACTGGCCTGGACAACTCCTTCCATATGTTCAGTGCTGGTCAGCTTGGCATCCAGTGTTGCTTGGTGAGTTTGAGGATGATGAAACAGTACATGACAACCAGCTTTTGATGCTGCTTCTGCTACTGCTGACGACATACATCACTTTGGTCCTGCTCAATGATAATTGGCAATATTTTAATGAATGTGCATTACACAACAATTCAAGCGAGTACACCAGCTCAATTAAAGAAATACTGCCTATGCAGATGTTAAAGACTGAATTTCGGTTATATTCATATTATGATTTGCCAGGATTCATTTTATAAATTCATATTTCTTTAATACACTTTACAGTAAACTACTGAATTAGGTGATTAATGTCCTCAAATAGGAACGCTTCATTTAAGAAAAACAGAAACACTCTATTTAATTGTATTTTATCTACTGTTTAACACACAAGGGTCCGAGGAGGGATAAACAATAAAGATAGAATAGAAACTTAAGATTTTCTCTTGATACTACCGACTATTGCTCCTGATATCAACAAAGCTTATGATTATGTTATCAACGATGCAGTTGACTCTGTATGACACAGGTCTTCATAAAGGTTGACTGTGCGGCTGTAAATAATGCTGAAATCTAACATAGAAACAAATTGTCACTCTGATGTTGATGAGAGTGTTTATGTTTGTTAATACTGCTGTGCCAATGAGGCATGTTCAGTTTCTAATTGCAAGGATTTGCCAGGATTCATTAAAATGGATCATCAATGTTAATCCAGAAAAAGGTTCTGCAAAGATTGCATAGATGGCTTCTGTATCTGATTTAAACACTCATCGCAATTTAAATTTTATGTTTCTTGTTTGAACTACTAAAAACTTCTGAATGAAGTAGGCATGTAGAGATTAAAATTTGTGCAGTTATTTGGGCTGACTTGGGCACACATTCCATATTAAGAAATGGTTTCCACAGAAATTGTAGACTGTATATGAATTATATAGGAAGTGTCCCTCAAGTATCTAATCTGATTGCGACCAATCTTCAAGAGTGGAGATAAAAAGCTTAAGCTGTCACTTCTTGTCAAAAACAGTGTTTAAGGCTATCAGATAATTTTTCAATGTCCAAATTCTTTATGCAATGTTTAGGCTGTCAGATATTCCTTCAATGTCACAGCTCTTGATGCAATTTTAATTTAAATGCAATGTTTATATTCATAACTCAGCCCTGGAGTTTGTTGACTAACTGACCCAATTAGCAAATAGGAGTTATATTCTGACATGGCTGATTTCTTAATAGATTTCTTGATTCGTAATCCAGACTGGAAGCTGATTAAGCCTCTCAGCAGGGGGCTAATGTTGTTCTTGTGAAGTTAATGACGATCATGTATTTAAGCAGGCAGCTCATCTGCAGGTGGAAGGCAGCCACAGAAAGCAAACTGCAATTTGATTTTCCAGGGCATTGCTTTGATCAAGAGTAGTGTACGAGATTACTTGGCCATTGCGCAAATTTGAAATCTCAAAAAGCAACCAAGATTGGGACGGTTAACATTGCAACACACAGCTCTTGATGAGGTTTGCTTGAGTGCTATTGGCGCAAGTGTGCACCAAGTTGAATTACTGCCATTTGCAGCAGTAGCTTTAACAGGCAGGACACTGTAAGATGCATGAGGTACAATTAATAATATAGGCTGGCTTGTTATTGTACAGTTTTGGAAACTTAAATTTCATGACATTAGGTCACTGCACACAAATATCACAAGCTGTTATGTGAATTAAAATCACTCAAGCCCAAAAGTTGAGTGATATTAATTAACACAACAGTGAGTGATATTGGTATGCACAGCCCTAACGTGGGGTTGTTTGTTCTTATCACCTGGTTTAAAATTTTTTCTTTTCTGCCATTACAAAAATGTGGCATCTCCATAGTTAACTATGCTTGGGCCATTGTTTGTTTATGACCTTATCAGTAAGCTGCAATGCTGTTGATTTCATGACATTATTTAACAATATCACAGGCCCTATTATTTTGTCTTGAGACCATTATGTAATACTCGCAGCAACCGTGTGATCATGGCTGAAAAGTATGGTGCACAACTTAAATTTAGAAATTTCATTAATTTTTTTACACTAGATGGAGCTGTTCTCTGTGGGTCTTGTCATGGCATCTGCTGCCCCCTTGTGTTATGATGAGGCATTGCTGTTTAATAATTGTAGAGATGAGGAAAGGCTCATAGGAGGCATGCATACTGGCATTTACTGCACAATCAAGCTGACTTATTGTGCCATATCATTCGCCTGGCTTAAACATTCCCATAGATAAATTATATACATCGACAGCTCCGCAGGCACTGATTGTACACCGAAGAACTGTAAATGGAAAATAATGTCTTGTGCACAGAAAAGTTTTGCAGAGTATCACCAGCTTTTACTAACTACTTCAACTGACAGCAAATGTGATGAAGTGATCCTTTATGACAAAGCAGTTCAAGTTCAGTGTTGAGGTAAGTTGCAGATGTCCTTGACATGCTCTGATAAATATTGCATGAGTTGCATTTGCAGTTCAGATCATGTTTATGTTTTGCATCTACGCTTGGAACCTCAGAGTTAACTTTACTTAATCTAAATACCAAGCCATTTTACATTTACAAGAAATCCTGAAGGGCGTGCTGTCAATTACCAAGTTCTGCAGAAGTTCAGAAATAAACCAAACAGATAGGCGGCTGTTTGGATATCTGAGATATCAGTAGTGGTAGTATGTTATCTCATATACAATTGGTCCACGGCTGGCCTGATTAGCCTATCAAGTGCGGATGCATGGATGGATGATTGAGGCTTTACGTCAAGGATTTATGCACTTGGTTGGCTGATTAGGACAGGAGGACACGGAAATCAGGTGCTGCATGATTGAAACAGCTGTCAACAAAAGCTGTATTTCATTGGGGGCGGGGTTTATTTTTTTATCTGTGGGGGGAGGGGATATCTATGGGGGGGGAGGTGCTTTGATTTTTGTTTAGATCTGCAAAGAGAAAAGACAAATTGTGACAGTGAAAACAGACAGTTATAGAGTATAATAAAGAAACACAGGGCATAGAGAGTGAAGCTACACACCCAGCAAGCACTGGAGATAGCTCTAAAATCAGTAGACTTTTCTTCCTTGTTTTACCAAGCAGTCTACAGCCCATTTATGGACACCAAAATAATAAAATGTACTTACCTTACAGAGAAATGCCACTGCAAGGCTATATTACCAATGGGACATTCCCAGATTGCCTGTGATTGTCTGAAGTTTGGTCTTGAATCATTCCCATGTTGGAGTTGTTGGGTGTAATGATAGTTCTATGAAATGTTTAGCCTACCTACTCTTCCACATGTTAAAAGATATTCATCTATGATTTCTTGCTAAGGTGTATCTACAATTTTGTAAACATATCATCTAATCAACATGCCTGTGCAGCAAGCATGGCCTTCATAACTTCAAAGTTACGAAGCAAATTTGATAAAGTATAGTTATAGATGGCACCACTCGGCTCACCATTGCTCATTCTTGATTCTTTGACAAACTTGAGACTCAATCTACTTTTTAAGTCAACTGTGATATATGTAAGCTGGGATAGAAACACATTTTGAGATAATGCACTGTTTGTTTGTTACAGCTTAGTTATGCTTTCAGTGTTGATAGATGCAATGATTCCTTGCTGTGTTTTTATTAATCACTTGTTCATTGTTAAATTGGAACTTCTGTTTGCCAAATGCATGCCAGTATAGATGGCGTTATGTGTGGTACAGCAGGAGGCTTTGTTCTCTGGGGAGCTGATCTGTCTCAGCAAGCACAGTATCGAGGCTGTCTAAGAGGTCCATGAAGTTCCTTCTACATCGAAACTAGTACTAGGTTATTAAATATCACTAGATAAATGAAAACCCAGTGTCTCTAGGCAAATTATTTGTGTATGGTAATCTGGTTGATCATCCACAAATGTTGTCATATTGACACATGGACCAATATTAATCATGGCATGAAAAACTCTAATACCAGGGTAGACTCATTCCATCAAGAGGCCTTGGTTTTTTTAAAAACCATTTAACCTGAGGAGGAGATCAATTCCAAAGACAAAAACCAAAAATGACCGGATAAACCAAATTTCAATGCAAAAACCACCATGGTTGTCTCATAAAACCACTTGATATTTTCAAAAACCGCTTTTGTCCTAAATTTTTTAGAGTGTGTGAATATTTGAGCCTGAGGTAGATTTATAACATGAATTCACTGGCAATTGATGGATGCATTGTCGCAAGTGATTTGAAATAGAGTAGTGGCAATAAAGAACTGAAGTGGCATTGGTCGTATATTTGCTTTAACTTTTTCAGCTATTACTCCAAAATGGGTTGAGTTCTATTCTAAGAACTTGTCCTGGAAGTCTTCAGTTAAGCACCTGGGTAACATAGTCCGTCAGGATCTTAGGGAGTCAGATGAAATAAGAGCCAAGCAGAGTGATTTCATTGGTAAGGCAAACAGTGTTATTGCCAACTTTAAGACAGTATCAAGAGACATGTGTGCCAAGTTGTTCAATTCCCAGTGTCCAGTGTTGTAGCTTCTATGGATGTGAGGCTTGGATAATAACAGACCCTGATGTAAATGCTTTCTTTGTAACGTGGAGGAAAGCAGTTCGTCAGCTATGGAATCTTCCCTTCACTACTAGATCGTCTCTCCTCCCTGAACTGATGAAGTGCAAGCCTGTCCAGTACCAAATATACCAAAGATGCCAGCTGATGTGTTCTTCGATGCTAAGAAGTGACAATGTAAAAATGAATTTCATAAGCAATTTAGGTTTTGTAAACAATGACCTGATTGGTGTAAATATGGCCCTTTTAAGAAATATGGACATGAACTTTGTAATTTCGTCAACAGAGAAAGATTGTGCCAATATCATAAGAGAACTGGTTTCCTGCAAAGAGAGGACATTGAATCTTGATAAATTTACAGACTCTGAGATAGAGACAATGCTGGACTTTATGTCCACTTTTTGATTTTCAAAAAATATATTTATAATTATGTGTAACTATTTATTATGTATAACTATTTAAACTATATGTATTACCCCTGTACATTTTTACTTGGAGTGCAATAAATAATATATATACATATATTAACTGGGGAACAAAAAGCACATGACGAATCGTTCACTCTCCAGACACAAACCATTCCGTCACGATTGGAGTGGAGGCATTCCAATAACAATGCAATTGGGCTGTGTATACTTGGCCCTGCTGTGCTGATGCTGGACCAAAAAAACAATTTTGTGTTTGATTTCTCATCATCTGTCTCCCGTTAGAATATTCCGCTCCCTGGATTTTGTCCTGGGCTAGAGAGAATACCACAGTGAATGCTATAGTGGATGTCTGATGGATATGTAAATATGTATAGTGGCATTATATAGATCCTCCTGGTTTTACACCATCTGTTCTGAACTGTGACATGTTTTTCTATCATTTTCTTTTCATCTTTCTTTTTCTGTCTCTTTTTTCTTAAATTTAAATCTTTGTGTCTTCTCATCTTTCCTTGCATTTTCAATTTGCATGACATCTTCCATAATGCGGAGTTTCGATTGGTCTACTCTACCCAATGTTTCGCTTGTTTCTGTTGTTGCTGAGATGTCAGTTCTGACATTTTGCATTATGTGTCTCAGTGATGATTTCTTCCATCTCCTTTGCACTCCTTGGTGACAATGTGGAATCTGAAAAGAAATGGGAGAAAATTACGAAGAAAATGAGAATGATAATCACTCTGAAAGTACAAGGAAAACAAGAATGCATACACCACACGGTCCCTTTTCAAAACCTTGGGCACAAATGTCCTGCTGTCAGAGAGCTTCCGAGAGGTATAGCCTGCATTGTCTCATGTCTGCAGAAGTAGAATTATGCCAGATTGAATATTGATTTTCCAAAATCTTTGTTCTATCACATTAACACTGCCACAATGAGAATTCAAACTCTAGCAAAACTTCAAAATAGTAATCTATGCCACTGTATGACTCGCAATATATTTCTGTGATACTGTGAATGCTAATTGATATGGCCAGATAGAAATCATAAATATAATACCTCGCTGTGCTGCAAAGAGAATTAATTGCCTGAATTGAATCTCTTTTTATACTGCTGAATTGATCCTTCAGCACAGCCTATATTTTGTAACAATCTTTTTCGTAGACACCACCAGTTACCACTTCCATTACTTCTTTAAACTACAGTTTGTTTGAAATTCTTTATTCACACCCAAAAAAAGATGTACATTTTACTGACATAGTAGTGCTTATTGAAATGACATTATCAATAAAATGAATTGATCAATGAAATTTTAAAAATCAATGAAATGTGATTGAAATTATCAATGTTATTGAAATGATTCATGACATTTTACTGAAATGATCAATGATATGTAACTGAAATGATCAATGAAGTGAAATGAAATTGATCAATGAAATGAAATTGATCAATGAAATAAAATGTATCAATGAAATGAAATGATATTGATCAATGAAATGAAATTGATCAATGAAATGATATTAATCAATGAAATGAAATGAAAGTGATCAATGAAATGAAATGAAATTGATCAATGAAATAAAATTAATCAATGAAATAAATTGATAAATGAAATAAATTTGAAGTGATCAATGAAATGTCATTGCAATGATCATAAAACTGTAATTGAAATGATCAATAAAATGTCATTGAAATGATCATAAAACTGTAATTGAAATGACCAATTGTGAAGAAAATCGTCCTATTCAATCAAAAGTAATAGGCAATTACCCCCTTTTAGGGTAAGTAACCCCAATATGGCATTTTTATCACATTAAATCAATCAAAATCACAAATTTTACAAACACCCCAAGTTTCGTCACAATCCCTTCATCTAAGCACAAAATTTAAACTATTTTCAATTTTTGGTGAAATTATCTCAATTTGAAAGTTGATTATCTCAAAAACCCCTAGAGTGATCAATTTGAAAGTTGTTGCTGCACTAGAACTATCTTTTGGCAACACAATCCAGTTATCAGCATCATCCTACCATTTCTGGTTTCTGAGAAGAGGAACGGCAAAGGGTAAACTACTAAAGGGGTTAGGGTAATTACCCCTTTTCGAAAATTACAAATTTAATGGGTGATATGGCTTATGCTTATTATGGGTAATATTCAATCAAAATCAAGACATTTCTATCTCTATTAGTTTAGAAATTAGCTGGAACCTCATATGTAGCAAATTGACCAAATTTACAAAAATGACAATTCTTAAATCAAAGTCAAGGTCATTCATTTTTTGCAACATACTTTTTTATGCATTAGGTTATTTTCAGATGAAGTTTCAAGAATTTCCCTTTATTCAAACTCAAAATTTTCAACATTTTAAATTTTTGGTGAAATTATCAAAATTTGAACGTTCAATATCTCAAAAACCCCTTGAGTGATCAATATGAAAGTTGCTGCTGAACTAGAACTATCTTTTAGCAACACAATTCAGTTGTCAGAATCATCCTACCATTTCGGGTTTCTGAGAAGAACGGCAAAGGATAAACTACTAAATGGGTTGGGATAATTACCCCTTTCCGAAAATAACAAATTTGATGGTTGATATTGTTTGTACTAGTGATGGGTGACAAAACATTGAAATCCAGACATTTCTATCTTTATTAGTTTAGAAGTTAGCACTCAAAAAATTCAAACTTTGAAGTGACCTCTGACCTTGACAAATAGGTCAAGGTAAAAAAAAATTTGGGGATCAAAATATCTCACCTAGTACTATCCATCCACACAAAAGGACAACCCTCAACTCAACCAAAATTGACAGAAAAATTTAAAATTCTAACCACAGTGGCTAATTAAAAGACAGAGCACAAGAAAACAAAAAATAAACAAAATTTACATTGTTCATTGTGTAGTAAGAATATACTTGAACAGTTTCATAATTTTTTGTGAAATTGGCCATCTCTGCACATATATCTTTTGATTGAGTGGAACACTCATTTTGCCATATTTCCTTTTATCTCAAATGGGACCAAAATGAAGTCATTTTATCTTCTCTTACTTTAAGTAATTCACCTCACTACGAATTTATAAAAGGAGATTTTGTCAGACCTCCTTGACATACTAAAAGCTGTACTGTAAATAACCAGGTAGAAGCCCAGAAACCATCCTGAAGGATTTCTCGAGTTGTCAACAAGCAAACCGGTTTAACCCAGTGAGTAGAATTTAAAGAACTTGTCATTGACAAATATGTGCCTGATTTCTGTGTTGTATATTTTGTGTCAGATATATATGTTGTAAGTGGCTGCAATTATGTGAATACTGGAGCCTGAGGTAGACTTGTAACATAAATTCACTGACAATTGATGAATGCAATGTAGCCAGTGATTTGAAATAGAGTAGTGGCAATAAAGAACTGAAGTGGCATTGGTCGTTTATTTGCTTTAACTTTTTCAGCTATTAACTGGGGAACAAAAAGCACATGACAAATCGTTCTCTCTCCAGACTTTAACCGTTCCGTCACGATTGGAGTGGAGGCATTCCAATAACAATGCAATTGGGCTGTGTATACTTGGCCCTGCTGTGTTGATGCTGGACCAAAAACTATTTTGTGTTTGATTTCTCATCATCTGTCTCCCGTTCGAATATTCCGCTCCCTGAATTTGTCCTGGGCTAGAGAGAATACCACAGTGAATGCTATAGTGGATGTATGATGGGTATGTATAGTGGCATTATATATTATATCTTCCCTGTTTTAAACAAAATCTTCTATGACCTCTGGAATGTTTTTCTATAATTTTCTTTTCATCTTTCTTTTTCTGTCTCTTTTTCCCTGCATTTAAATCTTTGTATCTTCTCATCTTTCCTCGCATTTTCAATCTGCATGACATCTTCCAAAATGCAGAGTTTCGATTGGTGTCCTCTTCCCAATGTTTCTGTTGTTTCTGTTGTTGCTGAGATGTCTGTTCTGACATTTTGCATTTTCATCTTGGTGATGATTTCTTCCATCTCCTTTGCACTCCTTGGCGACAATGTGGAATCTGAAAAGAAATGGGAGAAAATTACGAAGGAAATGAGAATGATAATCACTCTGAAAGTACAAGGAAAAGAAGAATGCATACAACACACGGTCCCTCTCAAAACCTTGAGCACAAATGATCTGCTGTCAGCGAGCTTTTGAGAGGTATAGCCTGCATTGTCTCATGTCTGCAGAAGTATAATTATGCCAGATTGAATATTGATTTTCTCAAACCGTCATTCTCATATATCAACACTTCCACAAAGAGAATTCAAAACTTTGCCCAAACTACAGAATTGTAATCTATATCACCGTATGACTCACAACATATTTCTGCGATATTGTGAACTGTAATTAATATGGCCAGATACAAATCATAGATATTATATTAATGCCTCACTATGCTGCAAAGATAATTAATTGCTTGAATTTCATCTCCTTTTGCACCACCAAATGTATCCTTAAGCACAGCCTGTATTTTGTAAGAATCTTTTTCATCAACACCACAAGTAACCACTTCCATTAGGATAGGATATTTTACTTTCACAAATTAAGTATTTACAATAAAATATGAACATACATAAATATATTTTCTGTGAGAAAGTAATATGTTGTACAGGAGGGCACCTGAGAAGAAACGTAGGTGCACCCTTCCCCCTTTAGATGAACCCCGGGTATACTTTAAATATTATGAATTAATACAAAAGATGTTATTCTAATAACATATATACAGTGGGTTGCAGAAGTATACACCCCCCTGGAGAGGTCTTTCATTTCCTGACATATCTTTCTTCTGAAAAGAATCATCATTTCCATATTGCTACATGGTCATACTGACCTCTCTTACAACCTATATACACCACAAAATGCTGGATGGAAAGTCATGGAAAAGTAGAAAAAATTAAATCAGTGAAAATGGGTGTTGCAAAAGTATACACCCCCCTTGTAAGTTGTGATGTTCTTTATTGATAACCGTGTTGTTTTGACCTGAAGAAGTAAAATTATGATATAAAACATTGATCTCTGATTGGTTTTAAACATTTTGGATTGTTTTACCTTATTTGTGTAACTTTTGTGGATGGAAAATATAAAAAAAATCCACCTACTGTAATAAAAATTATAATAAATTCAATAATAAAATAAATCAAGTATCTTATGATGTTGATAAGCTGCGTTTGAGAGGTTTAGAACTTGCATGGGGAAACAAAAACATTTTTGAGCCCTAATTACACATGATCATCCCCAATTGCAATGTCAGAATGAACTGACATTGTGACCTGACAGAAAGTGTTGGGATGCTATTTCCTTGAGAAGCCCCCAAACAGCAAGAAATTAGGTGGGCTGGCAGGGACACACCCTGATACAACCTAGAAAAAGTTTTGTTTCAATATCTGCAACAGAAGTGAAAATACATATGGTCACATAAATTGGTGATGATGCTTAGTTTTGGCACTCTCCCATTTGATGTCTTGTGCATTAAAAGTTTCTGTTTTCAATAAAACCATTCATTGTGCATGGTTCTAACAGCTATGAATATCAAGTTGGTGCAATTTGACAATGCTCATTGGAGTTTCAGTGATATTTTTAGTAGTCGTCCAATGACGTGACAAAATATGAAAATATCCAAAAATTTGACCGTATGTATTTTTCACTTCTATTGCAGACATTGAACCGAAACTTTTTCTAGGTTGTTTCAGGGTGCGTCCCTGCCTGTCCAGCTAATTTCTTGCTTTTTGGGGGCTTCTCAAGGAAATAGCATCCCAACACCTTCCGTCAGGTCACAATGTCAGTTCATTCTGACACTTTTATGGGGGATGCTGATGTGTAATTAGGGCTCAAAAATATTTTTGTCGACCCAGTCAAGTTCTAAACTTCTCCAATGCAGCTTATCAACATCATTACATAATTGATTCATTTTTATATTGAATTTTTACAATTATTATTGCAGTAGGTTGATTTTTTTTTTCCATCCAAAAGAGTTACACAAATAAGGTAAAACAATTCAAAATGTTAAAAACCAATCAGAGATCAATGTTTTATACCATAATTTTACTTCTTCAGGTCAAACAACACGGTTATCAATAACGAACATCACAACTTACAAGGGGGGTGTATACTTTTGCAACACCCATTTTCACTGATTTAATTTTTTCTACTTTTCCATGACTTTCCATCCAGCATTTTATGGTGTATATAGGTTGTAAGAGAGGTCAGTATGACCATGTAGCAATATGGGAATAATGATTCTTTTCAGAAGAAAGATATGTCAGGAAATGAAAGACCACTCCACAGGGGGTGTATACTTCTGCAACCCACTGTACATACAAAAATAATAAGTAAATATGTGTATATGACTTTATGTATTCAAATGCATTATACAAACAAATATATGAATATTATAGTACGCAGTTACTGTATACACTACATAATTATTTTAAAAGCAAAAAGCGAAAAAGCAACTGCACTCTCCCTCATCCGGTTCAAAGTATATATATGAATATAATAGCATACAATTACACACTACACATTAAAACAAAAAGCAAAAAGTGCCCTATTACTCCTCAAAACTGGTAAGAATACACTAGGATGGTTTCATAATGCTTTGCAAAAGTGACCATCTCTGTACATACATCATTGGTTGGATTGAGTGGAACATTCATGATCATTCAGGTTGCAACATTTTATCTCAAATGGGGCCACAAAGAAGTCATTCTATCTTCTCTTACTTTAAGAAATTCACCTTACTATGAATCTATCAGAGCATTTGGTCTGACTAGGTTTTTCCATCAATCAGGCAGCTTGAACTCCAAAAAGAAGTGGTCCTCCCAACAAGTCTACACAGAGTACTGGAGCCATTTGTTGACAGTTGAACACAACCAATCACTCTGGCTTGCTTTCTGACACCAGGCTGTTGCCTGAATGCACTTGATTATGGCATCAGTTTGATCTGCACTTTTTCCTCTCTCGTCAAGCTTGACTGCCACTTGAGTCAGCTGCCATCAAAAGCAAAATAAATATGTGCAGAGACCAACCATGCCGCTCACATTGTAAATCTTAAAGTTGAATCCCACACTTGGCAAGAAATCTAAAATCCACGAGATATTTATGAAATTTTGCCAAAAAGTTCTTCAAAAAGAAAGCTTTCCAACGTAAAAAAAAATAGGCGGGCTATCCAACATAATTTTCGAACTATGATCTTTTCAAAATCTTATGTCAAACATACAGTAAAATACTAAAAAAGTGTGGGATTTATAACGAAAAGCAGCGTCACTCGCACAATATCCAAGAGATATTTTTGAAAAATTAAAGGAATATAGCTGAAAATACACTTTTTTGAAAAACAAGTCTTTGAAGGGGGGTAACCGATGTTTTTTGAGAGTTACGTGGTGCACAATATGAGAAAATTATGAAAAACAGATAAAAAAAATAAATAATTCCCCTTTAAAATAAACTTGAATATCTAAAAGATTCCTTCTCCGATTTTTTTGACAGTTGGATTGGATTATAGGCCTTTATATTGACCCAAAATATGTGTATTTATAGTTTAGTGCCATTATTCCTGGCTGAGCCAGCAGCCTTTGAGTGAGCCTACCCCTGTTTTCAAAATCTGTGGATTTTCCAATGCATATGAACAATTTGACCAAGCGGGGTAGCCGCCAGCTGGGGTATTTTTGTTGAACCATTTAGTTACGTGGAGTACAATCTGTGGAGCAGCTGTATTCTGTGGGATTCAACTTTAAGTGTGAAACAAATTGTCGTGAAAGTTGCAGATCTGTGATCAATTATAATTGAATAAGATCTCTTGCATGCTGTTGTTATAATTATGCAGCAAATTCACCGAATAAACAGCAATACAATCTTGCGTTAAATTGTGCATTTGCAAGTCTTGTACATTGAAGAAGTCAAGAGATTGAGTGTATCATTCCAGAGGGATGTTTTTTTTTCAAAGTAACTTAAATCTTCCAACAGATATGAGATTATCAAAGTAGATATTAAGGTACCTGATATTTGTTCTGTGAAAAATTCATGCAATTACTTGAAACAGAAGGGTCTACCAAAAAGAAATTTGTAAACATCCCTCATATTAATCATAGCTATTATTGAAGAATGAGGAAGGCTGTTCCTGATTGCAAGAAGGGAAAGCAAGCCAGGCCACTATACTCATACTATAGATTATCAGAGGCAAAGGTCGAGTAAGCAACCTTCTTTCTCCTTTTGTTTTCTTGAGAACCTCCCAGACAGTCTTTTATTGACATCCCCTGACCTTTACAAGAAGCAACAGCCTCTGCAGTTCAGACACTATGTAAGATCCCAACATACACTTTTTTGCCCTTTCAGAGATTGCGTTATACCTACAACCTCTTCAAGTGGTGATAAATGCCAAAACTTTATGCTGAACTACTGGTCCAAAGTTATTGTACCATTGTCGCAATGACCACATATGATCAAAATTGCCATTCCTACTTTTCCAAGCAATCCAGAAAAATTTACAACATGAATACATGCTTAACCTCACTCACCAAGTTTCTGCAGAAAACTGAAGCCCGTATTGAAACTCTTTCCTATGACGACTATATATATCTGCTTGCCTTGGAGTGGTTTCACCGCTTTTAATATAATTATCAAGTATCTTTCATAGACCCAATATTTCATTCACGGGAAAATTTAACTTTTTTCTCGAATTACTCATGTTTGACCACAGATCATAATTTTCCACACATTTTGGTATACATATGACATTTATTACTATTGAACATTACGTGTGGTATCCATAAATATTGCACATTATGGCATTCTGCAGCTCCACTATTAATTTCAACTTTGGGGTATAATACGTACCTACCTGAGAGTTTCAAGCTTAAGAAATTTAAGGCCAGATAGGCCTACTTTGTTTACATTTCATTAGCAATGTTCTTGTAGGCCCCCTAATTTAGCTGGACCCTTTTCCTGTGCCCAGTGCTTAACTTGACTTCTGTCTTGGTCGAATGTTCCATCCTTTGTAGTAAACTTGCCAGAGTAGCTCATTCGTCACTGCAAATCTGGTTGGGTTTGTGCAGTTTTAATTAAATATATCAATAACAGAGAATCCATTTTATCCATAGATTTTGATGATAAGTGACTTAGCTATACATATATATTGTTCTGACACAAACTGATAATAAAATTTAGGAGAAAAATTAGATAAATAGTAACTACAAAGCCATGCACAAAGATGAAACAGGACTAGAATTAATTCAAAGAAGACATATTAGTGATCACCAATTTCAATAATTTGCCGTTCATCCATAACAGACACAAATCTATAGATACCAAACGATACCAAGCACTGTTTCCAGGCAGGCGCTTATACATAGAAGGCCTACCTCTTTTCTGCTGGTTCCTTGCTGAGTGAGAGCAATCCCATGACAAGGCCTGGAGCGTGCCATTTACTTACATGACAGATATCTTGGCAGAGGAGGTGGACAGGACTCAAGAGAGACACAAGAGGATGGCATACGGAAGGTGGCAGGCTTGTCAAGGGATCAGGCCGAGGTCTTCCTTAGTGAAAATCCTGCCCTGAGGCCAAACTCAGGTTAACACGAGACCTGTAGGCCGGGACCTTATATCCTGCATCACCTGACATCATCTACTTGGCTCTCAAGGGGCCCACTCCAGATAGTGCCACTGGGGATGGTCAATGGACTAGTGGATGCCTTATAGTGGTGGCAGATGAGGATATTTTCCACAGAAAGCTACCAGTTGGATTAACGTGACCCAAAAAGATTTCATTGGTGTTAATGCAACCTTTCAGACGCCCAAAATGCACCTGTTGAAATATTCCAAATTCTTTGAATACTATAGTTGGAAGCTTTTATCAGAAGTCAGGAACTAGAATATAAGTAAAATTTAATGCAGGGGGGGATAAAGATAAGATAAGATAAGATATATTTTATTTAACGTCGTAGGTAAAACAACAACACAAGCAAAAGCTTTTTGTTGACAAAATGAAATATGAAAAATGAAGCTATATACAGGTGAATAGATGACATAGACATTTAAAAATTATGAGACTAGGGTTAAAACGTAAAGATCTTAATAAATATCATAGTTTAGCAAAGTCATTCTTGTAAATACAATAAAAACAAGTGGAGCACATACACTCTGGTCCATTCCATGCCAATAGGGCTTGTTTAAAATCACATAAATTTGGAATATTTTTAATGGCACAGGGAATGTGATTCCATACCTTAGCACCCTGGTATCCAAAGGAATTTTGTCCATATTTAATGGTTTTAAATTTTGGAATTTCTATTATTTTATTACTTCTAAGATCATATGGGATACTCTTTAACTTGAAAAAATCTTTATTGATCGGCGGACATTCAGAGATGAGAGTTTTAAATACGAGTTCAATCATGGATTTGGTTCGTGTTAAATAGAGAGAGGTTTTATTGTAATTTTTTAAGAGCTCTTTGTAGGAGGAGCTAAAATCATTATATACAAAGGAAAGTGCTCTTTTATTCAATTTCTCTAGCTTTTTGGTGTCTTTACTTTGGCAGTGATGATAGACTATGGGACAATAATTAGAAGTTATGAATGATTGGTATATTTTAAATTTTACATTTACATTTAAGTGTTTGGAGATACGTATTAATGAATTAATTTGCCTAGATGCTTTTTACAAATACTAGCTACATGAACATTAAATTTTTATTCACTGTCTATATGTACTCCTAAGAGTTTTACACAGTTTACGGGGACTATTTTGAACTCCTTACAAAGTATCCGGTAAATTTCAGTCTCTGAAATTGTTCAGAAAATTCAAAATTCCCCCAGAATTTGTCAAACCACTTGATAAAAGATGAGACAATCAATCTCTTTAGAAGCATTTTGTGTTGCTTACTTTCACAATGCACTGATAAAAAGGAAATTTCCATGACAGCAAACGTATCTCCATTTCTGGTCTAATATGAGGTCTTTATGATGCAATAACAAGCCAAGATTGTGATCTGGGGTCACATGGCAATTCTGTTGCTGGTTTATGTCAAGCAAAAAGCCTTAATGCCCTTTGCACCCATATTGACCTCAAAACAATCAAATAATGACTCCTCGACCTTCAGAAAGAGTGGAATATGATATCTCTACAATAAATTCTTAACTGTTTTTGGTTGGTTATAAGTCATCTATGACAGTATTTAAAAACATGTTAGTTTTAACTCATGTAGATCGGATAAGATGTCAACCAAAAAATATATTTTATAGTTGTAAAAACGTATCACTTACATAGCACATACCTCCATATATCTCTAGGAAGACGAATGGTCATTCTCTTAGCTTGTTATTGTATCTCATAAAGATTTGTCCAACGAATCCAGAAATGATGTTTCTCAATGCGTCAATTTGAGCACCAGACTCAGCAGGATCACTTAGAGCTAAAATTTTGCAGATTGGCGGTCCAATGCCATTCTTGATTTTTTCATTTTCAACTTCCAAACTGGCTTTCCATGTCATTCACAGTTACCTGTTTGTCTTCTGTTCTTCTGATCAGCTGCATATCTTGCAAACTAAGTTAAATAGTTTGTTAATTGACACCTGTGCTGATAGGTATATCACACGCTAACCTACACAATAAACAGTAACTGATGCAAACAAACATTGAAACACCTATAAGCCAGTGACATCACATGGCCAAGTTGAAAGTTAATTTTGAAAATGATGTGGGCCGCTGATCCGCAAAGATCTATAAGATTCCCTTTTGTATTCAAAATTGTCACTTATTTTATCATCAGTTCTGGGGTGTCAGTTTCATTTTAAATTGGCGGGCCAAATTGGACAGTACCCTTCAGGGAACAGTGTCCAAGAAAATCCACAACAATTCTCATTGTCTGGATTACTGCAGGGAGAATTATATTCCTCAGGTGCACTTAATATGCCATAATCAGTTAGAGATAAAATGATATATAAAGACTGTCCTAGGTGCTATTGATGGTTATCAGGCTAATGATCACTTACATTCCAACTTCTACAATATACAGACCATCAGAGACATATTTTATAAAACAAAAATAACATGCACCAGTTAAAATTGCAAAGTATCTTTATATTTTTCTCACTTTATATTATTAGGTTTGCCTTGTAAAATGCATGTTCTGCTACTTACATGTTGGTCACTAGCGGATTGGCCACCCCAGACTACTCCTCTTCATTAGTCCTGTATTGTGATGTATGTGCTTTAAAACAAGAGAAATCAAGAAGAGCTGCTGGAGTAGGTGAATGGGTCTTGCTGAGAGAGTACATAAACATTATTAGATGAAAGATAAACAAAATTTAATGTATATGGCATGACATTTTGTTTGAAAGCCATGCTTAAACATATCCATCTGTCCTCAGACAAAGCATCTTCTAGTTACATTTTGTATCAGTTATGTAACATGTATTATCACACATGGTTGTAAAACATGTGGACTAGGGTGGTTCATTTTTAGATGGGAAAAAATTATTTAGTGAATTTCACATCGCATACCCGTTCATTTGATGAGGTTAGGTATAAAACTGATGCAGGTGAAATTTTAAGGAAATCCAACAAGCGGAAGCGGTCTCCCAAATGCCTTGAAGTTTCAATGTTTTTTAAATTAAAAAAACTTTCTCAGTATTAGTAAAACAGCATTCTAATTGCTATGGTTGGAAATCTCTCAAAAATACCCCTTATTTTCCCGACATCAACTGGACTTGTTTTTTGATCTGCAATTTTTAGTTCCTAGGAGTTCTTGAAAACTAAGCACGTTCCAGTCAAATGGAAAAATGATTAGATTTGAGCTCTAGTCATCCCAGGAAACTGGAGCACGGTGGAATTGCTTTGAGACAATAGTTCAATTGTTTAAATGTCACAGCTGAAATCTGGGAAATGTCTCTCAGAACTGCTGAATTGTTGATAGAGTTATTGCTCAATATATGCTTAATACTGTTTCTTAACCAATTGAGAAACTCAAATTTGACCGTGACAATCTCAAGAATTCACTATCCGCGATGGGCAGATAAAGATGACTGTATTTCAGTGTGTATTAGATTTTTTAGCATTTTTTTAGTCACCAGATTATCTGTGCCTAAGAGTATAGTGATAGAGGTTTTACAACGAAATGCTGCAAAGACTGGCTCCAGAGGCAAAGACTCTCGACTGCAATACCTCACTGAGCTAATCACTTGAGGACCCAGTTCATTTGGGCTCCATTTGCCCGGGGATCCTTGGGAGTCTGTGAGCTGCCATGAAATCTGCCAGAGACCCCCATCCCAATAAAATTCAATTTGTGAAGACAGGGCCCTGCTGTTTTAGCAGTGCTTTGGCCTGCTCCAGATAAGCTATGATGTTTTGGTAGTGTTGTCTCACTGTCCTTTAGAAGTCATTGCAGGTCACAAGGTTATATGCAGTCACTAGGAGTTTCCCATAGTCAACTTGCAATTATTGTCGGGCCCAGCAGTTTTCCAAATTAAGAATTGAAAATTTTTTAAACTTACAAGGCAACAAGACTATTTAAAATGATCCATCAATCTCATGAATGGCTGAAATTGAGTAAGCATCTTAGACTTATTTGGTAACTAGTACATGATATTTTAAATTTTTTATGTATACCATAGTTACTGAGCATCAATTATTAGTGTTGATATTTCCACTCCCCCGATTGACATAAATGAGATTTCTATGTGTAAATTTAATGATAAAAGTTTATTTAAAACAAGTAAATTTGATTTAACAAAGGCCATCAGAGACTAATACCATTTCAGAATAGAAAAAAAAACAATTTTGAAAGACAAGTCCCAGAACTTGGCAATGACATTAAACAATTCAAAGCCCTTCTTTCCAACCAGTTTCCTGAGAAAAAATAATTTTCCATTTGACTGGAACATGATTTGATTTCAAGGAATCTTTTCACTCAAAAAACATTTGGACAATTTTGAGGAAAAATGTTAGAAGAGTTAAAGTCAGGAGTTGTATCAGATAATTAATCCAAACACTGAAAAGCGAAATATCTTAAACAACTTGGACCAGACACTAATACTACCAAATGAGACAATTTCAACAAAATGTCCTTCAAGGAACTTCCAAAATCTGCTTGATGTCTGAAGCATGTCTGCAGATTAGTCTCATTCATGGAGCAAGTGATTGAACTTTTATGTCTTTTGAAACCAAAGTAAACAGATTTCATTGGCTTTTAAATGACAAATGTATTGTATATATTTATTAGCAACATAATGTAAACCACAGTTACAAATGTTGAATTGCCTTAATACAGAGTAAAAAATGAAAGATAAAAACATGTAAACTATAACAATGGGATAAAAAAAAAACATGTATAATTAAGTGTATAAAACAATATGATAAATCTAGATAAAATAAGAAGAAAAAAATAAGTAAATGATAATAAAGAAAATTATTTACAAGAAAACAAAAAAAATTTAATTACTCAGGTGAAATGTCTGATTGCATATGGCACAAAACTGTTGTGGTACCGCTGGGTACAGGAGGCGATACTTGTGAAAGACACAGGCCTCCTTAATTCATATCCTGAGCTTCTTGCAGCAGGTAGGATGTCATGCAGTTTGTGTTCGTCATTTTGCATTTCAGTAAACAGTTTTTTGCATTGAGCCTCCCTTCTACTAAACAGTTTGCTAAGGTTTGCCACTTGAAGGCTTTCATCATAACTATAATTAGGATAGATTATTGACAAAGCACGCCTTTGTAGTCTCTCTAGGTCATCATGCAGATATCTCGGTAAGAAAGTGTGCCATACAACACAACAGTATTCAAGTACTGACCGTACCAAACTTGTGTAAATTGTTACTAGGTCTGCAGATTTAACACCGGCTCTTTTACATAAGCGAAGAAGATACAGACAATAACAAAAAAGAGGGAGGGAGAGACAAAGAGCAGCGGAGATGCTTGGCACATCAGGACCAAGCTTCTCCCAGGATTAAGCCACTCTGTCCTACAGCGTGGAAGACTATACGGAAATTTTTCCAGCGACATGAGGAGACTTCTCATCAACAGTCTAACACTCTTATTACATTGAAAGACACCTTGGCACTGTCAAAATGATATTATGGAAACATTGGGTGAAAAAGTATTAACAGTTTATGTTTTCCTTTTTATTTAATCTATTGTTTTGCATTCTATTAGTTTCCATCATTTTGTGAGATTATCGATATTGTGCATCCTCCATAAATATGGTTAACAAAAGAAACAAAATACTTGTTGAATGTTTTCAAATATCAGTCTTGAGTTCGAGAGAACATTAAATCCATGCATGCCATTTTTACAGATACTTTGATCTCAATCTTCATCACTTGTATATTCATCAAATATTCCATAAATATTCTGGTGGCAAGTAAGCCCATAACAGATCACAGGTTGTATTTCACTACAAGGTATTACCAAATAAGTGTGATGTCACTATTGGCATCCAACAGGGCTCAGTCCTCGCACCGATTTTGTTTATGATGTTTGTGAATGATTTAAGTCAAAACTCCGGTGTTGGTGTATATAATTTGTATGCAGATGATACTATTGTATATTGTCAAGGTGAAACTGTACAGAAAGTTAATGAAAATTTACAAAATTGTGTTTCAAATTTAAATCATTGGTATCTAAATAACAAGTTATCAGTAAATATCTCTAAAACTGAGGTAATGTTGACATCCTCTTGCCGGCGGTTTTTGTCTGATGATTTAAATATAACTATCAATGGACAAAACCTAAAATATGTACAATGTGCCAATTACCTGGGAATGAAAATTGACAATCATATCACTTGGAATGATTATATTGACAAATTATGCTCTAATGTTGCCTCAAAGTTAAGCAGACTCCGAAGATTACAAAATATTGTATCTACAAATGTATTAAGTAAAATTTATTTGACTACAATCCAACCATGTATTGATTAAGCTATAAGTGTATGGGGCCAAACTTTTGAATATAATGTTATTAAAATTCAAAGATTACAAAATTATGCGGCCAGAATAATCACTAACAACTTTGACTATATAAATTGTAGAGGAATAGACATTGTCAAAGATTTAAAGTGGATGAATGTGAGAAAGAGATGTGACTATTTTACTTGTATTTTGATGTTTAAATGTATACATGGGCTGGCTCCAAACTATCTTTCTGATGAAATTGTCATGAACTGTGATGTCAATGGAATACGTACCAGAAGTCATGAAATGAATGTATATGTGCCATGTGTCTCTAGTCAATTTGCTAAAAGGTCCTTCAAGTACTCAGGTGCGATTTTATGGAATGCGCTACCACCGTTTTTAAAAGATATACATGATGTAAATGATTTTAAATTTAAGTTAAAGAGGTATATTTTAATTTAATATTTTCTTTAATTTTTGTTTTTAAAAGTTTTATCCGTTTTTACTTCAATTATTTATTTCTTGTAACTTTTATATTATTCTTGTGATATATATGTACTTATTTTTTACTTGTTTTATTGTATACATGGGCCACTTGAAAAACAGCTGTGCTGAAGTGTCACCCATTCAAAATATGTTCAATAAATAAATAAATAAATAAATATGATTTTGGTCTGATCTGAAGAATATGTTTTTCTTATCTGTTTTAAATTGGATTGACTCGAAAGCAGGATATATATATATATATCCCTCATTTTAGGTGATTTGTTCCTGCATATTTTTCTCTAAAAATCTTTAGCATCTTGACTTTGCCCACAATTCTTGATTTTGCGATGATGCTTGCAGTCTTGAAATCTATGTATCTTGCCTTCCTGATCTATATATATCTACCTTACTGTCTGTCTATTGACTATCAGTCTATCTATTTATCAATCTAACTGTCTGTCTTGTCTTTCTGATGTCGTAATTAATTATATCACTTAATAATGACATATATATGAAATAGTGACACAGACTAAATCTTGATGTATGGTGTTTCAGTCCAACAATCAGCAACGCACATCACAGTCTGCGTCGGACTCAGTTCATCAGTTGTGGCAATGTGGCTAGTTTGTTTGTTTACTCTGTCAGCTCCCTCCAATTATATCAGTTATCCTGTTGCAAATTAATGGTAGGACAGGGATCACATGGTGGGACAGAATGAAATCAAAATATTTAGACAGCCCTGTTGGTTTGGTTAAGCTCCGTATATCATCAGTACAAATGATGTCCCATATTGTCTCGAGGGCTCCGGTTAGCATAAAGTAGAATACATATGATTTCTTTGATAAAGATAGGGAGATTTGAATTAAGTTCGGTTTATGCCATGTGAATATAACGGGATCAGGTAGCCAGTTTCTTCTGACTTAAAGACAGACCATACAAACCAGAAACATTAAACTAAAAAAGAAATATGACAAATATTGTTCTTTTGGCTTTTTTTTTTTCAAATAATTATTAATCAAGAAGATTCGACATAGCCTCTGATAGCCAGCTATTCTTGTCTAGTTTCAGATCATTTTCCGTCTTTAAGTTATAGTAGTTATATTATTTAAATTTAACGCATGCTGTCTGTTTATTGCAGCACACGTTTTTCTGTTTGATCGATTTCTGATATCAACTTCACTCCATCGCTCTTCTTCCCAGCCATCTGCCTGCTATGGTGCAAAACTTATTGAACTCAAAGCTCATTCATGTCACATGGAAAATCATTTGACTTGATATCCAGTCTTTTCAGGAAAATTGATGACTATACGACAGTGGAATTGCCAAAAAAATAAATTTTGATTGTTTAAATGGCATGATAAAGTTTTGGGAAGTGTCTCCCCTATATATTTTAAGTTGATGAAGTTTGATTAAAAAGAAGGAGTCATTTTGGCAACATGGCCATCAACTCAATAGTTTGTTGTGAAAGAAGAAGCTCAGGCTTAATTTCTGTGCCAGCAACTCTTCTGGTTTCCTTTCTTGGTTCAAAAACACATACATCACCATACAGGGCTAACAAAGAGGAGTGATTTGCCATCCTTTATAAGTAACATACACAACTCTCTAAATCTATTCATCTGTTCAGTTTACTGTATTTTAGCTGCAATGAGTGCACCATTAATAAAGTATCTATTTTCCCCTTAAGACCTTTATGAATGAAACTGAAAAAAAAAGAAGATCTTTCTTATAATGCAAGACACACTTATACAATAAAAAAACATTTTTTGGGGAATCAAATAAATTGACAACTACAGTTGTGGCAAAGCTAAGATACCTTGAATTATATCCAAATATTTGGCAGCTTTAGTCATTAACTTGAAGAAAGAGATATGTGAATCTCACAGTTAAGTTATACGCTGTCCATCTGTGACAGACACAAATCTACTGATACTAAAGATACTGGGCCAAAAGACCACCAGTTCTGTTTCTGCTGGTTCCTTGATGAGTGATGGAGAGCAATCCCCTGACAAGGCCCGGGGTGTGCCATTTACTTACATGACAGACATCTTGGCAGAGGAGGAGGACAGGACTCAAGAGAGACACAAGAGGATGGCATATGGAAGGTGGCAGGCTTGTCAAGGGATTAGGCTGAGGTCTTCCTGAGTGAGAATCCTGACCTGAGGCCAAACCCCAGTTAACACGAGACCTGTAGGCCAGGACCTTATATCCTGCATCACCTGACATCATCTACTTGGCTCTCAAGGGGCCCACTTCTGATAGTGCCACTGGGGATGGTCAATGCACAAGAGGATGCCATATAGTGGTGGCAGATAAGGATGTGTTCACAAAAAGCTACCAATTGGATTAATGTGACCTTAAAAGATTTCATAGGTGTTAATGTAATCTTTGGATGGCCAAAAAACTCCAATTGAAACATTCCAAATTCTCTGAATAGTATATTTGGAAGCTTGTATCAGAAGTCTGACACTGGAAAAAATTTAATGCAGGAGAATATGTACATAAACTTCTGAGAAAGAAGTAAACTTGCTTATCTTGTCATTAGAAGTTGACATAGTTATTATGTCAATCAAGGAGGTAAATTCGAAATAAGTCTATGGTATATGTTACTTTGAATTCTTCACAAAATATCTGGTAAATTTTAGTCTCTGAAATTGTTCAGAAAATTCAAAATTCCCCCAGAATTTGTCAAACCACTTGATAAAAGATGAGACAATCAATCTCTTTAGAAGCATTTTGTGTTGCTTACTTTCACAATGCACTGATAAAAAGGAAATTTCCATGACAGCAAACGTATCTCCATTTCTGGTCTAATATGAGGTCTTTATGATGCAATAACAAGCCAAGATTGTGATCTGGGGTCACATGGCAATTCTGTTGCTGGTTTATGTCAAGCAAAAAGCCTTAATGCCATTCGCACCCATATTGACCTCGTAATAATCCAATATTCCTGGACCTTCAGAGAGTGTGGAATATGATATCTCTTCAATAAATTCTTAACTATTTTAGTTGGTTATAAGTTCTCTATGACAGTGTTTAAAAACATGCTTAGTATTAGGTCATATAAATCGGATAAGATGTAGACTAAAAAATATATTGTATAGTTGGAAAAACCACTCACTATAACATCGCACATATCTCCATATACCCCATAATGTTTACAATACCACATGAAAAAGCAGTGGATAAATCCCACGTGGTATTGCATTGTATACTCAATGGTTTGTTGTATACCCAATGGTTTGATCATTGTTGATGATGTCATTGCATTGTTTGCCATTGTGACGTCATGTCCATGGTGACGTCACAACATTGTGACATCATCACTTGAGCTGCTATCTGTGCTCTGATTGGCTGATGCAGCTGTTGAGTATAGATCATCTGAGTGAAGTTCAGCTTTCTTTGGAGTTACATAATGGGGTATAAATAAGACCAAATGGTTTTATGGTGGTATTTTGAGATGTACTCCCACTAGTGAAGATATCCTGAGTCCTCTGTACCCACTCGTGCTGACGCACTCGTGGGTACAGAGGACTCAGGATATCTTCAACTCGTGGAGTACATCTCAAAATACCACCATACCCATTTGGTCTTATTATAATACCTCTAGGAAAGAGAATTGTCATTTTCTTGGCTTGCTATTTATCATAAAGATTTGTTTGGTTTGCCTTTTAAAATGCATGTTTGTGATATTCTTACAATAACTTACACGTTGGTTACTTGCGCATTGGCCGGACAGGTAGATTTGGAGTGATGAATAAGCTCCTCTGGCAAGTTTACTACAAAGGATGGCACACTACTGTGTATGCCAAAAGCATATATAATCACTCACAAATATCCACAAATATCTACAAAAGACTGTCATGGATTTTGGCTTAGTCTTTTGACTTTGACCAAAGAGCCTATTTGACTTCTAGCCTATTTGATATTAGGCTCAATTTTCATTGGCTGTTGGATATTAGATTGGAATCTCATTGAATTCTCAGTGTGTCCAATGAGAATGCACCTTAATAGCCAATCATGGCTCTGTGGATATTAGGCTTGACTGTCATTGGCTAGGATGTTTGGCCAGATTCTCACTGGACAGGATATTAGATGGCATTCTCATTGGACAAACTATTAACTACAGTGGCCCTACTGTGGATATTAGGGTGGATTGTCATTGGTCAAGATATTAGGGCATATTCTCATTGGTCAGTTCACTATTATCCAAAGTTGGATATTTGTCAAAATCCATAATAGTATAAAAGAGTTATTGCGAGTGACTTGGGCATGTATCCAAAGTATAAGATCTTTGCCAAAATCCACTATAGTCGGGAGTCGGGAGTGAGCGATAATGAGTGATTTAGGCATGCGCCCAAAGGACCATATTTGCCCAAAGGCCTCGCGGATATTTTGAAGGATGTGATGACTTTGGGAAAGTCATGCCAAAAAGAGTCGTAATGCCCAAAGGCCCTATAGTTTGCCCAAAGACCCTATAATTTGCCAAAAGACCCTATATTTTGCCCAAAGGCCTAATATCTATGCCCAATAGGCCTATTGGGCACAATAGTGGATATTGGCCACAACCACTACTCCTCTTCATTAGTCTTATATTGTGATGTATGTGCTTTAAAACAAGATAGAAAACAAGGAGAGCTACTGCAGCAGGCGAATGGGTCTTGCTGAGAGAGTACATAAACATTATTAGATGACAGATAAACAAATGTATGTGGCATGAAATTTGTTTGAAAGCTATCGTTAAAAATGTCCACCTGTCCTGAGACAAAGCATTTTCCTAGTTACATTTCGTATCAGTAATCATACATGCTTTTAAAACATGTGGAACAATCAAGATCCTGTACTTCATCACTGAAATAAATAAATCCAATATTCTTTGTTGTCCATTCATTTTGTATTGTTCATATGTTTGAGAGTTTGTCTCATGGTATAAGCCTGTTATGCACCATGGGATCAGGAATATGAGTTTATCACAGCTTAAGCCAAAGCCGTCACTGGATAAATCACATATTACCTCTCCCCAGGTCAATAACCTATACTAATTGGGATATGGTCAAATGATTCATTATACAGAACAATTAAGGAAAACAAGATTACTGTTATGCTTTGTTTGTAAAGTCTAGGATTATCTGGAATTTATCTTGCCTTTGTCACATTATAGCTTTTCCAAACAGCTCATTTGGCCAATGTAGCATTTTTAATAACGGTTGTTCCAAATCTGTATGATTTCTTTGAGGATCATTCAATTTGTAGAACATGAAATAGGAACTCTCCAATGTCTCAATGGTTGCATGCAGTACTTAGCATCTGCATTTCACTTCTGAATAACAAATCAAGTCATAACTTTTGTCGAGAAGTCATGCATTTGTTAACTCAATCATTCTTACATAGCCTATTAAAAATGCATAAACGAATAATATCAATTTAGTCTTTCAATGTTCTCTTTTTTTACCAACTATATGTGCCATCCGTGATGACCTCTGCTTTGGCCATCCCACATGGGACCATCCTGGAGTAAGCCCCTTGAGAGCCAAGTAGATGATGTCAGGTGATGCAACGTACAAGGTCTAGGCCTCCCGGCCTCATGTTAACCAGTAGTGGTTCGTAAGTTGGTTTCCTCATAGGAAGACCTCTGCCTAATCCCATTACAAACCTGTCAGGGTATCACTTTCCATATGCCTTGCTCTTGCCCCTCTCTCGAGTCTTGTCCAACTCCGCTGCCAAGATATCTGTCATGTAAGTGAACGGTGTGCTGTAGGCTCTGTCATGGGATGGTCCTATACCACATGCCTGCCGTGCAGCTATGGCCCAAACAAAAGCAGAGGAGAAACAGGTACAGCTTGGACAGTGGATCTGAATCTGCATGCCATAGACAGACAGAAATTAATCCAACTTCGATGGTACGCTGAGATGCCTACTGCAGTCAGCATCTCTTAATCTGTGTGTCACAGTGTGTGTGGTATTTTGGACGATATTCTTTAATTTTTGTAAGAAAAAACCCTCTGAAATTAGTAAAATGTCTTTATTGTAACCAATCAGTGGTTTGTTCACCTAGGGATTGGCAAACCCATTGAAAAATAATTAAAAGGGAAGAATAGGCATGGTGCTTCTTTTCATAGAAAAATCAAAGACCTGTCACATAAGAGAAAATAGTAAGCATGCACTATAAGTCTCCTTAACTCTGAAACTTGCAATTTTCTTTATGATCAATTTCTGACATCAACCGGACTTTTTTTTGGTCTAAGTTATCCGCAATTTTTAGTTCCTAGGAGTTCTTGAAAACAAAGCACATTCCAGTCAAATGGAAAAATGATTAGATTTGAGCTCTAGTCATCCCAGGAAACTGGAGCACGGTGGAATTGCTTTGAGACAATAGTTCAATTGTTTAAATGTCACAGCTGTGATCTGGGAAATGTCTCTCAGAACTGCTGAATTGTTGATAGAGTTATTGCTCAATATATCCTTAATGCTGTTTCTTAACCAATTGAGAAACTCAAGTTTGACAGTGACAGTATAAATATTTCACCATTGGATGGGCAGATAAAGATGATTACTTTTCAGTGTGTTATAGATTTTTTTAGCATTTTTCAGTCACCAGATCATCTGTGCCTATGAGTATAGTGATAGAGGTTTCACAAAGCAATGCAGCAAAGATTCCCCATATACAAGCCTTTGGCTCCAGAGGCAAAGACTCTCGACTGCAATACCTCACTGAGCTAATCACTTGAGGACCCATCTCATTTGGGCTCCATTTGCCTGGGGATCCTTGGGTGTCTGTGAGCTGCCATGAAATCTGCCAGAGACCCCCATCCTAATAAAATTCAATTTGCAAAGACAGGGCCCTGCTGTTTTAGCAGTGCTTTGGCCTGCTCCAGATAAGCTATGATGTTTTGGTAGTGTTGTCTCACTGTCCTTTAGAAGTCATTGCAGGTCGCAAGGTTATATGCAGTCACTAGGAGTTTCCCATAGTCAACTTGCAATTATTGTCGGGCCCAGCAGTTTTCCAAATTAAGAATTGAAAATTTTTTAACTTACAAGGCAACAAGACTATTTAAAATGATCCATCAATCTCATGAATTGCTGAAATTTAGTAAGCATCTCAGACTTATTTGGTAACTTCATGATATTTTTAATTTTGATGTATACCATAGTTATTGACCATCAATTATTAGTATCAATATTTCCACTCCCACGATTGACAGAAGTGGACACTTTCTATTTGTAAATTTATTTATAAAAGTTTACTTAAAACAAGTAAATTTGATTTAACAAAGGCCATCAGAGACTAATACCATTTCAGAATAGAAAAAAAAACAATTTTGAAAGACAAGTCCCAGAACTTGGCAATGACATTAAACAATTCAAAGCCCTTCTTTCCAACCAGTTTCCTGAGAAAAAATCATTTTCCATTTGACTGGAACGTGATTTGATTTTAATGAATCTTTTCACTCAAAAAACATTTGGATGATTTTGAGGAAAAATGTTAGAAGAGTTAAAGTCAGGAGTTGTATCAGATAATTAATCCAAACACTGAAAAGCGAAATATCTTAAACAACTTGGACCAGACACTAATACTACCAAATGAGACAATTTCAACAAAATGTCCTTCAAGGAACTTCCAAAATCTGCTTGATGTCTGAAGCATGTCTGCAGATTAGTCTCATTCATGGAGCAAGTGATTGAACTTTTATGTCTTTTGAAACCAAAGTAAACAGATTTCATTGGCTTTTAAATGACAAATGTTTATTATTGAGGTGGTTTTTATTCTAAAGTATCTTTTGAAAGAAAGGTAATTAGTTAATATTTGAAGAAACAATGTTTATCAATTTGTTATAATCGGTTTCCAATCATTACTGAGACAACACAACTCAGCATGACACTGGCAAATCCTAATAAGTCCACCAGCCATTTCCTTCTTCAAGGAAAGACATGGTAAACCTAAAGGTCAATTTGACCCAAAATGTGACTTACTAGGTTTTGCCATTGGACGCTAGAAATGTTCTTCCCTTTAACAGCCCTCGAATTAAAGCACATATTAAGATATAGTGTTATCCTAATTGTATCAATTTTTTTATGGTGCCGAGGGAAGTGAACCTACTGCATATATACAGACATAACTTCATCTGTGTGATGGCTCTGTGACCTCATCCATACTCCTCAGTATGTACGAAAAACCACCTGCTAAAGACAAAAAAAGAGGGAGGGAGAGACAAAGAGCAGCGGAGATGCTTGGCACATCAGGACCAAGCTTCTCCCAGGATTAAGCCACTCTGTCCTACAGTGCAAAAGACTATACAGAAACTGTTCCAGCGACACGGAGAGACTTCTCACCAACAGTCCAACACTCATCTACTTGTGTAGAACTAGTGTCAGCGAAAAGGTTTACCTCCACTCTCGCATTACAGTATCACAAAAGCGGTTATGATACATATGACTTGCAATATACAAAAACACCTTCTACACATACTTATGTGAGATAATCTTGTCGAACTAATATAGTACATACATTTAGAAATACATTCTGCTGTCAAGAAAAATTATATCATATTATCAATTTATCATCATTCAATGACATATTTTTGTCATAAGGTTGTACATACAAGTCAGTCATACACAAGGAAAGGATACCAATGATTCTTGTAGCTTAGATCAGAAATTCTAGGCACTGTCTACATTTTATATGATATATATTATATCGTCATATTATTTTATATTTTATATATGACATTTGTTTTCTATGACAACATGATAAATAATATATCGTAAAATGATAAAACATATGCCGCCTAATTACATATTTGTTTGCAGCATCCTATAGAGTTTGTTTTTTGTGTTTTTATTACATTGAAAGACACCTTGGCACTGTCAAAATGATATTATGGAAACATTGGGTGAAAAAGTATTAACAGTTTATGTTTTCCTTTGAATCATGTATTCTATTAGTTTCCATCATTTTGTGAGATTATCGATATTGTGCATCCTCCATAAATATGGTTAACAAAAGAAACAAAATACTTGTTGAATGTTTTCAAATATCAGTCTTGAGTTCGAGAGAACATTAAATCCATGCATGCCATTTTTACAGATACTTTGATCTCAATCTTCATCACTTGTATATTCATCAAATATTCCATAAATATTCTGGTGGCAAGTAAGCCCATTCGATTTTGGTCTGATCTGGAGAATATGTTTTTCCTATCTGTTTCAAATTGGATTGACTCGAAAGCAGGATATACATATGGCCTAGTTCAAAAATAATGAAGCCAAAGTGTGACATGACCATCGCAATTTTAAAATATTTATACGTATCAAATGACCACATAATGTTGTAACAAACATGTCTAAGTTCTAGAAACTGTATTTACCATTTTGCTGTGGTTTCTGGAAATAACTGATAAAAGCGGAATATTACCAAATTTTTTTTATTTTCATTTCCATGGCACTAAAAGAAAAGTAGACTAAATGGTGACTTATCTTCATATTAAATCTAATTTTTTTTATTGGATGACAAAACTCATATACTGTTAAGTGTCCATGGCTGTTTTCATCCAAATTCACCAAATATTTTATGAGGAAAACATTATTTTTCGAATTTTGTTGAAATATTTAAAAAAAAAAGTACATATTTTCTCCTCAGATGTACACATTTTCCTCTAAAATGATTTCACCTGTCCTGTGTTATGCGTCTATATGTGAGCTTCGAATTGGTACCAAATAAGTGCCACCAAAGTGAATACGAACAGAACAAATGATGATAGAAGCCTGATTTTTAGCCTATTTTAGAAGATAAAAAGCCAATTTTGGGTAATGCTGTGACACAAAAGTCAAAAAAGTGTTCTGGTTTTGACCCAAATCAATTTAATATGCATTATCAATAATAACTGGATGAAGCGTAAGAGTAATTACAAAATTAAAGTGAAATGAGTGTTAGTTATTGCCTTTTTCAACAAATTGGCCCCAAATTTTGAGGAAAGCTTCACAAAGAGCAACATTTTGATAATGAACCATTGAAACATACTCCAACCTCTGAAATATTGTGTTGATTATCACTACAAATAATACTAGAATGATTGCGTTACTCCTTACAAGAAAACCATGAAAATATGATCAATATTTTCCATAGCGTTACGCTTGCGACAAAGCCCCATTTAAGAAATCTTTGTATTTTACCACCAGAAACCAGCTGCGGACCTGGATTACTTGATTGTTTTTCAAAACTACACAGATTTTGCAACATTACAAGCCAAACCAGATTTAAAACGGAGCTTTTATTGTTCTGTGGCACTACAAAGTATT
Source organism: Platynereis dumerilii (assembly GCA_026936325.1). Lineage (NCBI taxonomy): Eukaryota > Metazoa > Annelida > Polychaeta > Phyllodocida > Nereididae > Platynereis > Platynereis dumerilii. The sequence continues at coordinate 94,405,852 of JAPTHN010000002.1, forward strand.
CTTGGCGTTACGCTTGCGACGGATTCACCTACCCTGCTATTCATTGGAATTTTTTTGTGAACTAAATTTTTCACAACCATAAGAAGCTCCAAAACAGCTAAGCAGATATAAGACAAGGTCTCAAGGGCCAAAAGATTCAACTGACACATGTCGAAGGGACACTAGAGCATCCCAGATCAGTAAGCATCAAATTTGACTTAATTTTTGGAAGTCAACCTTTGAATCCAAATAGCTCAATAATGTCAACACAAGCAAATATAAATACTTGATTTGATGGATTTATGAAGCCTGAGGATGTAGAGATTCAAAAAAGTGTTGGGAAATTGCCTTAGAATACGTCCAAATTTGCAAAACTGAAAGAATTCAAGTGGTCAAAAATGTTATGTCACGTTTTTTCAGTGAAAAAAAGCTTGTTTTTCAATGTAATTCAACTCTATCTCAATAACTATGAGACAGAATGTCGTGAAATTTTCAGGAAAGTTGCACAAGAATGTAATTAAAGCAATGGTGTACCATGAAGTTGTCACATACAGTCATTCTCATATTTTGAGACCCCTAAAGAAAATATGCTGCTTGGCTTCATTATTTTTGAACTAGGCCATATATCCCTCATTTTAGGTGATTTGTCCCTGCATATTTTTCTCTGAAAATTCTTTGGCATCTGTAATTTGAAATACAAGCTCAATCCTTTTCTTGTATGATTTGGTTTGAAAGGTACATGACCATAGTCCAACAGCCAAATACACACTGCATTTGTGTCACTTGCAGTCTTGAAATCTATGTATCTTGCCTTCCTGATGTAGATGTTTACCTTACTGTGTCTGTCTATTGACTATCAATTGATTGTCAATCTAGCTGTGTCTTGTCTTTCTGATGTCGTAATTAATTGTACCGCTTAATAATGACATATATAAAAAAGTGACACTGAGTAAATCTTGATGTATGGTCACCATAGTATGGTGTTTCAGTCCAACAATCAGCAACGCACATCACAGTCTGCGTCGGACTCAGTTCATCAGTTGTGGTTAGCTTGTTTGTTTATTCTGTCAGCTCCCTGCAATTATATCCTGTTGCAAATTAATGGTAGGACAGGGATCACATGGTGGGACTGAATGAAATCAAAATATTTAGACAACCCTGTTGGTCTGGTTAAGCTCCTTATATCATCAGTACAAATGATGTCCCATATTACGTATAGGGCTCCGGTTGGCATAAAGTAGAATACATGTGATTTCTTTCATAAAGAAAGAGGGATTTGAATTAAGCTTGCGTCATGCTATGTGAATATAATGGGATCAGGCAGCCAGTTCATTTTCTGTCTTTAAGTTGCAGTAGTTATAAAATATAAATTCGACGCATGTTGTCTGTTTATTGCTGCACACGTGTTCCTTTTTGATCAGTTTCTGATATCAACTTCACTCCACCACTCTTCTTCCCATCTTGCCGTCTGCCTGCTATGGTGCAAAACTTCATGGAACTCGAAGCTTGTTCAAGGTCACGTGGACAATTATTTGACTTGATATCCAGTCTTTTCAGGAAAATTGATGACTATACGACAGTGGAATTGCCAAAAAAATAAATTTTGATTGTTTAAATGGCATGATAAAGTTTTGGGAAGTGTCTCATAAATATTTTTTATGTTGATGAAATTTGATTAAAAAGGAAGAGACATTTTGGGACATGGCCATCAACTCAATAGTTTGTTGTGAAATTAAGAAGAAGCTCAGACCAATGCATTTACTCACTGAGCTATTCACTTGATGACCCATCTCATTTGGACTCCATTTGCCCAGAAATCCTTGGGTGTCTGTGAGCTGCCTTGAAATCTGCCAGAGAACTGGACTCAATAAAATTCAATTTGGAAGACAGGTGAAATCCTCCTGTTCTATTTAGCCTGTCAAGTGTATAAATACAGGATGCAAAGCCAAATAATCCATCTTCAAAAAAAAAGTTGAGATTGTCCTCCTGCGATAATATTAGAAATGCCCAAGCATTCACTGTTACTGTAAATCTAGATTCAACTGTAGTTATCCGCTCATCTAACAAAGCTTGGGTCTCAGAAAACAGGATTGTCATGGAGCCAAGGTGGGTGCAAATGCTATTACTGTAAGGACTATTCCTTGACACAAACCAGTAGCTAGATTGCTGTGTGACCCTAGATCACTGTTTTTGACTGTTATTACATCATAAAGATTTGATATCAATCAAGAAATGAAGATTTGCTTGCCACCATGTCAATTTGTTTATTGATACATCTATCAATAAATAAGAAAATATGGGAATCTTGAACCTTTCTTTCCTGTTTGTAATTTGTTGTCTACTTATTATACATAAAGACTTTCTTGCTAATACATGTACATAATTAAAAATGTTAGATCTTAGATAAATAGAGAATGCTTACTGTGGAGTATGTACCTTGTATGCAAGCTAAAATGACCAACATGTGCCGACAAACCTATGCAGTGGAAAAAAGATCATTTCTCTTGTCATGCAAAATGTCATTTTTTTGTTTGGAAAGACAATTTGCCGATTCTCTGTATTTACTTCATCTTCTTTTTTCACAATTTACATATAATTTTTCCTGTTTTCTCTTCAGTGTTCAAAAAGACTATCTTTTCATTGTCTTATCATGCCTTGAGACAAATATGATTCTAATTGTTTTTTATGTGCATAGATTTTATCATTGTAGGTGTCTTTTTTTTTCCATCAATTAGACTCCTTAATTTGAAACTTTGAGTAGCTTAATTTAAATGATTGAATGAGATGGTTGCATAATTATTTTGAGCAGCCGTAGCTTGTTGTTTTAAGTTATGATAATTTAGAGATTAATGAGCTTAACAAACTTTCTAGTTGGAAACTGAGTTTCACAGGTTGAAGATTATACCAATCACATTCACGATACCCCTAGGATATAAACTGCAAAACAAGGTTAGAAAAAAAAATCACTACGAAAATGATAATAATGAAAATTACAATGTAACATATCTACCTTCCTTCTCTTCCTAATAATTCCTCTTGTGGAATGTATCCTTATTTTTGCATCTGCTAGTGCAATGGTATCGCCAGTGGCATCAACAGCAGTATGTCCCTTGAGAGCCAGGTAGATGATGCTAGATGATGGAGGAGGTATTGGCCTTCAGGTCTTGTGTTAACCAGGGTTTGGCCTCAGGTCAGCATCCTCACTTACAGCAAGATCTCAGCCTCATCCCTTGACATGACTGCCACCTTCCCCATGACTGACCATTGCCACCATTGAGTCATGTCCTCTTGCAGTGCCAAGATATCTGTTGTGACAGGAAATGGCACACTCCACTATATGACAGTACGACTGAGTACGTTGAGATTTCTTCTTTAAAGTAAGTGTCTCTGATTCATAAATCAAATTTTTTAGGCCAGGTATAATAATAGAAATTCTGTGGAGCAAAATTTTACTGCGAAAGATTGCAAACATCTCCAATTCAATGGCTTTACATTTTCATGTTATCTGACAGGAAACAAGGGTGAAATAACACTACTTCTATCCATGTAAGATATGTCTGGGTTAAGGTACATGAAAAGGGAATAGTGTATTCAAAAAGCCTGAGATATTTGAAAATAATAAATTTCCTTACGTCTGTCAATTGGCTTTGTTCTGCCAAATGATAGCCAGACGACTTTTCTTTCAGACTCCGGGTCCGAGATCATCTTTTCTTTTTCTGGTTTTTGATTGTTTTAATCGGGTGCCTGGTTTCTGTCTTTTGCAACTTGCAATTTTCTTTTTGATCAATTTCTTACATTAACTTAAATTGTTCAGTTTTGGTTTTAGTCATCTGCAAGTTTCAGTTTCTAATAGTTCTTGTAATCGAGGCATGTTCCAGTCAAATGGAAAAATGATTAGATTTGAGCTCTGGTCATCTCAGGAAACAGGAGCATGCTGGAATCGCTTGGAGACAATTCTTCGATTTTTTAAATGTCATGACTGAGTTCTGGGAAATGTCTTTCAAAACTGCTGAAATTGTTTTATGCAAGGTCTTGCTCAATCTATATCCTTAATTCCTTTTTTTTTACCATTTGAGAAAAATCAAATTTAACATTGACAATTGCAAAGTATACTCTCATTTGCCTGGTCTCATAAATATATGTATGAGAAGAAAATTAAATTCTGTATGAAAATTAAGTTATAGATAAATTGGCTATTAATATATAAATGTAAAACCGGAAAAAGTCAAAAGGGAAACTTAAAAAACTAATTCTAGATTATACCATCCAATAACCAAATAAAGATGACTATATTTCTGTACTGTGATGATGTAGATTTTAAGCCTTTTTTCAGTCACCAGATCATCGGTGCCAATGAGCAGTGACAGTGGTTTCACAATGCAATGCAGCAAAGATTCCCCATACAAGCCTTTGGCTCCAGAGGCAAAGACTCTCGACTGCAATACCTCACTGAGCTAATCACTTGAGGACCCAGTTCATTTGGGCTCCATTTGCCTGGGGATCCTTGGGTGTCTGTGAGCTGCCATGAAATCTGCCAGAGACCCCAATCCTAATAAAATTCAATTTGCAAAGACAGGGCCCTGCTGTTTTAGCAGTGCTTTGGCCTGCTTCAGATAGGCTATGATGTGTTTGTAAGTCTGTACTAGCTGTGACTCCAGGATAGAGAGTGGTTTTCTGGTATTGTGCATGAACTTACTGCCCAACGTCACCACTGAACGTCAAAATGATTCAAACGAAAATTCAGTCAAAAGGAGTAACTACAATACAAGATGCCAGCAGCAACCTTACCAGGGTATCCAGAAAAGTTGCAGACAATTGAAAATGTTTAAAACGTTTTGAATACACGTAGGTAATCATATCATTGTAACGAAAAGACGACAATAATGTTCCTGACTTTTAAGTTGTACAGCCTGCTCTAGAAACATTGATAGCTGTTATTGTTAAGAAACAAAATGGAAATGGGCATTGGCATACAAGTAATCCGGTAATGAATGTTTCACTACATAACCAGATAGGAATGTGGAGACTAACCGTATTTAATACAGTTTATTGCAGTAAATTAAAGTCTATTTGACAGAAGCCAAGACAGGAAATCTGGATCATGGAGTCAGAATAATCAAACAATTCGAAAGACAAGTCCCAGGACTTAGCAATGACATTAAACAATTCACGTTTCTTCTTGCTAGCCATTTTCCTGAGATGGCCAAATCGCAAATCTAATAATTTTCTGTTTGACTGGAACGTGATTTGATTTCAATGAATTGGGGATGATTCGGAAGCTAAGTGTTGGTGCAGAGTTAATGTTAGGGATTGGCCAAGTAATCCGAAGTCTGAAATGGAATAACGAGACTAGACACAAATATAATTTGGCTATCATGAGATGTTCCAATCCTTATCAGAACCATAACAAAACACTTCTAGGAACTTCCAAATTGTCCTTGATCTGAAGCATGTCTTCAGATTATTCTGATTCATAGAGCATGTCATTGATCCATAATGTCTTTCAAAACTAAAGTACACTGAAAAGATTGTCTGACATCTGACAATAATTGTACAATATGTCCAATCAACCAGTTTTCTAAACCAGTCAATTGAATTGTTTAAAGAAGTCAAACGAGTTGATGATTCGTCTTGAAAGATATTTCCCAGAACTCATTTTATGTATAACTTAGTTTTCATACAAAATTTAATTTTCTTCTCATACATTTATCTATGAGACCAGGCAAATGAGAGTATACTTTGTGATTGTAACTGTTAAATTTGAGTTTCTTAATTGGTTAAAAAAAAAGGATATAGATTGAGCAAGAACTCCATAAAACAATATCAGCAGTTTGGAGAGACATTTCCCAGAACTCAGTCATGACATTTAAACATTTGAAATATTGTCTCCAAGCAATTCCACCATGCTCCTGTTTCCTGAGATGACTAGAGCTCAAATCTAATCATTTTTCCATTTGACTGGAACGTGCCTCGATTTCAAGAACTCCTAGAAACTAAAGATTGCAGATAACATTGACCAAAATTGAACAAGTTAAGTTGATGTCAGAAATTGATCAAAAAGAAAATAGCAAGTTTCAAAAAAAGAAACCAGGCTCTCGATTAACACAATAAAAAAAAGAAAAAAGAAAAAATGGTCTCTAACCCCTGAGTCTGAAAAAAGTCATCTGGCTAACATTCGGCAGAGCAAACCCAATTGACAGACATAAGGAAATTTATTATTTTAATATGTCAGAGTTTTTAAATACCAATTCCCTTTTCATGTAACTGAACCCAGACATATCTTAAATGGATAGAAGTAGTATTGTTTCCTGTCAGAAAACATAAACATGCAGTAGTCATGTACAGCCTTTGAATTGGAGTTGTTTGCAATCTTCCGAAGTAAAAAAGCCTTTTTGTCCTCAAGAATTTCTATTCTTAGTATACGCGATTACGCATAGGCCTACTTGGCCTAGCAAAATGTACTTTGCATTATAAATCAGAGACACTTACTTTAAAGAAGAAATCTCAACGTACTCAGTCATATTGTCGTATAGTGGAGTGCACCATTTCCTACCTTAACAGATATCTTGGTACTGCAACAGGACATGACTCAATGGTGGCAATGGTCAGTCATGGGAGAGGTGCATGGCAGTCGTGTCAAGGGATTAGGCCGAGATCTTGCTGTAAGTGAGGATCCTTACCTGAGGCCAAACCCTGGTTAAAACAAGACATGTAGGCCCATATATCCTCCATCATCTGGCATCAACTACCTGGCAGCAGTCCTAGCTCTCAAGGGACATACTTCTGTGATGCCATTGGTGATACCATTGCACCAGAAGATACAAAAATATGGATACATTCCACAGGAGAGAATTATCAGGAAGAGAAAGAAGCAAAATATGTTACATCGTAATTTTCATTATTTTCATTTTCATAGTAATTTTTTTTCAACCTCGTTTTGCAGTTTACATCATCAGGGTATCGGTGAATGTGATTGGTCTAATCTTCAACCTGTGACACTCAGTTTCCAACTAGAAAGTTTGTTAAGCTTATTTATCTCTTTAGAGATCAATGATTGGCCATGCTGATCCAATCAATTGGTCTAGAAATATGACGCCCAAAGCCTCCTCATGCTCAGTTTAGCATGAATCGATGTTTTTGACTTTTGATATCAAAGAGAAGTTGTTGCAGAATTCAAAAATACATTAATAAAATCTATGTGAAAAACAATTAGAATCATATTTTTCTCAAGGCATGATAAGAAAATTAAAAGACTTTTTGACCGCTGAAGAGCAAGCAGGGAAAATTACATGTAAGTTGCAAAAAAAAACACACAAAAAGTAAATACAGAGCACTGGAAATTGTCTTTCCAAACAAAGAAAATGATATTTTGCATGACAAGAGAAATGAACTTCTTTCCACTGCATAGGTTTGTCAGCATTCATGTAGCTCATTTAGCATGCATGTGTATGTTATTGACAGATAGTCTTCTCCATCTAAGATCTAACAAAATTATGTATAAGCAAGAAAGTCTTTATGTATAATAAGTAGACAACAAGTTTCAAACAGGAAAGAAAGGTTTAAGATTCCTGTATTTTCTTATTTATTGTGAGCTGTATCAATAAACAAATTGACACAGTGGCAAACAAATCTTCATTTCTTGGGTTATATCAAATCTTTATGATGCAATAACAGGCAAACACAGTGATCTAGGGTCATACAGCAATTTAGCTGCTGGTTTATGTCAGGGAAAAGTCCTTACAGTAATAGCATTTGCACCCACCTTGGCTTCATGACAATCCTGTGTCAAGAGTCCCTCGCCTTGTTAGACAAACGGGTAACTACAGTTGTTCTGTGAATCTAGATATAAAATAACAGTAAATGCTCAGGAATTTTTAATATTAAGAGTTATCGATTTCAAACTGGATTGTCTGAAATCTGTTTGACATTTTTACAAACGCAAATTATTGAATTTTTGGACAATCTTTTGCAAAATTAAGTCCCGGGATAGAAAACTGCCAATCCAGGGAGGGTACTCTTGGTGACTTCTGATTTCATGGCAGCTCACAGAAACCCAAGGATTCCTAGGCAAATGGAGTCCAAATGAGATAGGTCCTCAAGTGATTTGCGCAGAAATAACTTAATAATAAAATCCCTCTTTTTTATCAAAGAAATTACAATATATTATATATTTTAGTTCATACTAACTGGAGCCCTATACTGACTAAAAGACAAATAGACAAGCAATAATATAATTGGAGGGAGCTGACAGGGTAAACAAACAAACTAGCCACAACTGAGTCCGAAGCAGACTGTGATGCAGTGCTGATTGGTGGACTGAAACTATATGTGTATACATCACGATTTACTCTGTATCACTATTTCAATCATATTTGTCATCATTTCATATAATTATAGACAACATCAGAAAGACCAGATAGAAATCTAGATTGATAAATAGGTTGATTGATAGTTTATAGACAGACAGTAAGATATACAACTAGATTAGGCAGGCAAGATACATAGATTTCAAAACTGCAAGTGACACAAATGCAGTGTATATTTTGCTGTTGGACATGTATCTTTCAAGCCTAATCAAACCAGAAAAGGATTGAGGTTATATTTTCAAATGACACAGCATCATGGCCGAATCCAGAATTATGGGCAGAGTCCAGATGCTGACGAATTTTCAGAGAAAAATATGCAGGAACAAATCATCTAAAATGAGGGATATATATTGCCTGCTTTCCAGTCAATCTAATTCAAAACAGATAGGAAAAATATATCCTCCAGATCAGACCAAAATCAAATGGGCTTATTTGCCACCTGAATATTTATGGCATATTTGAGGAATATATCAGTGAAGCAGATTGAGATCAAAGCATTTGCAAAAATGGCATGCATGGATTTTAACATTCTCCCAAACTCAAGACTGATATTTCAAAAGATTCTACATATATTTTGTTTCTTTTGACCAATATCTATAGAGGATGCACGATATCAATATTCACACAAGAGAATAGAAACTAATAGAATACCATGCAATAGGTTAAATACAAAGGCAAATATAAATTGCAAATATTTTTTCACCCAAGGTTTCCATGATAGCATTTTGACAGTATGCACCAGCCAAATCATTCCAGAGTCGTGGACCTGCTACGCTAAAAGAATCTGAATCATAACTGCTTTTGTGACACTTTAAAGCCTGAGATAAGCTAGAATGCAGAATTGTAGATAAAACTGTTTTGGTTGAAACTATCTCTGTAGAATAAGATCAGTGTTGGTGAAAAGCCAGAATGTAGAATTGTAGATAAAATTGTTTCGGCAACACTAGCTCTGTAACATTAGATGAGTGTTGGTGAGAAGTCTCCTGGTGTCTCTGGCACAATTACTTTGGTCCTCTGCACTGTTGGAGTGAGTGGCTTAATCCTGAGAGTTGTCTGGTCCTGATGTGCCAAGTATCTCCGCAGCTCTTTGTCTCTCCCTCCCTTCCTTTTCTTTTTTTTAGTAGATGACCTTTCGTACATACTGGGGAGTATTTATGAATTCATAACACTATCTTAATGTATTTATTCAATTTGAGGGCTGCTTAAAGGAAGAACATTTAGAAGGGTAGGTGACTTAACTTTGTGGGAAAGTCTCAGAATAGGGTTTGCGGTAGGTGCTAGATTATAACGATATTCTATAAAAATCGAGAAATTACCAATTGGACAACTGAAAAAGAACAGGACTCTTTAGTAAAGTCAAAACCCAAGATATCGGACTTGTCTATCCAACTAAACATCCTTTCGGACAAATCAACACAACAAATTGAAATGGGCTTTTTTGCCACCAAATATTTTTGGCCCCATTGAAGTGGAATCATTTATTATATACCTGGAGAAGAGTAAGGTTAAAGCATTTGTAAAATGGCAGGTAAGGACTTATGTGTGTCTTTACTATGATCAGATTGATCAATTTATCCCGAGATACATTGAGACTTTCTTCTTCTATCAGTATATTGTAATAGACACACACAGCAATCACCACAGCAGAAGCTTGGTCCTTCACTGTTTAGTTCTAATGTTTTGAATTCCCCTCTGTATTTTTAAAAGTCAAATTTAAAAAACTATCAAAAAACAATTTAGAAGACATCTTGCAGAACCTGACCATGACATTTAAACAATTGGAATTCATATTCTTGGCAATTCCACTGCCCTCCATTTTCAGGAGAAGACTAGATCCCTAATCTAATCATTTTTTCAATTGACTGGAACGTGCTTCGATTTCAATGATGTTTTGCACCAAAATGGGCAAATGGTCTGGAAGAAGAGCGGTGGAGTGAAGTTGATGTCAAGAATTGATCAAACAGAAAATTGTGTATTGCAAAGGACAGAAACCAGACATCTGATTGAAACAATCGAAAGACAGACAAGGTCTCTGACAACAGGGACAAGAGTCACAAGACTCAAATATCATCTGGCTATCATAAGCCATGGCAAGTGTAGTTTATTATGTTTCAACTTACTGTACACAAAAATATGCTAACAAATGTCAAAACATTACTCTACTTCATTAGCTGTGGGTCCAAGGGGCAGGCTTGATCCCACCATAAGTTTGAAAAAGGACTTCATATTTCTAACAAGCAAAAAATTCCACTCCAATAGTACAGATATTTCTTATTTTTCAGAATTTTTGAAGAATGAATCGAGAGATCTCAACTACAGACTGTTTTTCAGATGCATGGTTTTAAGTTGTTTTTTCTTCAACTTAGAAGTAACCGACAAGCTTGATTCCCCATATAAACATAACATTTATAAACCAACAAGCTTGATTCCCCATATAAACATAACATTTATAAACCAAATTAATAACTCAAAGTCATTTTCTTATGAAACGAATCACATCCTCTAGTTTATACTTAACGGTGTCCTACTGAGAGTGTGGGCCTGTGGGGGGTCATTTGTATTGATGATATAAGGAGCTTAACCAAACCAACAGGGTTATCTTAATATTTTGATTTCATTCTGTTCCACCATGTGATCCCTGTCCTACCATTAATTTGCAACAGGATAGCAGATATAATTGGAGGGGAGCTGACAGCATACACAAGCTCAACCATGCACAACTGACAAACTCAGTCAGAGGCAGACACTCAATATAAGGAGTCATAGAATCTGATGCTGACTGACAGATCTATAAAAACATAAATACATTGGAGAACTACAAACTTCACCTTTAAAACAGTCACTTGGTTTTTAATACATTGTATGGAATTTCTCTACAATTTCAGCAAATCATCCATTTTGACCCTAAGAAAAGGTCATACTCCCAAGATAGTGTTCTCACAGAAGATAAAAGACAAATAGACAAGCATTAATATAATAGATAAGATAGAAAAGATGGAAAGAAAAATAGATAGACAGATAGATGGATGTATAGATATAAGCCATACTTCAAAACAGCAAATGACACAAACTTGGATGTAAAATAAAGTTTGGCTATTACAAAGTCAAACCACGTAATGGTGAAGCATAAACATATTTCAAATAAGACAGCATCACGACAAAATCGAGTTATGGGCTTAGTCCAGAAGCCAGGACACTTCACAGAAAAAATTAAGGAGAAACTAATCACGTATAAAATGAGGGGTGGACATCCCCTGCTTTTGAGTCAATCCAATTTGAAATAGATAGGAAAAATAAATCTCTCAGATTAGACCAACACAGTAATTAGACAAACAGTAAGGTAGACATCTAGATAAGCAGGCAAGATACATAGATTTCAAAACTGCAAGTGACACAAATGCAGTGTATATTTTGCTGTTGGACATGCACCTTTCGTGCCAAAGCAAACCAGAAAAGGATTGAGCTTATATTTCAAAATACACAGCATCATGGCAGAATCAAGAATTATGGGCAAAGTCCAGATGCCAAAGAATTTCAGAGAAAAATATGCAGGAACAAATCACCTAAAACGAGGGATATATATCTCCTGCTTTCGAGTCAATCCAATTTAAAACAGATAGGAAAAATATATTCTCCAGATCAGACCAAAATCAAATGGGCTTACTTGCCACCAGAATATTTATGGAATATCTGAGGCATACATAAGTGAAGCAGATTGAGATCAAAGCATTTGCAAAAGTTATGAGCATGGATTTAATGCTCTCCTACAGAGTACTCTCAGGACTGATACATCCAAATCTTCCAAAGATTCTACATATATTTGTTTTCTTTTGAACTACATTTATTGTGGATTTGTGACATCAATAATTATATACAATTACAAAAGAGAACAGAAACTAATAGAATAAGATACAATGAGTATGATACAACAGAACTTGTGAACTTTGTCTACCAATAACAATATGCTTGTGGCAAAAGACATTATGAAAAAAACACACAAAACACATGAAGACTCTGGAGGTTGTTAAACACAAACTTGTAATTAGTCAATACATGTTTACAAAGGATCATCATATAAAATGCAGACTGTGCATAGAGTGCTTTTGATGCATGGTGTTGCTATTCATTTCTGATTCATTGCCATTTACTTATGCAAATGTGTAACATCTGAATGTTAATCTTGGTCTGGTAAATAATTACAAATAAAAATAAATCACTCTTATGAATGCACAATTCCTTGTCTCATTGGCTGTGTTAATAAAAGCGATACAGAAAGTTGACAACATCTGATCAAATCGTCTTAGATACTACATCATATAACCTAATCCATAGAGCCTGTTATTTCACTTTTGCGTAAGAATGTTGCATGACATTTTAGATAGTTGAATATATTTAATCTAGAAACAACATATTCACAGAATAAAAATTATATATAGATACATTGGATAGAGTGCAAGTTACCCTGACCATGGTAAGGACACACTCCAAACATACTCAGTACCGTAGAACGGGGTGACTTTGAACAGTTTTCACCTTAATTCCCTTATATTTGAAAATGTATAAGATCTATGTGGTATTTCATGGGATGAAATGTTGGCCACTGGCATGTAGTTAACCTGTACATCGGCATTTTGAGATATAAATCATGTATATGCCTGTGTTAGTGGGTAAATGGGCGTTCAAAGTCACCCCGAGGTCCGGGGTGACTTTGAACAGAGTGATTTCCAGTGGAAGAAAATCATCAATTCTCAGAATTCAAATTTGTATATGTATTTATGAATTTTGCCGGGCTTGTTTGCCTTTCCTTAAAAATTTGTCACTGTTTTTTTTATGTTTTAAGACTTTTTTATTCTTGATCTACTTCCGTGCCTTGAGAGCTAAATGATTGCCTAATATAGTGAAATATGCGTTCACACAATGAATTCTATTCATTGTATTATGAAATATGATGCATCTGTGTATATAGTTTACAGGATTATTTGATTGTCTCCGCGCTCACCATCACAATGTGATGTTCAAAGTCACCCCGAAGTGTGTAACAATTCAACATCATCCACTTATATTATTTGTTGTCGGTCTTTCTGAATAGCCTCTAACAAGTTTCTGGTGGATTTTGGAAGTATTTGAGTGACATTGTAATAAGGCAGGTATTTATCAGGCCAGGGTCATTCAGTACTGTTGTGGGCACAGAAGTTCCCAGGCTATGGTTTCTTGCAAAAAGAGGTATTTAGAAGTTTATTCATCAAAATCAAGAAAAAAAAATCCAATCACAATGACTTTATGTAGAAAGAATCTAGACTTTAGTAGAATATAATCAGTAGTGAAATACTTCCAGTTTCTCATACAACTTTGCATTCATAGAGGATCAATCTTTTTCGGAAAAGTGTTCAAAGTCACCCCGGCTGTTCAAAGTCACCCCGTTCTACGGTACTCAACAATCAACACAAATATTAATTTTGTTAGGACATCAAGTCCATGCCTGCCATTTTACAATAATCCTAATAAAGTATTGCACATATGCGTAGGATATTGTGTACTAAAAGTATTCTAGTGGCTAATAAGCCGTTTGTAGTTTCTTGTCCTGCTGTGACCATGAGAATGTGTACTTGGATATATTAACCCCATACCTCTGGGTGGGTTTTGAATTCACTAAAAACATGTATTTCTTTACAGTTGTCTAATTGATAATTCATTAATTTTTATAGCATATAATCTAACACACTGTTAATTCATACCATACACTGCATATCCATAAAATAAAAAATTAAATGGTCTCCCCTTCAGAATGTTCCTCCTTTCTGCAGCCCTCAAATTGAATGAATATTTTAAAATTCTGCATCAGGCAAAGCAGACTTCAGGTCAGATGCGTGATAGTTCTGTGACCTCATCCATATTCCTCAGTATGTACAAAAGGTCAGCGGCAAAAAAAGGCAGGGAGAGACAAAAAGCAGTAGAGATTCTTGGCACATCAGGACCAGACAACTCCCAGGATTAAGCCACTCTCTCCAACAGTGCAGAAGACCAAAGTAATTGTGCCAGAGACACCAGGAGACTTCTCACCAACACTCATCTAATGTTACAGAGCTAGTGTTGCCAAGTATTGTCTTATCTACAATCTGGCTTATCTCAGGCTTTTATAGTGTCACAAAATCAGTTTTGGTACTGGTAATATTTCTATTAATATGTTGCTTTTACATAATATTATACACTTTGTATCTAGTCAGGGCCTTATTACTCTTGCATCTTTTAAATTGGTCTCAGATAATTCTTCTTGGTAATAAATGAGGTTATCTGGTTAAAACAGTCCCGAATTCAACAGTTAATGAGTCATTCCAGATATCTTAAGTTCTCAAACCAAGTATTTAGACAGAACCCAATGCTTGGCCATGGCTACACAATTGAAATAACTTTCCAAACATTCCCACTGTGAGTCTGCCCTCAATTAGATCGGAAATGACTTGAACTCAAATCTAATCATTTCGCCATTTGGCTTAAACGTGCTTCACTTTAAATTTTTGCACCACAATGGTAGATGGGTTGCAAGAAGAGTGGTGGACCAAAAAGTTGATGTCTGGAATTGATCAAAGAGAAAATTCTGTGCTGCAAAGAACAGATACTTCAGGCATCTGATTAAAACAATCAGCAGAGAGAATAGGAAAAGGATCTCAAGACCACTGAGACCAGACACAAAAATCATCTGGCTATCATAAGCCTGGACAAATCTTTTCCATTAACTTTCAAATTCAGACATTTCAGCTACAAGACTCATTATGCAAAGCTTCTTCTCAAGTCGAAGGGAACAAGCAATCTGGTATCCTTGTAGTTATAAATAAATTTTATACCAATTGTATAACCTAATATTAACAAATAAAATTCATCAAAGGAATCACATCCCCCAGTTTATACTGACTAGTGCCTTACCAGTAGTGTGGGGCATCATTTGTACTGATGATGTAATTTAAGAGAAGTAAACAAACTAACTAGGTTGTCTAAATATTTTGATTTCATTCTGTCCCACCATGCGATTCCTGTCCTACCATTAATTTGCAACAGGATAGCTGATATAATTGGAGGCAACTGGCAGAGTAAACAAGTTGGGCCACAACTGATGACCTGAGTCGGAGCCAGACAGTGATGATGCTAGATGTATCATGTCTCATATGCTGAATATTATACTTTATATCACTTTGATTACAGTAATTGACACCAAGTGACATAATGACAAGTGTTCCTAAAACTGCATATCACATAATTTTTAGGACTGACCATTTTACACGCGCATGAATACCAATAATACCCTATAGACAATACAAGCTTATGCAATTTGAATTTGGAGATTGAAGGAGCAGAGCCATTTTGAAAAATAACACAAAGATATGGTACAAATGCAATAGTTGACCTTGTTCATCTCACTTATTTTGATAATGTTCTTGCATGCAAAGTATTTTTTATTTTATAGTATTTGCATATTTTGAAGAAATACAAAACTATAGTGGGAGCCTATTCCAAAGTCACATGACAAATTCCAATTGGAATACAACCATAGCAGTGATCACAAACTGTTATACATTGTTTGTTACTATGTGTGCTTTTAGCAGTTAGACATGAGATAAAAAAAAAAAAAGAATCTGCAACTTATGGAACTGACAATACCCAACAATAACCGTGAATTTTGAGAAAAAGGTCAACTGTCAAATTTGATAGAATCTGTGACAAATATATCAAAACACACATGTCAATGGCATTTCTTGGACTTGTCATTTGCTAGTATAAGGATGGATTAAATCGATTTTAAAACAAGCCCTGATATACCATGTCTGTCAATGATTGGTACTTCCGCTTATGCCATTTTAGGCTTAGAAAGACAAATAGGTAAATAGAAAGATTAGATAAATAGATATATAGACAGATAGATAGATGGAGAGATAGATAGAAAGATTGATCAACAGATAAGCAGAAAAGACTGATAACATAGGTCAATGGAAAGATAGAGAAGGTACATGAATTGATAGACGGCTGGATGCTCTTGAAGAACAATATTTTAAGAACTACAAATGACACAAATACTGGTATGTTCGGTTGCCCCCAAGCTGGAGCTTATATTTCAAATTACGGCAGAATCAAGTGTTTAATATGGGCAAAGTCCAGATGCCCAGGACGTATCACAGAAAAACACAACATAGTAGGAAAAAATCTCGTAAAATGAAGGATTACATCTCCTGCATTTAAGTCAATCCTATCTAAAATAGATGGGCAACAAATATATCCCAGATCAAACCAAAATCAAATGGATTCACCAGCTTGGAGAATATACAGGGTGTCTACAGAAAAAAAGGACAGTCAACACAATTTGATTTGTTTACAGTTTATTTCGTGCCAAATAGCAACATTCAAGAAAGCATGATTTGTATGTGAACAGTATCATCAGAACAGTTAAATTACCCTTTATTCGCACCCCTTGCTGTGGTAACTCTCGGTAGATGAGACCCAAATGATGTGAAAACATGTTTGTTGCACTCCACCAACATCTTGCCCCATGCAGACATGATGGAGGCCTTTAACTTTACTGCGAGGGTTGGGATAACTTGCTGGATTCTGCCTTCAAAGTTGCCCATACCGAGTAATTCACTGGGTCCAGCTCAGGAGACAAGGGATGGCACTCTACCTTGCTCAGTAGGTTTGTTTTGAGGCACTCCAGAGTCTTCTATGCAGTATGAGCAGGTGCTCCACCTTGTTGGAAGATGATTTTGCCAACAAAACAGTTTGTTGTCTGATGCCACGGCATCACAAATTCTTTCAGAGCATTATTATAAACATTTGCATTGATTCCGGCGCTCTGATTAATGGCTATTTGAAACATTTTTGTGATTTTCTTGCCATCAGATGACCTCATGTTGAGGACCAAGTTTTAGGTCCTGAATATGAATTATCAGCAGCTGGAGCATCAGCAAATGTCCCACTACTCACGAATGATTCATTACTTCTTACTAAGTACTATAAATGGTGAAAAAGTTTCTCATCGACAATGAGGAAAGCAGGACAACCGTGGTCAGCTAGCATGCAGCATATCATGCTTCCATTTTGCCGTTAACAGTTATCTGGTTCACAAATAAACGTATTTGCACTAGATCTAATATGGCTAACTATCAAATCCACTCTTATGTCAGATTTATCACCAATTTCTGAACTTATATGAGCGCAGAAAAGACGACAACTGACTGTCCTCTTTTTCTGTAGACACCCTGTATTTGGAATACATAAGTGAAGCAGATTGGGATCAAAGCATTTGTAAAATTTTCATGGAATTAGCTAGGTTCTCCCAAACTCAATGCTGACACTTCCAAATCAAAGATTCTACATGGAACGGCATTGATTGTGGATGTATAATATCAATAATCACAGAAGAGACTCGTAACAGAATAGATTACAATAGATTAATTACAATGACAATTTTCAACCTTTTGAGTTTCCATTTAATATTTCGGTAGTGCCAAGGAGCCTTATCAAAAACACAAAAAGAAATGAAACTCTGCAGGCTGCTGCACACCAGCTTTTAATTGGTCAATACATGTTTCATTAAGGATCATCATATAAAATGCAGACTGTGCATAGAGGGCTTTTGATGCATGTTGTTGCTATTCATCCCTAATTCATAGCTATTTACTTATGCAAATTAGCTTGTCTCCAAACTTAAACTCTCGCATTCATCATTCTGTGTGCATTGAATGATGGATCCCATATTGACTATTCAACTAAACTTATAGAAATGTGCACATTGCAAAAATGAAAGTGATGGATGCAACCGATGAATCTTAGTTCGATGACACAAAAACGTGATTATCCAAGAAAAGCATCAGCAACTATTTACCAATGGAAAATTAATAGGTTCATTTGAATTTCAATAGGTCTGAATGCGTTTTATACAATGATAAATAACACAGAATAATATAGAATTATAGCTTTATGTTACATATTTTTAAAAGTCTAGCAAGTGTTACATCTGAATATTGATTTGCGTTTTTGAGATAACAGAGCGAGCTATACCAAAATCTGGTTGTGGCATGAAGAGTATATCCAACCGATTAATTGCCAGTAATCCTATTAACCATGAACGGTTGAATTTTAGGTACTTTTAGTGTCACCAAATAAACAGCCCCCCCCCCAACTTGACACCTGAGTTTTTGCAGTGTTGTCATTGGCTAATCTGGCCATGACATAATTGCAAGGCTATGATGAAGTTATCCACATGAAATGCTATTGGCCAGTTTCACCTATGACATCATAGCTAGCACCAAAGTTGCATAGGTTCCAATGGAGTCTCCAGCTATGACATAATAGGTCCATACTATGAAAGAAAATAATTTCTTCTGAGCAATTGCGAGAACCATAAGGGCTTTTCGATATAAATTTAGCTGTAAATTTAACAGTACTTTATCTTTTAGTCTTGGCCTCACAGCAATCACCAGATGGAAGCAAATGTCACTTGCTGGTACGCCACCTAGCAGATGCAGTAATGCTTTTCTTGCAACGGCTCCCAACCCTGCAGGCCTGCAGGAGCAATGCTGCATAACCTGCCTCCCATCTTCCCACAAAGCTTACCCCACAGTACCCCAAAGAGAAGGAGGTTAAATTATATATAGCACTGGCATAATTCCAAGCTGAGGTGGGAGTAAGAAGCAGTTGTTCATTCTTTTCTATATCTCAGCTCAGCAATAATGGCGCAACTCGGTGTGGCTGCCTTCCTCAACTCCCCACTTTCCCTGGATGAGAGTGCCTGTGTCTACAGTGCATTGATTTTGGTGGATGATGACTTGCCAATTACTGAGGATAAAATCAAGACAATTCTGAAAGCAGCAAATGTCGAAGTGGAGCCAATCTGGCCCAGCCTCTTTGCTAAAGCTCTCTCAGTAAGTATACAGGAGTGTGCATTTTCTTGTCTGGAAAGAGGCTTCTTTCTGCACATGGCTTTTCCCAACCACGTGTCTTTCCCAAAACTCACCAACTAACTTAACTCATTGTTACCGCTTAATTCCTGGAAAAAAGGGACTTCCACAGTATATTTTGCTTATTGATTGTGAAAAAGGAGAGTTATTGCTGATTTTGAGAATAAAAAGGTTTTAAACCTTTACTTTTTTAATTGAAAGTTCTGCTCTAAAGTTTTGGCTTCTTCTTATATATTAACAGTACCCCAACAAATTAGCTATAGCTCCAGACACAAGTTTGCCGAAATTACAATTTTCAAAACAAGATTATTATCTGGCAACTACTAAGCAGTGGCCAACTTCTTTCAATAACTCCTGTTTGTATAAACTCGCAACCTTGGGTTAGCTGTTTTCCCTGCCTTTTCCACTTAGATTTTGTTGAGGTAGAAGCATCAGGGTGATTCATAAACCACAATAGCTTATGTACATCATAACATTGAAGAAAGAGTTATTTATGGTACAGAAGTACAATGTTGGCTATAGATTTGTGGCCCAACCTTGACCATTACATGGACTTCAAATGTCAAAGGTTACACTTTTTGTTTACATTGAAGCACACGGCACAAGCAATTTACGTAATTTCTTTAGTTTTATCATGGAAATGTAACCTACCACTAACTCTTATGCATCAAGATAGACAAAGAAACACATATGAGGTTGTGGAGAAAATACCAATCCATCAATTCCATCAATAGATTTAGGCCTTTTTAACCGTCTTCAAAGTGTTTAATGCCCTACTTGATGTGTAAAGAGATATCTGAGGTCTAATTAATGATTGGGCTTGTGGATGTTGTTGGTGGAGCAGAGGCATGGTGCAACAACGTGGCAGCACTGTACATACTGTACATGACTTCCTGTTTGATCAAAACATCAGCTTGGAGAAAGCACATGTTTCAGAAAAAGTCAATTCATATAAAATCAAATTGTTGTCAGCTATCGAAAACAACTTAGAACAGTGCATGTATTTAGTCACTTCTGACAAAACCTATGCAAAGTGTAACCTTGAAACAACTTTGATATTTGACTAACAGCCTCCAAAGTTTCAATCAGAGTTGGCGAAAAACTCTGTGTTGACATGGCCATAGGAAAAATTCTCTAACCTTTCGAAAATTGGTATCCTACGATTTTTTGTTAGCTATTCCAAATAATAGATATCCCATGCGATATATAGATATAGTCCATGAACAATTCCATGTGGATGAAATGGATTCGCAAAAGTTCCAATCACAAATTTTTGGGCAAAAACTCCCTGGCTCTGTCATATATTCTTATGATCTGACAGTGTTTTAAGGGGCCCTGTTACAAAATAACAAGCTGGATTATCTTGTTTAGCATTGACTGTTTGTTTTAACAACCTATTTCGAACCACAGTCCAATGGAGTGTGCCAATGTAACTGTGAATTCCATATATGTGGTTGTGTGACCATGCAGAGGCAACAGTGAATCGGAAAAGTTTATGTTAGCCAAATATCAAGGAGTTACAATAATATTTTTATTATGAAAAGCTTTAGCTAACAAATTAATGACACTTCTCGAGATTGTCCTGATATAGGTAGCAAAAGTTTAAGAAAAAATAGATTCATTGTACCCTAATGGTAAGTGATTAGCACGCCGGAGTGTGCTTCTCAAGAACATCAAACAAATTAACCATTTGTAAAATATTCATAATCATCATCAAAATAGACTTAAATTGATTGATTCACTGTGCCTTTGAATAACTGTGCCCCTGCTCCCCCTACGTTTGTCGCAATAATCTTATTTCACCAAATGGCTTGAACATGGACCCAAAATCACTTTTTTGCAATTCAACAATTCTTGATTTGCTTTTCACACACACGTACAGGAGATTTATACACTCTCAATCCAAAAAAGCCTTGAAGTTACCACTGTGTACCGTTTGCTCTATGCGAAGCGACCCAGTTAAGGCTTCGGTTTGGCTTCAGTCAACGCTTTAGACAGTTAAAGAGATGTTTTTTGTGCCTTAAGTGAAACTACATCTTCCATGCAAATTCAATCAAATGTTAATATAGCCAGTATGCTAGATTATATTCTCATGTATACAGTGCATATTTTTATATATCAAAATAATTTTTGTTGTCAAAGATTACGTGATTCTAATAAGAGAGACTTCTGAACAACTGGACTATTTTGTGTATTTTTTGATAAAATTGGGCACTTATACTATGTTTGAGGCTGAAATATTCTCCAATGTGCTTCACTATGCTGGTATGGGTATATTCGTAATGTATCCTAAAGCTTGCAATGAAAAAAATCTACTGAAACATAGTGTTTTAGTTTAGGTTTGGCTTAGAACTTACGGGTTTGGCTTTTTTGAACGCAGGTGTTGTAAATATGTGGGGGTTTTATGCCTACAATTTTTTGGTTTGGCGTGTCCATAGTAACTGACCTCTTTTGTTGCATTTAGCAATATGTACAGATGCAGAATAGCTAGATGCGGCCAACATTTTCAATCACGGGCAGGATGGATGGACATGAAAGAGGAAAAGCCCATGGAAATTCAGCTGATCATCAGTGCAGAGCTTGTGGACTAAAATTTAACATGAAGACAGCAAGTACAACAAAAATGTTCACAAAACGGAATTTGTCTGTTTTTTCCTGTACCTTAAAATAAAATCTGCATTTTTGGTACAGTCAACACTTTTACCCTAACCAATTACCATAGTTTCCACCACATACCATGGGGTATAGGCCATGGTTTATCATGTAAAATTTGGAAATTAATCATAGTCAATGCTGTATCACTTCGCATTTGGAGCATGTATTAGTATATATCACCAGATACCTCAGGATAAGCACAATGACACGATTAATCCATGTACCTTAATTTCAGCACAAATGCCATCAAATAAATGAATTTATTAATGCCAGTGAGCATTAAACATCACTCATCATCATCTCCAATTAAAGGTAGTAAGTCTGCCGATTCTATGTAACATTAAACATCCATTTACAGATCATAAACTGATAGATTTAAAGTAGGCCTACAGTATACACTTCCAATCAACAGAATTACTTGTTTTCCACAATTAAGTGAGTTTAATTGATTGTGAAGCCTTAAACTACTTAAAGAGAGTCCTGCATTTCTTGATAAGTACACAATAACAAACTTTTTTCATAGCATAAAAAACTGTTTATTACAATTTTGAAAGGATTTATCTTCATATATTGAGCTTTGAATGACAGTTAAGTAAACTTGGTTGTATGGATATGACTCTTATCTTTCTTTTGGACAGCATTTTATTCTGGCGACATACAAGCTTTATAACTAACTGCAATTTTACAGCTGCATATAATTTCACAAGTGATAAGTATTACAAAATACAGCACGTATATTTGGAATTAAGTGGTATTATCATATTTTATCAACATTTTCAAGACATGCCTGCTGTTGTATTGTCATTAGTTATCAAACAAATATGAAAGATCATTCAAATATCACAACTGCATTAATCACCATAAATCATGTAGTGACCTCTACTCTCGAGAAAATCATCCCAAGCAAGGCACAGAAGAGAGAAGTATGACCCACAAGAACATCTGTGTGAAGTGTGTGGCTCCAAGTTTTCAAGCCATCTCCTTCTAAAATTTCATTCAAGAAGGCCCATAGAAAGATGCAGTTGGAGTTTCAAGCCTAACAGAGTTCCATTTTCTTACCCACTTTGAAACTGGGTGATACAACCACTAATGACAACAATACCAGCTGACACGCTGTACAGGAAAATATTGACAAATTCCGTTTTGTGCACTTTTGTTATACTTGACGTCTTCAGGAAAAATCTAAATCCACAAACTCTGCATTTCCATGGGCTTCTCCTCTTTCATGTCCATCCATCCTTCCCATGAAAATGTTGGAAGCATCTAGATGTTCTACATCATACATTATATTACAGCCAAGTCATGTGACCACGTGCTCACCATTGACAGATTTTAATTGGGTCTTACACCATTTGTTCTTTTCATGTTGATTTTTTACGTTTTTATACAAATACCAACAACTTTCACTGCCTTCTCGACATGTTTCTATTACAGTTTCCTCTTCCATTCAGCTCTCTTTCCCGTTGTGGTTGCCATCCCATAATAGTCCAACATTTGTTTACTATCCTACTGCAGCCAAATTCCAGCCAAATGCACATGGCTTTATTGCCATCTTGGGTCAAGTCGAAGCACATAGCCTTACTGCTCTAACAGCATTTTCAATTGTGTAATGTGTATACCTATAACAAGCTATATCAATTGCTCTTTACCTTTTAAACGCAATCCACATTCACAATTCCCTCTCAACTCTCAACCAATCTTGGCAGGCCTGATCAGCTGATTACTTCAGTCATTAGTACAATATGTTACATTATATGTACATACATAGACTAGGTTTACCTTGCAGACCTCATACAAACTTTAAATATTGCAGGACCTTATTGCTATTCAAGCCACAGCCTTCACCTAATCTTCCTTAACCCTCTCCTTCTTCTCATAAAATCGTTTCAAAATCACAATTTTCCTTCCTCTTTAATTATCCGTTTCTGTGCTTTCAATGGGCTTAACTGGTTTGTACATATTACTGAATGAAACAAAAGAGGTCAGTTACTATTGACACGCCAAACCAAAAAATTGTAGGCATAAAACCCCTACATATTACAACACCTGCGTTCAAAAAAGCCAAACCCGTAAGTTCTGAGCCAAACCTAAACTAAAACACTATGTTTCAGTAGATTTTTTTCATTGCAAGCTTTAGGATACATTACAAATATATCCATACCAGCATAGTGAAGCACATTGGAGAATATTTCAGCCTCAAACATAGTATAAGTACCCAATTTTATCAAAAAATACACAAAATAGTCCAGTTGTTCTGAAGTCTCTCTTATTAGAATCACGTAATCTTTGACAACAAAAATTATTTTGATATATAAAAATATGCACTGTATACATGAGAATATAATCTAGCATACTGGCTATATTAACATTTGATTGAATTTGCATGGAAGATGTAGTTTCACTTAAGGCAAAAAAAACATCTGTTTAACTGTCTAAAGCGTTGACTGAAGCCAAACCGAAGCCTTAACTGGGTCGCTTCGCATAGAGCAAACGGTACACAGTGTTACATTAAAATGCACTAAAAATACTCAAGCTTGGAGACACCTTGGCTGGACCAATCAGAGGTAAGGGCGGGAAAGCTATTAGCCAATGGGATTGTGAAGTATTCACTGCTGTTCCCCTAGTGTTAACCGGGAGAACTATCCATGAAATTGGTCTATTTAAGCAAGACAATCAATGCCGAACAATGGTAAATGTATATGTAAGTTTAGGATTTTTATGGTCTATTACAACGAAAAATTCAGTCTGAACAGACTTTACAATTATATCCTTGGCAGGCCTGTTCAAGCATGAGCCTTTCTCAACTCCCCAGGGAGTGTACAACAAGGCAGCCATTTCCAATGCACACAATGCTGAGTCACTTAACAATTGCCGTCACTGCCTATAGCCAAGTACCCATTTACACCTGGGTGAAGTCAAGCGAAGAGTTATGGAGGATCTGCAAAGTTCCTCCATGCTATGGTTGGGAGTCGAACCTGCAACGTCTCAGTTACCAGCTAGCACCTTATCCACTTTTCCTTTTTTTCGAAGTGATACATATAGATTCAAATATGGTGGGTGGTCAAGTGGTTAAGGTTCCCGCCTGCTCCGCTGAAGGTCTTTGCCTGCATGGGTTCGAACCCCAGGTAGGGAACCCAAAATTTTCAGGGGACCTTCATGAGCAAAATCCCAGCTGGATGTCGTTCGGATGAGACATTAAATTGGCGGCCCCTTGTATCAGTGTCTGTGCTGGGCAAGTAAAAGATCCCTCACATGGGGTAAATGTGTAACATGTTGAGGACTCCCGCTCTCTCTCCCATCTCATCAATCAACCCTCGTGAGCGCCCAGAACTGGGCTTAGAGGGCTGCACTTACCATATCTATCTATCTATCTATGACAAAGAATCTCTTTTTCTTCCAGGGTATAAACGTCAAAGAGATGATTGCCAGTGCAGGAGCAGCTGCAGGCAGCGGAGGAGCGGCAGCTGCAGGTCCAGCAGGGGGAGCAGCAGAGCAACCAAAGGAAGAGGAGAAGAAGGAGGCGCCCCCTGTTGAGGACGAGGAGGACAGTGATGAGGACATGGGACTCAGTCTTTTTGATTAATTTCAACACTCATCATTGTGTGGATTGTGCAATTGTGAATGTGGTAGAAAGAATTTTCATGAATTAGTATTATCATTCATAGAAGTGATTGGTTTGTATGTGAGCAATAAATCAAATTAATTTTCAATAGATCTTGTTTTACGTTGAGTCTGAGCAGGTTTTGCTTTCCTTGGAGAAGAAATTGCCTTCGTCTTGTCGTTTCAAAGGTACGATGGCGACTTGGGCATTGGCTATCTCATTGATGGCCATCATTTTCTCGTTTTGTTCAGAGCCTGCAAGTTTCAGGAGGAATTTGCCATTGGTTTGGCGCCTTAGGCCATCTGCGACTGTCTCATTGCAAAGTTGTTTTGTAGAAGCAACAGCTGATAGGTCTTCCAGTGATCATAAGACACCTTTTATAACAAGCAAACTTTCAGTCTTTGACAGCTGTGGGGGCGTTCAGTGTCAGTCAAGTCATCCGAAGATGTCCTTGTCCATTGAAATCTTGGTATTCCAGTCGCAAACTTTTCGATCTCAGCCTGGTTACCCGCTGAGGGACGCGTACCTTGGTTACCTGGTTGATGTACGATCTGGTTTTGAAACGTGGCATGTGACATAATCATTGATATTCCCCCGTAAGGTAGGGGGCACACTGTGCATGCGCACTGTCTCACGTTGGTCACTAAGGATAGAGGTCTTCGCTTTAGTGTTACTGCCCATTGACTTGAGACAGATTTAACATGGAATTCAGTGGCAGATCAACGAACCTCACAAGGGTGTACTCGCTTTAAAACCTGCATTGGCATTAGATTGTTCGGGTCTAGAAACATATTTACGTGAAATCCAAGTGCCCCAGCAGGTCTTAGGGTTTGTTGTGACGGACGGCAACGGTAGCTATAACAGCACTTGTATAGTTAGCATTATTGGAACAATATTTGCATATCATTATAAGGTTTCGTACCACGCTTGCTAGTACAGCCATTAAATTTGATATTTTTATAACTTTTAAAATGTGCATTTCAAAGGTCATATAGTCCAAATCAATGTAGACTCAGAAATTTATAAAAAAACAAAAAATTATATTAAACTTGATTCACAATGGCATTAATTCCTATTTGTTTTGACAAAAAGGGGGTAAAAATAAGATCTGGTAAAAAAATCCTGTGAAAAAAAAAAGCAAATTTAAAATATTGCCTCACCATTTAAATTTGAAAACAGTACTCCTGAAACAATGTCCTTTAAGCAAACCATGTTAATTCTGTCACTGATACAAGACTGCGATAAAGTGAATATACCCTGACTTCCCCCTAATATAATTCCAGATGGGCCGTAATTGTATCATAACTGGAAAGAGACAACAAAATCAAATGTACTAAAGCGGCGTTCGTGGATTTTCACCATTTAACATATGCATACAAGATTGAGTTGTTGGCTCTCATTAGTATTTGTTTTCAAACAAATTTTCCATAAGGGGTTGACCGTATGATCAGATGATCCTTGGAGGCTATGGGTTCTTGGTGATAAAAAGTTTTTTTGCTACCTAACACTGAAAAAAAAGTTCTTTAACGTATGAAATTAATAAAATTTGGTTTTACACCAGGGTACCGTGGTCATAAAAAGTTTGTCGCACATTTCATGCAAAAAATATATTTCGTCGCAGTTTCACAGTGAAGTTCACACAAGAAATCAAAAGTTTGTCCCAAGGGTAACATCCATAACTCCCAAACTATCATATACATGGTCGGTCCCTAAGCTGGGCTGCAAAATTCAAAAGATGCCGCATATTGCCACAGTCGTCAATCAACACATCAGTTTTTTCAATCATTTTACAACCAATCCGGGCATAATTTCCCTGACCTTTCCCAAAATTTCATGACTTTCTCATAACTCTAAATTCCCTAGGACTATTTTTTTTTTAATCCTAACTTTTCCCTAACCTTGATTTTTCTCGACCAGTGAATTCAACAAGTTTGATACATTCTAAATAAATTAAATTAAACTCTGAAAATATTCAAGCAAGGGCAGCTTCACGATACAAAAACAGTTAGTTTTAAAGTACCGGGTAATTCTCACAGCAGAAAAGTTAGAAACAGGTTGTATGACCCTTTTCACTTATTCCTCTTTTTTGACCTTCTAGTTACCATAAAAAGTGGGGCCTGCCTGTATGTGCCAATGATACTGTTACATGCACATCACCATTGTAATACTTTCCTGTGGCATAAATCATTTGTCAGAGTGACTGGTAGGTTGCCCAGGTGGCCCACAACCTCACTGCTTGGGTGAGCAGGGCAGTAAGGCCCAACTCAGAACAGCAAGGGGTTTTTTCATGGTCCACTGAATCTGTGACAGGCGCAAAAGCTGTAAGGCACTACCGGCCTTCATCTACAGCCTATTGTCTCAGCACAACACTTAGACTGTGACAGTGTTGAAGGTTGAAACATTGGATCTCCTGCACTATTGCACCACCTGCATCAAAGGCTCTTCGATAGTCAAGACAGGGAACCATGTCACTGAAGATATCAGCTATATTCCACCAAACATAAGGTAAGAACAGTTATCTTACAATGGTAGTACAGTCACATGTTCAATTGTATTCTGCTTGGCAAGATTGATGACCCTGTTAACCATGACAAGTGTACTGGGATCACTCAATATTGTCAGGTATGCTGACGATACAATCTGCAGTGATCATCGATGTTGTCAAATAATGATACTATAGATTTGCTTTACACACATGTCATTGGAGTATTTGAGAGAGTGTTTGTTCAAAAAAGATTTTTAAGTTGGTCAAAATAGGCGTGTTGCTCTGGGGCGAGTGGAGCGTTGCGAGATTGCGCTGCGTCACGGGGCAAACGTAGGATCCACGGCTGCAGGGTAAAGAAGTTGGGGCACATGGGACAGAGTGGAGTAGCAGGCAACAGGGTGACCTGGACAGGTGACCTGGAGCTAGAAGGGCCCACAGAAAGGTCCTTTGTTACTCTCACAATTACAGCTTGTTAGGACAATCAGGGGAACAGCCTTGCGTGCCCAGTCATTTTACGGGGCCATTCGCAAAATTACCTTACTATAAATACACAACACACACTAAAATCTCCAAATCTTAGGTCTGTAAAGAAACTGCTGAAAGAAAAAAAAGCCATAAAAAACCCCAATGCATTGCCTTACAGGCAACACAGAGAGAGTATGAAATATGATTGCATAAAATTGCAGTCATGCTCACACCAAATAATCCAGGCTGAATTACCTTTTTATAGTAGGTTCACATTCAGCTACCAAGGCCAGGAGATTTTCTGCATGCAAAGTCAGAGAATGTGTCTCTTTGTTTTCATTCTTTCTCACACAATTTAGATGCAATCTTTTCAAGTTCAAATACATGTAAACCTGGTACAAAAACTATGAAATTTATGCAGGTAATTTGCCTTCAACAAATACAATATAATACTCTCCACATTTTTGTCTGTCTTGTTCTGGTATAAACCACTTAAAATTAGGCAATGTACAAACACGAAACTTCAGATCTATTACCTATTGTTGAAATACATAAAAAACATATCTCAGTAATAAAGGTAATCTTGACATCACAAAGCAAACCACAACTTTCGTCCCACATATCCTAACTTGATGTGTTAGATTTGAATAGTTCAGCAAAAGCTACTAAACCAACTCAACTTTATAGAACAACTTCATGTCCCAAATTCCATACATGTCTATAATTATAATTTGGTCAAGAGCACATCCATTAAAGTTATAATCAACAAAATTATGAACCATGTACGACAGTGTACCTATATCAAATAATTCAAACTCCAAATGCAAGTTAGAACCTTCTTTAACTTCCTTGGAAGTTCCTAATAGAAAACTCCACAAACAAAACCAAGAAACAGGGACATTGACATTCAACTAATGGAGATGAGACTAATAAGATAAATATATGCCAAGTTTTCTTGTCCTGGCATATGGACTTCCAGACATTAATCACTTACATTGTCTTGTATATACCATAACAGAAATATTTTCATTTGTGAAAGAGGTAGTTGGAGCCAATTTAATTCATATGATGGGAAAATCAAAACCTGCACAACTGAAACAAACTGCATTAAGGGCCATTAAGGAATGAAGAAATCCCCTGAAAATTCATGTAGGAATATTATTCTAAAATTGCCCTATGCATGTGTGGACGTTTCAGATTCCCAAAATGTATTGCTGCAATTCATGACAATTACATAGGCCTACACAACCACCAAAGTTCCTGCATCCTCCTACACTGTTAAACAGCTGCTGTCACCTTTTGGGAGGTTTAATACTGGTGAAACAAATTTCTCACCATAAAAACAATAGTTTTGTATTCAATGATCGTTACCATCAAGAAAAGCAGCTGGTTTTTCAGGTATACGTTGAATTTTCTAAGGTGATTAATTGATGTTTACTATGTTCAGTAGATAAGTTGAAAAAATGTGATTGAAGGAGACCACAAAAGTTGTCCAATATCCAAGGTTCAGCAGTTGATTGAAGTCCATGTCATCATTGTCCTGTTCTCTTTAAAAAAAAGTCAGCGAGAACGATGTACAAGTTCCTGACGAACTATCTTTCATCGGGTTAAACATGTATACCAAGGTATGCGGTTGCTCTTGAAAGTAAGTACACCCTTTCATGATTTGCCATTGAAGTCCTTGTTAAACATGTCTTATGGTAATGGATATGAGTGAGTGAGTGAGTGAGTTGGTTTTTTACGTCTCATCAGCACCTGAGTGGGCTATTTAGAGACATACTTGGTTTGTGTCAAGGTGCTTGATTTGTTAAGTCTGTGAGATGTGACAGGTGTTTTTTTGTTGCTTGTCATTTTTCTCCTGTTTATGCAAGGAAATCGTTGGTCCGTTGAGCTGTCTCGATTTGTTGTTTTGGATGGTTTCTTGTACTCAGAAGCCGTTTCTTTCTTCTTCGGTTGTTTCAGTGACAGTTTTGTCCGTGGAGCACAAGGAGAGGATGGTTGACTTTGTTGAATCTTTTTACTGGGTGGTGTGCATAAGTCAGACTCAGGATATTTCACAGTTTCTCCTGTCTTTGGTCGGTCTGGTGAAGGCGTTGTCCGAAAGAGATTCATGAAAAGGTTCCCATTAAGTTGAATTCTTCTCCGTGGTGACGAATTTAAAACTGGGCTTGGGTAATCTGCGTCTTGGTCAATTTTGTCCATGTCCTGTTCAACTATGCGCTTGGCTTCAGGAAACAAACATCCTGTGTCAATCTGAAATTGTACAATTTTTTTTTCTCTCTTGAAGACTTCACAGTTGTGGCTAAGCGCAGGGTGGTCCCCTCTACAATTGACACAATGCGAGTGCCTGAAGCATGGTTTGTTTCTCGTGTGAGTGTGATCTCGATCACCACAATTGGCACAAATTGTGAACCGTCTACATGTTGTGCTGATATGTCCATACAATTGGCAATTGAAACAGCGTTTTGGTCGGGGAAAGAGTGGGCAAACTTTGCACTTTTCAAAAGCTACAGGTACTTTCTCGGGTACATTGTTGTCTTTGAAAGTCAGTTTTATGGATTCACAACCATTTCGTTGGGACAAACGTTTGAATTGGGTAATGCCATGTTTTTGGAACCACTTCTTCAGTTGAGAGTCTGTGCATGTCTTGCTCTCTTTCGAGAAGATAATGCCTTTACCTGGTTTTTGGAAAGGTTCAATGGAGACTTGTGTATTAGCTATTTCTTTGACAAGTGTCAGTTTCTCTTTTTGTGTGTCATTTTGTGGGTGAATGAGAAATGTTCCATTGAATTGACGTTGTATTTTATCTGCTACTGTGTTGTCACAAATGTCTGCAACCATTTCGTACACAGCGATTGCTGATAGGTCCACTAGCGATTTCTCGAGTCCATTTATCACAAGGCAATTTTCATCTTTTGACATGGGTGAGGGGCGGTCAGGGTCAATCAAGTCATCTGATGATGTACTTGTCCGTGGGAATCTTGGTAGTCCAGTCGCAAATTTTTCGATCTCAGCCTGGTTTCCCGCTGAGGGACGCGCACCTTGGTAACCCGGTTGACGTACGATCCGGTTTGGAATCATGGTAAATGACATATTCATTGATATTCCCCTGTAAGGTAGGGGACACACCGTGCATGTGCACTGTCTCATGTTGGCCACTAAGGATAGAGGTCTTCACCTTAGAGTTACCACCCACCGCCACGAGGAGGCCCGAGACCTGCGGGGGCTGGTAATGGATATGACATCACTGATATTTAATTGTTTGCGACATTGACATGATGCTTGTATCATACCATTAAGGTTTCCTATACTATATCTGCTTGTGAGACCATTGTATATGTAGCTATCAGGGGTCTTTAAGCTAGATATAGGGGTCTTAATCTTGCAAAAGGAAGTACACCATCTGTGCCTTCGGAATAGCATTGGGCTTCAGATGTACTTACTTTTGCAAGATTATGACTGCTATCCCTGATACAAATTCAATGGCCATGCTCGCAGATATAGTAAGGAAAGACCAATGGTACGATACAAGCATTTTGATGACGCATACATGTGGCATGAGACATGTTTAACATGGACTTCAATGGCAAATCATTGAAGGGGTGTACTTACTTTCAACAGCAACTGGACATATACGTTGTACTTTCATCAGGAACATCTTTGTCAGATATGGCTTGAATGCTGTCTACAAGTGGACCGTTGTTACATTGCCACTTCTTTTTCCAGCCTTGGCAGATCAGAACATACGCTGTCATGTGTTGCCACCTAGTGACCAGTATGCTATTCCGCGAGCTCCTGCGAGCAGTCCACATCATTTCAGTCTGAGGAACTCACACAATTTTGTCTGGAAGAAACCGGGGCTGTTTATGAGTATGCTGATGGCCTTGTCTACTTCCTAAGAGAATGTGATTGCCGAGTCTGACTCTGGCATACATCGATGTTGAATAGAAATTTTTTGAATGTGCTATGAAATTGTAACTATTTCTTGGGACAGCAATGCCGTAGCATACAAAATCAACTTTTGTGCCGGGTGGCAGCAGCATGCAGTTCTCATTTTCACCAGACTGGCTTGAATGAGTCTTCAAATAGCATAGAGAGCCTTTAGCGCCTTTTTCTCATCCTCCTGCCATACATGACTCCAACTCTGACTCCTTAGGTCTCCTGAATTACGACGTCAACTCCCGACCCTGCTTATTGACATTTTTGCATATAAATATATTACAAGTTAACAGGGGAGAAAAAACTATGCGAAATTTTTATAGGATTTTTTACATGAATACTTCTTTGGGAAGTTTTATTTAAAATGCGGAATACATTTCATATTTTGTTAATTATTTTTCTTTAATTTATATTAACTGTTTCGAGGAGTCAGGAGTCACCAATTTAATTTTCGGTTATACTTTATACTTTACATTTGAATAATAATTGGAAATGCGGTGTACGTGTAAAAAGCACCATTTTAGAGCAAGCATGATACACACAAGATCAGCCGAGAAAGTGGAAAGAGCATTAATTTCCCTTTCTTCACCTGACCCTCTAGCCTGACCTAAAAGAGCCCATTGTTGTGCAGGTGCAATCCACGCCAATTACAAGCACCTTTTTCTGTTGTTTTATGGGTTTAGACTAAAAGTTGTCATGGCTCTTGGAGTTTTGACAAGGTGCCAGTTGCACTCAGTTTGCTTTTCAAATTTGCCCAACAGGTCTCAGATCTGTGTCCCTGCCAACGATCCTGCAATCATTGCACAAAACTCTCTTCTGCCCCAAGTGGTATTGTGTGTCCCAGTAATATGCCATGGTAGACTATTTTGAGCATTGTAATGTTTCCCTGTCACTTCAACTACAATCTGCACAACCCCTTGTGATGGTACTAAACATTAAAATCATCATAACCTTAAAAGTTACACGAAAGAAGGTTTGTTGTAAAATACACAGTAAAAGCAGTTGCGTCACTTTAACTGCTAAGACTGTAAAAACAACAAAAACTTGTACTTTTTGCAATTAAAAATCATATTTTGTATTTATAAATGTAATTCTCGTAAAAGTGATGCAGCAGAATACGTAAACTGTAAACATGTTTTTAAGCAGGCTGCGCTTTGTTCTGTGATTTTACGTGTGCGTCTATAGTAAATTTGCTTTACAATTTACAGCAGTGGCCATAAATATCAGTAATTATTTTAAGACTGCAGCATAGCTATTAGAGCTGTTTGCAGATAGGCAGTACACTGGAAAAATTAATTTTCTTATTTTCAATTTGCAAACTGGCTTTCGCACATCATTGACAGTTTTCTGTTGGTCTCCTAATCTTCTTATTTGATGAAGTACCTTAAGTCATTTAATCAGTTTGTTTATAGTCACATACGGCATGCTGCTAGATATAATAAGTACTGAATCAACTGATCAACCATAACTCACACAAAAAAAAAACTCTTTTAAGCCAGTGACATCACACGAACAAGTTGGAAGTTAATTTTGAAACTATCTGGACCGCCAATCCGCAAACAGCTATAAGTCCACTTCCTGATTTCTGATTTTCATACATTTTGTTTGCTATTACACATTGTCTTGTTTTAACCATAGTGGGTTGAAGACCATTGGTTGGTTTGAATGAGTTGATTTTGTCATTTTTCTTGAAAGACTGCAGCATACCATATAGTCTATCCATTGCTGTAGATTTCCATGGCTTATAGACTATATACATGAAATTGAATGCGTTGTGGCTTAGTGTTATGTCACATCATTGTCTGGCACCAAGCTCAGCCTGGCTCATTTCTGTGGGCGACTTCAATGTTCGGCCAAACAACACGATTCCTCACAATGACATTCTGTGTGAATTATTCTGCCTGCATTCTCTTATAAGGCACAGCTACCATACACTGCTGTGCACCTATGAAGACTTCAGGAGTTCAGTTCACAGTCCTACAAGTAGTCAGCATATACACTGTGTGGCTATGGACTATTCCAGTTCTACCATGACGTATGTCCTTACTTTGGGCAAACATTCACTGTACAATCTTCAAGAAGCCTTCATCCAGCCTGAGCCCACGACCTTGCTAAAATCACCATTGTTTGAGGCTACAGCGCATTGCAGGCATAGCAGGGAAGTTTAGGCCCAAAGGAAACAGAAGGTAGCAAAAAGCACTTTCCTGACAGATGGCCTCACAATAACACTCTTCTGGTTGTTTTGCAAAGTCAGTAAATCCAGTACACATTGGCATGCAGCACCCAGGGTAAAATCCTTGATCAAACCTTTTCCTTCTACGAAGAAGCGTACTGGTGAACACCGACGAGCAACAGTTTCATTGAGATATTCTGCTGCGTCCCAAACTTTTTAAAATCAGATTACCATTCCCGGATATCCAAAATTTCTGCACTCTCAAAATGGTTTCAGTGACTGCAGCAGTTTCACTAATATTCTATTTGAGAAGACTAAAATGACTTGTTGGTGACTTACAAAAGGGTGCATTATGCATCACATTCTCACACTAAAATCGGATATGACACATTCAAAGGCTCCTCTATAGTGTCCTCTTGATCATGACTGATCAAATAGCCTCTATTGCTTCTGATGCTAAAAGCATGACCAAAACTCATCATCAGCTATCATGATTCACAATCGTGAATTTCAAAGCGAAAATAGGCTTTCAAATAGTCAGGACTTTCTTTCATCTGAAGCAGTGATGGAAATGGAAATTTTCTTTGGGGGAGCTCTTGGCTGTCGCAGGGAAGGCACGCCATTCCAAAATTTAGAACGAGAAAAAAATTAGAAATCAAGGGTACATTTTGGCTATTAGAGCTGTTTGCGGATTAGCGGTCCAAACAGTTTCCAAATTAACTTTCAACTTGGTTGTGTGATGTCACTGGCTTAAAAATGCTTTGTTTGTGTCAGTTATGGTTAGTCAGTTCAGTGCTTATTATATCTAGCAGCACAGGTGACAATAAACAAACCAATTAAATGACTTAAGGTACTTTTCAAATAAGAAGATTAGAAGACTAACAGAAAACTGTCAATGATGTGTCAAAGCCAGTTTGCAAATTGAAAATAAGAAAAAAAATTTTTCTAGTGGACCGCCTAGATGCAAAGAGTTATAATACCTGGAGGACTGAAAAAGTGCACATGATAATTACATATTTATACTACTGGTGATTGCAGGAGCTGTAGCAGGTCACAGCTCCCCAGTTTTCTGATCAAGGGAGCTGAGCTCCCCTTAACTCCCCCCGACCCTTTTCCATCACTGATCTGAAGGGACACTCCAACTTTTCTAGATCTTGAGGCAGATCCACATTTTTAAGCTTCTTAGTTGCAGGAAACATCTGCGGGTCTTTTTTTTGCAGTTTCATTTGTCCAGATTACTGAAAATCATCAGAATTGCAAGGATGTGAATGATAAAAAATCTATCAGATTATTCTTCATACATTTCCATGTTGGGACTGTCATTAATTCCTGTTTACATGTGTCTGATGCTGTTGTGCTTCCAATCTGATGGGAGTTATTCAAAGAATGTCAGAAGTGGTGCCTAAAGTTAAAAAAAGTTGCAATAATCTTCAAAGGCTTGCATCTATTAAATTCTATTTATCAGTCAGATCAAAATATTCCACCAGCCAAGCAAGCCATGTGCATGTCCTCACACAGTGTGCATGCACCGGATATATGAATGTGGGACTGGGGCACACCAAGTTTCTAATTCGCCTATTATGTTCACTGGCCCTTTGACTGTTTATCCAGGACCTATGAAATATTCCAGTGTCATTCTTGAATGTTGACTGAGTGGAACTTATTAAAACAGTCCCAGAGATACGCTACAGTAGATTCTTTAACTGTTACAAGTGTTATTCTCCAAATATACAGACCAGAATGGGCCTGTTAAATTATCCAGGTGGGGGTGCTTCTAAAAGTCTTACCCAACATCTAATTTTGTTTATTTATTCCCTGGCACGTCGCAGGTATTAAATGTTCTTCTTTTAATTGAAATGCTCCCGAATTTTTGCACTGACAACAAAGGGACTTCAGTTTTCTGCAAATAATTCAAAGCATTAAAATAGCTGAGGGCCGAGGGGGGCGGGCACTTGTCACTGTGAACAATGGCTGTGTTACAGAATCAAGGCCCAGGGTGCTCTTTCCACAGTGCATTGTGCTTGGAAAAACATTATCTCAAGTATATTGTGTCACAAGGCACAGGTAGATAGACTGATAGATATAGATAGTGGACGAAAGGGGCTTTACGTCTTGTATTTTTGCACTCGATATACGGGGAGGGTTGGTCTAGTGGCACCCAGCGTGCTAGGCTGCCAATCGCAGGGTCCAGGGTTCGAATCCAGCTCTTGCCGGGTCACCTGGGCCTATGTTGGACGGCTGTTTCAATCATCTTGCCTCATTGCTGTGTCCTCCTCCTGTCCTAATTAGCCTACGAAGTGAATAAACACATGACGTAAAGCCCCAGTATCAATCCTCCATTGCACTTGATAGGCTCAAAAGTAAAGGAAGAGGACAGAGAATGCTATGACACGAAGGATGATTTAAATTGGTGACTAACATTTGTCTGGTTCACATAGTCAGAGAGCGAATCGAACCCGGGACCCAGTGATTGGCCGTACATGCGCTAAACTGAGCTTACACTCCCCCAACATAGAAAAGGGATATCGTGAGACGAATAGATTGATATTTAGAGAGATAGAATGAATAGATACATAGATTATTATATATAGGAATTATAGATTGATATATGTATTTGTCATCCAGAGAAAACGTATTACATTGCTTCAAAATAACATCGCAAAAAAAATTTACTTAATTTCCCAGTTCAAGTAAAAGACAAATTTCTTAAGCATTTATGAAGACAATTCATTTTCATGTTGGCACAACATGAAAGAATGCAATATTTCTTGCCCCAAGTGAGCCTCATATTTGAAATGGAAATGAAATGACTGTTGGTGGCAACATCCGGCTGTTACAATGCAAATCATGAAATTCCTCAGCATTTTGTTCTCAGCCAAGAATTGAAGCAAAGTTCACCAATTAAGAACTCAGAAAACATTAGCTCTTTCCTCTAAAGATTTTAGTGTTGGATTTCAGGTTACTATTACAAATTGTAAATTAAATAACAGTATTCTTGAAGAAAAGTCCAAGAATGTATGGTTTGGTAAAATGCTCTAAAGTGGAAATTTGTTTTGAAAGCATTCTGAAATGACCAAAGTTTCAAATGTCATGTGATGCAATTATGAGTACACACAAAGTGCACTGGCAGGTGTGAGTAGTACCGAAAATTGTACTGAAAATGCACTTGTTTTGTACAGAGTTTTGAATTACTAATCTCGAAATGATGCATGGTTGAAACATTGCCAACAACTTTTTACAAACCACTCCGAGGAATTGTCTGTTTGAAAAGCATTGGGGACCCGCAACACTGGTTGTGTTCTTGGAGGTCAAAATATGCAACTTCCAGAGATATAGGACATGTTTTCAAGCTGACAGTCTGGCAGTGCTTCTTGCACCCCAAGCTACATTGAAATCAACGCCAATACTAGCAATAGTCTTGTAAGGGAAAGTTGGAGAGAAAAAAGTAAAAGGTGACAATGTTCAGCAAACATGAGCAATATACAACAAATGCAGACATGAGAGAAACATTCAAGGTGAACAGTTCAGTTACTAGTCATTGCATATTGTGCAGAGTATTTGCAGTGTATGTACACATGGTTAGAATAATGAATTTGCCAATAATTGCAACTTTTGGCAACTTATAGGCAATTGGTAGCAAAAGCTTGGGAATGAACTAATAGATACTTTGCAAAAGGTACTTGGAATTACTTTGGACCAGGCTTGCTTTTGTTGAAGAGAAAGGGACATTTAAGTCTTTTTAGCAAGCCTTAGTGGTCGACCAAGTACACAATAGCTTGAGATTTCCATGTGAATTTTTTGATTGTGCAACCTCCACGCTTGACTTGCTATTTCGGTGTGCTTCAAGGGCGGGTCTCTTTTAGGTGTTTACAGCACAATAGCAGAAGTTAAAAGCCTGTTGAAAAACCTATGGCAGTCCATACATGCACTGTGTGCAGGGGCTTACTGCAGTGAAGAGATGGACATTGTTGTTGGTGGACAAGTGGAGAGCTGAGAAAGTTAAAACAGGATTACTACAAAATCACTTATAAAAGCAAGTCTTAAAACGTGGGACATTTGAAAATGAATTGTTTTCCAGACGAAGAGTGCTGAATAATATCCGACATTTCTGTCATCGAAGGAAACTTTTTTACGAATGCAGAGATATGCCACTTTACGCTAATTTATTAATAATGACAATGAAGTTTTCGGATACCATAACTTTCTCCTCACGGACAATTTTATAAAACCACATTTATCTCTCGGATATGTAATGTCTCTTTTTTCTTCACAAAAAAGATTGACCAATCTAATAATCTTTCAAAGAAACGGATTTCATAAAGATTCCACCTACTGACAGTCACCAATTAATAAACACCAGAGTTACTACACCACAGCCACCAGCCACCTTTCCAAACTTTACAGACCTTCAGCTTTTTGGGATTACCAACTTGGCTCAGCCAATCCTGTATTTCAACTTTCTTTTCGCAAAGTGTCGGATATTCTGACAATTTAACCCGCTGCAATATTATAAATAATGAGCGGTTAGTAAAAATGGCTCATCAATCAAGAATTATGAAGTGACTTGACAAAATTTGACCTTCGGGAAGATAAATTTACCAATTTTCAAGACTTGTTACACAGCAGCAGTTACGAGCAAAAACTATCCATGTGTCAATTTAATGAAATTATTTACGTATATCAGACATTGCCCTCTCTTACAAGTTGTCAACTGGATTAGTGTTTTGGAGAGACTTCCTCATACACTCCATGGATGGCTCCTTTCGAGGTCCTTTCGATTGTGCATTGAAGTCCCCCTGAAGCACCAGGTAACACGAAATGCTGCATAATATTTGCTCAGAGAAAACAAGCTGTCGGTTACACCCGAAAGACACAACGATGACCGTACTGAATATATGCTTTTTCAACAGCAAATGTATCGTCAGCAAAAATAGACTTGTGATGAACTTTTTTTATACTAGAGGTAAAATGTCAAGTAGCAGAGTATTGGCTTGGTATTGGTTATCTTCATCAGTATTCCATGGTACCTGATTGTAGTAAATATAAGTTGCAACTTAGATAACTTGTAATTGAATTTTTTATATTATCTTTTCTTTTTAAGTCATTGGGTCCATCAGCATCATTATTACAACAGTGATAGGGTCTAAGTGGCAGTGGTTATATATAGGTTATAGGACTTAAATGGTATAGTGGTATATCTGAGCAATGGTTTTTGGATTATTTTTTCACATCTAACAAAAAATGAAAATAAATTCTTCATCTCTGCTGCAGGTAAATAGATAGTTCCATGCATACATTAAAAAAAAATAAACTCAAATCAGTATCTGAATAGATATTTGTATCACACAACCCATATATAAATAGAGCTACACAATGATTAATTTAAATTTTTATGTGGATGAATTTCCATGTCCTAGCAATTGTCCTCATATAAGGCTATTAGCATAAACCTTAGAATTTGTTTGAAGTGATAATTAATAATCATATCATAGCAAGAAACAGTCTCTAGATAAGCCCATCTTTTAAAATATCTTGAATACCATTTTTTGGCCAGTTCTATGACGTCAACTTACCCCAATAGATGCATTCATATTAGCATACAAAATATTCAAGGAAATATCTCAGGAATTCATGTGTAGGCCAAAACACACAATGTTCTAGAATTCCAACATTCTCCATTTAAATTGTGACATTTCTGCTTCCTGAAAAACCCTGCCACCAAAATTTGTCACAAATAAGTCTTCTTCTTGTTTTTCTTTTCAAATCCACTGATACTGTCAAATTATTTTTTCAAATCAAGAAGAAAAAAGCACACACGTACTGTCTCATGGTATCTAAATAGTTTATAGCAGTAAATAGCAAAGAGAAAAGTCATCCACATCTTTTTGTCGCATTGTACCATTTCCAGTTTTTCACTGCATGACGCTTTATGCAAAAATCTTAGTTTTTCTTTTCAAGACAACTTGTGGCTTACAGCCTGCGTCTCTTATCAGATCTAAAGGCAGTAAGTGGCTCACTACATAGAGATATAATATTGTGATACCCATTTGAGACTGGTTCAGTTGACATCTCTTGTGAAACTTCTGTTCAGATCTGGAGATATGAAGCAAACTCTCTGACTTATTCTTCTGTGTCAAGTGATTGATAGCAAGAGCACAGGGACTGATACACCAACAATGAGCACTGCCCTGGGGCTAGTTGTACACTTAGGAGACTAACATATTAATTTTAAAAACGACCTCAGCTTGGTAGGTAGAAATGTTGAAGAATTTCACTTATTCAGTCACCCTGTTCCTAATCATGTTAGTACTAAGGATTATCTAGAATTTTTGGCAATGGAAGATGAAATCCAATTAGTACTCTTTTGATGACATCCAAATAATCTTAATTTATCAAATACCTATTTTGTATCAGAACCAGATAATGGTGGCGAAACCAGGCAATGAGCAATTTTGACATTTTCAAAAACCTAAGTCTGCAAAATTCAGGTAAAAACCCATGTAGCTCACACCATGAGTTAATCGATGTCTATCCTAAACTGAAAAAAGTTTGTCTTAAAACGACAAAATGAACGTAAGCCGGTGTCCAACAGTGTCATTGATTTTCAGTAATAATTACACTGTAAAATTTCAAATTTTGAGTTAGCTCAAATGATTGAGTGAGATGGTTGCACAATTTGTTTGAGCCATCATAGCTTGTTGTTTTGAGTTATGATAACCTTTATGTTGTTATAACTTACAAACAACAAGCTATCTTGGCTCAAAGGAATTCTGCAACCATCTCACTCAATCAATCAAGCTAACTCAAAATTCAAATTTTACAGTGTACTGTAATTGACTTATGGTGTAATTCATCTTTATGAGATATTGCTCATTTCGACAGCATGAAAACAATGTTGTCTAAATCATAATATTTAAGAAATGACATATTTCACCATAACTGAATTTTTTGTGAAAATTAAATCAGGATATCCCTCCTTTTCCTTGGAAAAAAGACAATCAAAAAGAAAAGAAAAAGAAATCAAACATACAAATACGTGAATATAAATTGGCAAACCTGGAGAATGTGCTATTAAATCATTCATTTGTGACATGTATAATTTGCATACAACTCACGAACTTCATGAGCAAATTAAATTTGGGACTAGATCTATCTAATTAAGGAAGAAAGCCCCAAGAAAGCACAATTAGACTCCTGCAATGTCACAAAGCAAACAATATGGGAATGCCACATCAGTCCTTAATGGGTTTTTAATCAGTTGTACCTCAAATAAAAATTGTTGTGAAATAATGTTTGTGTCATCATTACAAATCATTTTTTGCCAATTTTGGGATCACAAATGAATAAAAATTATGCGAAATAATAAAATTGTTCAATCTATTGTGAATCGTACAATCGTATCACATTTTAATGTGATTTGCGTTGTTATAAAAAGTGTCAACATATCTGTTGTCGGCGAGATGTAAATAATTTTATTTATGAATATTTTTGATTCAATTTCCACCTGAAGTGTCTTTGACCTTGCCAGAGATATGGTAACTCCACTGATTGGCCACAGATAGAGATAAGGTGATTGATTTTTAGAGTTATCATTTGGGTCAACCGTTATCAGTACAGAGAAGGCCCTCAAATCAAGTTTGCCAAATGATATTGACATATTAAGTAGTTCTCCTCACTTGTTTATTACCCAAT
Organism: Platynereis dumerilii; assembly: GCA_026936325.1. NCBI lineage: Eukaryota > Metazoa > Annelida > Polychaeta > Phyllodocida > Nereididae > Platynereis > Platynereis dumerilii. The sequence goes on from JAPTHN010000002.1 coordinate 94,448,150, forward strand.
TGGATTTACTGATTGGATTTACTGCTTGGGTTCTGGATTACCACAAGGTCCTGCATGTAAGTTTAATTGAATAAATCATCTATCAGATTCAGTAAAAAATTATATTATCAAACCGACCTGATTGACATTTCTGGAAAATAATATGATCCATCATTGACAGAGAAAGGCTATCCCTTCATGAGGATAGTTGGTGAACATTTTTACAATATTTTAGTCATCCATTTATTCCTTATTGTATTATTATACAATTACCAACAGAGAAACATATATCGTATTTAGAAGTGGAATAGTGTGGAAAATCAAATTTCCTAGATGTATTTCTTACCATCTAAATTGGTGAATTAATATTAGGATGCCAGGAAAGTCACAACTCTTTTGACCAAACAGATTATGTGCCTAGATGAGTAGTCCGCAAATCATGAACTTCATGTGATTCCGTCAGGGAATTCACATTGTTTTTAGTATTTATTTTCACTGTCAAAGCCACATGTAGCATGTATCAGGGAATTAAGATGTTTAGATGTGGAGAGAGAATGTTTGGCCAGGGTCTAGGATGTTCTACACCATTGAGATACTTTTACGCTCATTACCATTGCCCTGCATTCATCGTGACGGAATCACAATCGAAACGGAAGTGATTTTTGCACTAAATTTTGTCATGCTCATTGCAAGCAAATTCCTCTAGAAAGATAATTGAAGCTTTTTTTTCAAAGCATATACTTCCAGACTAATGAAATTCATAGAAATATTGGTTATCAAAGCAAGGATATGCCCTAGGTGGCAGCATAAGTGCTGTGACGGAATCATGTGATGGAATCAAATGACTACCACCAGGCATTGCATGTAATTACATTGGCAGTAAGGCATGAAAAACTGAAACATTTTTAAAAATTCTAGAAAAATTGTAAATTTGAAAATTATCTTAACGATAACAATCTAACCAGCAATATAGTCTAGGAATGAATAGAAGTAACAAATGACAAAACTTATCAAGATGATATCAAAAACAATTTTATCTCATGGTAAAAATATTGAAAATTGAGTTTACTAGGTCACTTTCTATAAAGAAAGGTGATATTCCTCAAATTTTCCACTTTTACGTGGAATTCATAAAACGAGGATTATCAACAAAGATGAAGGACCACCAATTCAACGTCAAACGCAAATAAGAGCAATACGGGATATTCCAGGTACCATGTTCACCAAGGGATAATCGGAACAGCAGGTTTAAGCAGGTCCACACTCTAAAAAATTCCAGACAAAATTGGTTTTTTAGATTCAAAATGGTTTTTTGAAAAACCAAATTTCAATGCAAAAAACCAAAATGGATTTTTTTAAAAATCCATTTTGGTTTTGCATTGAAATTTGGTTTTTCAAAAAACCATTTTGAATCTAAAAAACCAATTTTGTCCCCACATTTTTTAGAGTGCAAGCTAATATTATCGCACTTAAGGCCCATATTTGCCAGATAGATAGATAGATAGATAGTTTTTTATTGATGCATGATGTACTTACAATTTTCATATGATACTAACAAAATAATAACTAGGTAATTAACAACACAATTTAAGACAAAAATAGCATCAAAGGTAAACAGCTGAGTTACAGCGTAACTATATAATTGCTGCAACCAAGTTAAATAAAAAATCGTTTAATTATATTATGTATAAAAAGAATGAAAATGAGAATGGGTATGGATATGGGATGTGACGATTCCTTAAATTGTGGCAAATGAATAAAAGTATACAATTGATCAGTATGACTGCAGTACATTTTGACAATAATGTTTTGCAAAAAGCTTTAATTTAGTTTTTTCTTTTAACTGCTCATTTAAGTGCAACCACAGATGAGGGGACCTTCCCAGGAAACTTGCATTGTATTTCTCTATAGTGTGTTGTGTGGCTCTTAAATAGTTTCTTGTTCGGGTATAATATGTGTGGTTACATAGATTGAATAAAGATCTGGAGCTATCTGGGCTATCTAGAGTGACCATCAGGGCACGATCTATATTTTAAACAATCTGACTTTCATAAAATCATGACAATATAATCAAATTTTCCAAGACAAGAAGGGTCAATTGCAAAATACAGACGTTTTATCGACAAGTTCGATATCGTAAGACACATTGTGTCATTAACAATTAAAAAAAGTTGAATGACGAAATACGTACCAAATCAAATGAAATTAAACCCACTAACAAGTTACACACTGAGATATAAAATTATAATTTTGTTTCCAGTTTGTATTGACTATAGTTCAGTTTCAGAGCTGTATGCACACAGACTCTGGGCCGACAAGAGAGGCACCTACGGCGGCTTGTCATCGCCACTTAAAAAAGTATTTGCATGATATCGACAAAGTTTGTGATTTTGAACATTTCGTGAAAGTTGGGAGGTTTGCAATCAGGACTAAACAGAGGATGTTCTTACTTTCGCAAGATTGGGACCCTATATCCAGCTAAAAGAACCTGAAGCAAATTCAATGGCTGTGGAAGTGGGTGTAGCAGGAAACCTCAACATTTGGCTTGAATCAAGAAGCATTATATCACTGATGAAAGCAATATCAGTGCTGCTCATTGTTATATCCATTACCATGACACTCATTCAACAGAAAAAAATCTTTGAGGGCTTACTTTCAAGCTCAATTGCACAACACAGATGTTCCAAACTTTTCTGAAAATGGCATTTTATTTAATCAGCAATTTAATACTTCTCAGAACTGTCATTTTGAGGATGTGACTAATAGTTTATGATCAACCTTCCTCTTCAAATTATCATAAAATTTTTGGAAATGATGATCATAGACATTGGTCCTTGACTTTTGTGTACACAACTTCTAAAGAGTTACACAGCATACCTTTTTACAACCAAACCTTTTTTCTTCATTTATTAGCCAGAAAGTTCATTTTCATAAAGTTGAAAAAAAATTATAGTGTGTGCAAATGATGTGTTTCCTTCAATAAAATCAACTCACCTTAATTAATATATTCCTTTTTCTCCTCTCAACGCAGGTGGACCTCACCATGTAAGAATGCTATTGCGCCACCACATCACCTTCAGAAAGTCATCCTTCATCCCCCAGTCCTGCCTCCGCAGCAGGACCACCCATCACCACAATGTCTTCATCTTCAGTTTCACCAATATAGCCCACATCGGCACCTGTCTTCTGCTCTTCTTTATCGGTAAAATACTATTATCTTTAACTGCATATATTTCAATGCTCTATATATGACACTAAATCTGGCTTGTCTGCCAGCCATATCATTGAGCCGATGGCATTTGTTATGGGTGCCATCCACAAACATGTAATATAATTAAAAAATAATTGATTGAATGAGAAAGTAAAATAATATGTACGAGATTTTAAAAAATTATTATTCGATTTATCACCCCAAAACGGTTTTTCAATTAAGCCGCATAATAATAACCTTAAGCTATAACACACAACTTTAAGCAAATGTGAGCATATACATAAAATATATATATTCCAGACACTATGATTCTACTTTCTTGTTACAATTGGTTACATCTTTTAACCGACGTTGGTGTAGTAGCTTCCGCGCAAGTCATGTCTGTGTAGATAAAAACGACAAATTTAGATATATGTGTAAAGGCAAATTTCTTCATTCTTCGCAGATCCAGCATTTGGTTTGGATGTTGAAGATGAAAAGAAAACGGTGAGTTGAAAATACATTATAAAGATTGTGATTTATGCTTTATTATTATCACAAAAAAATAATATTTCACAACGCAAATGCAGTTTCACCATAGGCCAACTAGGGAACAACATAAAAAATACACAAGTTTTCAGGACCATCATCATAATCATATAAACATTGATCAAAATTAGTCGCTGTAGTTCAAACACTATTCTATAATTTCTTGATCAGATGTAACAAAAATGAAAATGAAGCAAAAGACCACTTGACAAACACCTCATTAAGCAAAATATCAATTACGATACAAATACTTGAATACATATATAGCCCAAGATAAGATAGACCATCAACTTTGGATAACTGTCTTAAAATATTCAAAGAATCAGACATGTAACTAGATATTGGCCAAACCATACAACCGACACTCAACTGTCAAAAAAACAATTGTTCGGCAAAGGATAAACGAGTGATGCTTATGGCTGCTTGCGAACATTCACGATAACTATTGGTGAGGCAGGTGTGTGTGATGTGCTGCTATACCAATTACTAAATGTTGCTATCTTGGACAGAATGAATAATGACGTCAGTATGATGCAGGGACTGAGACTCATACATGTATTTCTATGGTCCAGAAGCAGTACCAAGACCACAGATTGTCACATACTATTGTTTGTTACATCGAAACAATTCACAATAAGTTTGTCAATGTGAGGACAATTGACATCAAATCCTCAGCAGTACACTGTGTCGCGAAAACTTTGCACCTTTTGACAGAATTTAAAATTTAGCTGAAATGAAAAACCCAATTTACAACAAATTCATACAAAGTGGGTGAGAAACAAGACAATCAGGAATGTTTACATGCAGTTTGACTCATATGATCCTCAATAATAAATGCATCATGGCGGCTTCATTTGAACTATTCTTGCAAGAAAATGGGAAGTAGATGAGGAAGGTTAATTATATGTAACAGAGAACATGTGATCACACTTTAATCCTCAATATGCATCAACAGAATGCATGTCACTCAGCTGGAGAAGGAGTTTAGTGAATAGCTGTAAAACACAAACCAGACTTTCACCAAATCTCACAGCCAAAGTCAAATCCAGCACTGAGGTCCACGGAGTGTATCACCATGGTCAATCAAGCCAATGTCACTCGGAGTGACATCATACCTTCTCTCAACCAATAAAAGTTTCAGAAAAAAAAATTTAATTTCAGACATCGGGAATCATGAAACTTTAGATCTGTAAGTTTTTCATTTGTCCACTTGACTAAAACTTTACCAACTATTTGTGTATTCAGGCACAATGAATAACAAAAACCAACATTCAACTGCCTTGAAACTTTGCTTTAACTGTTTGTTGTTGCTAATTATACCAGCCAGTTAGATTTGCTTGTCAGCATGCTGCCATGCTCTTCAGCTGCACATCACACACACCTGCCTCACCAATAGTTATCCTGAATCAGCATAATGCTGTCAGTCTGAGAAAAAAAGGAAAGATACATACATATGGAATAGATAATACAGTAAGCTTGTGAAGTGATCTGCGCAAATTTTGCGTTTACATGAGGTAATATCAATTGTATCATGATCAGCAGGCCGTGGGCGCTATTATATCCATATCATGCATCTTTTAAGCGACAAGAGCTCAAAAAAAAGTTCATGGAGTTATCTGAAGATGTATACCTCATAAACAGAAAAAAATAGTGTTTGTGTTCTTTTGCCTGTACTAGATACCAATTACTAAATTTTGCCATCTTGGACAGAATGAATAATGACGTCATTATGATGCAGGGACTGAGACTCATACATGTTGTATTTCTATGGCCCAGAAGCAGTACCATGACCTAAATTGAGAACCATTCATCATCAAGCCTATACACTGTATTTCACCTCTGATCCACTTTATCCCTTCTATGGCCAATATTGGGCATCTTTGCAATATGACTAAGGGTTTTAATTTAGTTGTCGTTGGGAAGAAAATATAACTTTTTTTTTACCTTTTAGTAGATAAGGTAAGAATTAGAAATTTAAAATATCATTTTTATACCATTTCCTATGTGACCCAAGAAAATTTGGTTGAACCATTACCAATGGTTGGCACATAATTCCATTGACAATGGATATTTAAAGTAAAATGGCCTTGCAAATGTCACAATACAATATAATAATTGGGGTCCCAAACTCAGTATCAAACCCGGACCATCAGCGAAGTTGGGCGAAAGCTCTTCTGACATGAGTGACCTTGGTCTTTGAGCTGCAGTGGTTAAAACTGAAGTCACTGACATACCATTCTGAATGCACATTGCACATATTATGAATATTAAAGCTATGACTTGAACTTAGATAATCTCTTGACATTGTTAGCAATGGCCTCAAAGCTCAGAGTATCATAAGAATGAACACACTCTAAAAAATTTCAGACAAAATTGGTTTTTTAGATTCAAAATGGTTTTTTGAAAAACCAAATTTCAATGCAAAAAACCAAAATGGATTTTTTTAAAAATCCATTTTGGTTTTGCATTGAAATTTGGTTTTTCAAAAAACCATTTTGAATCTAAAAAACCAATTTTGTCCCGATATTTTTTAGAGTGTGATGTGGACGTGACTTGAGGTTATCTCACAATTCTGAACTTCTGAGGATTGATGATAAATGATTCCAGTTATAATCTACATAAGGTTTATCTTCACAGAAGTACATCTGGCCAATTGGTTGCATAATAAGACAGTGCAAAGGAGTTGAATACAGCAAGAAGGGACATAAATTACATCATTACCACGAGGGACAAATGAACTTCAATATAAATTCATGGTCTCTGACAGACCTTTAGACAGTGGGTATAGACTTCCAAATTATGATTACATCATTCCAAAGAATGTAAAGGGTAGACAAAGTATAAATGCATGAGGCTTTTTGAAGTAGGTACAATTGAATTTTGTAGTACTTTTTTCAGATTTGAAGAAGTCTTGAAAACTAAATTTAATATTTTAACATTTTCTTGAGTATATAATGTTGCTTTTGGTACATATACTGACGCCAAGATAATGTAACATGTTAATCGATCTACATTATCACCATCAATCAAATCATGACAGAAGTCCAGGGGCAACATCAAGCACTCTCAAATATATGGAGACAAGTCACTTTTTCCAAACCCATAAACTAACAAATGTGCCAACAGCTACACAAGAGAACAATTTCTATCCACAACAAAGCTTAGAACTTCTTTTTACAAATACAAAATGAAAGAATTTCTGGCTAAATAACTGACAATGCATAAGGCCAACCAAGTGAGATATGACATTCTTAGACCATAAAAATGTGTACAATGTATGTATGTATTATTTTATTTAAAGTCGTATACCATCAAATACAATTGTAAATGTAAGTGTTAAACTTCTGTACGACTACAGTGGTAATGAAAGAAGATGAAGAAAGAGCGAGAAAAAAAAAAGAGACAGAAAAACAAGTGTCCAAATTCAAAAGTCAAAATATATGAAAGTCCAAATTCATATTTTTTCAGTCTCAAAGTCCAAAATCATGACCTTTCAGTCTTAAAAGTAAAACAGTAAAAATCCATGATGTTTCGGTCAGGCTTCGAGCGTATTCAAATCCATGGAGTAGTTTCTTGTAAGTATCATCGACCAATACTGATAATCCATATCATATGCTTTCTTCTGTTCAGGTCACTCTGAAAAGATTGATGTTCATAATTAGCCATAGTTAAACTAATTGTTTACTGGCTTATAGCATTTGCCTCACATGTCTGTAGCCAACTTGTCAGGGCAGACTTGAAGGTGCTGAGTGAGACACTATTCTTTATTGTTAAAGGTATGTTATTCCATAGTTTAGCACCCATGTATCTAAAACTATTCTTACCATAAGTCACTGTTTTGAAGTCAGGTTGCACCATTCTTTGATTGTCTCTCATTACATAACCAGAAATCTGAGCACAGAACAGTTCATTGATATAAGTTGGTGCAGTACCTTGCTTTGTTTTATAGAGTTGAACTGCCATATTCTTAATACATCTCCTATATACATTTAGTTGCCTCTCCTGTTTACATATCTCCTCGTAGCTCAAATGACCCTTATTTGTCACAAACCTTAGTGCCCTTTTATTTGTTCTCTCTAATTTATCTAAGGTCAATTTATTAGCAAACATCCACACAACTGAGCAATAGTTAAAATTGCAGTTAATGTAGCTGTTGTAGATAGTCATTCTAGAATCATTTTCCAAGTGATGCCTTATTCTTTTGAGGGCATTTATCTGTTTTCCGGTTTGACAGCATATTTCATTTATGTGAGCTTTGAATTTCAGATCATGATCAAGCTCTACGCCAAGAATATTGATACTTTTAGAAGCCTGAATGGTTGAGCTTTGTATCTCAATGGCTCCATTGGAGACAACTTCGTTTCTACTCATATACATTAGCTGGAACTTGTAAAAAGCTAGATTACAGATATATACGAAGACCACAGCATTGCCAAAAGATTTCAGAGTGAGCATAGCTAGTTTAGGGATGAGGACAAGACCAAACAATTGCAAAAAGATTTAGATGATGTGTGCAAAGCTAGATTAGGGATGATAACAACACCAAACAATTGCAAAAAGATTTAGATTATGTGTGCAAAGCTAGATTAGGGATAACAACAACACCAAACAATTGCCAAAAGATTTAGTTGATGTTTGCAAAGCTAGACTAGGGATGATGAGAAGACCATACAATTGCTCCGGAGCCATTTAGCATTTTTCGGGAGCAAAAGCGCCGGAGCACTGGGAAATTTCTACCACTGGGGATAACAACAACACCAAACAATTGCCAAAAGATTTAGATGATGTGTGCAAAGCTAGATTAGGGATAACAACAACACCAAACAATTGCAAAAAGATTTAGATGATGTGAGCATAGCTAGATTAGGGATAACAACAACACCAAACAATTGCCAAAAGATTTAGTTGATGTTTGCAAAGCTAGATTAGGGATGATGACAAGACCATACAATTGCCAAAAGATTTAGATGTGTGCAAAGCTAGATTAGGGATAACAACAACACCAAACAATTTCCAAAAGATGTAGTTGATGTTTGCAAAGCTAGATTAGGGATGATGACAAGACCATACAATTGCCAAAAGATTTAGATGTGTGCAAAGCTAGATTAGGGATAACAACAACACCAAACAATTTCCAAAAGATGTAGTTGATGTTTGCAAAGCTAGATTATAGAAGATTACAAGACCATAAAATTGACAAAAGGTTTAGATGTGTGCAAAGCTAGATTAGGGATAACAGCAACACCAAACAATTTCCAAAAGATGTAGTTGATGTTTGCAAAGCTAGATTAGAGAAGATTACAAGACCATAAAATTGACAAAAGGTTTAGATGTGTGCAAAGCTAGATTAGGGATAACAGCAACACCTAACAATTTCCAAAAAATTTAGTTGATGTTTGCAAAGCTAGATAAGGGATGATGAGAAGACCATACAATTGCCAAAAAATTTAAATATGTGCAAAGCTAGATTAGGGATAACCAGTGGTAGAAATCTACTTCAGTGGCTCTGGAGCCACATGTGGCTCCAGGCTGTGAAGACTCAGGAGGCATTTATTGTGTTCCTGGAGCCATAATTTTTTGTAAAAATAGCTAAGTTATACAAATTACTTACATTCATATATATCTTCAAACTATATATACAGTTGCAAATTGCCATAAAAGAGTACACCTTTGGTAACTGATCACTTTCTGGTAGATGTGTGAGTCAAATTGCAATTAACTGAAGCATGGCACTTCTGCAGTCATTGCAATCAAGACCATCAACCTCTTGGCTTCAATTGGATTGAACTTCACTTGTGCAATTAACTGATAGCTGTCAAAGCTCCAGGAGCTATGGGTGGCTCCAGAGAGGCACAGGCTCCTGAGCCATTTAGCATTTTTCGGGAGCAAAAGCGCCGGAGCGCTGGGAAATTTCTACCACTGGGGAGAACAACAACACCAAACAATTGCCAAAAGATTTAGATGATGTGTGCAAAGCTAGATTAGGGATAACAACAACACCAAACAATTGCAAAAAGATTTAGATGATGTGAGCATAGCTAGATTAGGGATAACAACAACACCAAACAATTGCCAAAAGATTTAGTTGACGTTTGCAAAGCTAGATTAGGGATGATGACAAGACCATACAATTGCCAAAAGATTTAGATGTGTGCAAATCTAGATTAGGGATAACAACAACACCAAACAATTTCCAAAAGATGTAGTTGATGTTTGCAAAGCTAGATTATAGAAGATTACAAGACCATAAAATTGACAAAAGGTTTAGATGTGTGCAAAGCTAGATTAGGGATAACAGCAACACCAAACAATTTCCAAAAAATTTAGTTGATGTTTGCAAAGCTAGATAAGGGATGATGAGAAGACCATACAATTGCCAAAAGATTTAACTATGTGCAAAGCTAGATTAGGGATAACCAGTGGTAGAAATCTACTTCAGAGGCTCTGGAGCCACATGTGGCTCCAGGCTGTGAAGACTCAGGAGGCATTTATTGTGTTCCTGGAGCCATATTTTTTTGTAAAAATAGCTAAGTTATACAAATTACTTACATCCATATATATCTTCAAACTAAATACACAGTTGCAAATTGCCATAAAAGAGTACACCTTTGGTAACTGATCACTTTCTGGTAGATGTGTCAGTCAAATTGCAATTAACTGAAGCATGGCACTTCTGCGGTCGTTGCAATCTAGGCAATCAACCTTTTCGCTTCAATTGGTTTGAACTTCACTTGTTCAATCACCTGATACCCGTCAAAGCTCCAGGAGCCATGGGTGGCTCCAGAGAGGCACAAGCTCTGGAGCCATTTAGCATTTCTCGGGAACAAAAGCGCCGGAGCGCCCGGAAATTTCTACCATTGGGGATAACAACAACACCAAACAATTGCCAAAAGATTTAGATGATATTTGCAAAGCTAGATTAGGGACAACAACAACACCAAACAATTGCAAAAATATTTAGATGATGTGTGCAAAGCTAGATTAGGGATAACAACAACACCAAACAATTGCCAAAAGATTTAGTTGATGTTTGCAAAGCTAGATTAGGGACGATGACAAGACCATACAATTGCCAAAAGATTTAGATGAGTGCAAAGCTAGATTAGAGATGATTACAAGACCATACAATTGCCGAAAGATTGAGTTGATGTGTGCAAAGCTATTAGGACAGGACCACACAATTGTCAAAGGTATAAAATTAATGGGAGAAGCTACATTAAGGATGAGTACAAGGTCCCATAAAAAAATTAGTCTGAGGGTGAATAGCCGCACGGTAAAAAGCATATAATTTTTACATTTGACAATTTTTTTTACAAAGGAAGGTGTCATCAGAAACCCAAAAGAAACACTTTGTAATTTTTTAAGTGATGTTGACTTTTTTTTTTAGCTGACACTATGACAAATTACAAAATTTTCCTTACACCTATATATAAATAAAATGACTAACTTTATACCACAACAACCTATTCTTATCATGTCCCCATTATCGTAGGTTTATTTTAGCCCAAACATACTTCAGAGACACAAGAAACATACATTTAATAAGCACTTCAGAACAAATATAACCAAACATGTTTGATCTGTGATTCCAGTCATAGGTTGCCTCTCCATAAATCTGATATCATATCTTGTTTATCAGTTGTCTCTGTGGTCTTATATCATTCTTGTAATGATTATTTCTTATTTCCAAATTGAATAATGGAGTCAGTACAAGAAGTAATTGTTTATTCATATGAATAATTTTTATTTGATAAGATAAGGTGATTTTGATTAATGATAATATTGAGACTTATCTGTTGTCTTGTGAAACTTTGCTTTCTGTACCCAATTAACTTAATTCTTTCTAACACAATACCATAATAATATATCATCACACAGGTGTGAGCAATGGACTTGGACCAGCTGCATAATATCACCATTAATTATCAAACATTAAATATCAAAGCAAGAACAATGATAGAAGTCCATAACATGTCTCAAAACCATTTTCCTTTTTTTTTTCTCAGAACATAGGTTAAAAACCAATCACATAAAAATAATTGTCATCATTGGCCAGACTCAATGGTGATTTATGCATCAAAAAAAAATCTATCAATGCACCTATACGTAGCTGCACAAGTCTAAGTGCATGTTTCTCTGAACCTTTCAAAGACTCCCAAGCCATCAGTTATAATCAGGAGTCCAGGATCCTTAAAATTCAGGCTGACACTATTTGCATCAAGATGTAAACAAAATGGCAGATTATATATTATATCTGTAGCAAATCAAATTTTTTAAACTGCCACTTCAGTGTCTCTCCTTGACTCATACTGTGCTTCGTATAACATAAGAATTACCATTTGCCACTTTAATTTAATGACAAGACATGTTCGAACTTATAGTGTCACCAACCAGTTCTAGAATCCTGGCGCTTCTGCTTCAGGTGTCCCAAAAGTTTGAACTGATTGATGACACTGTGAGTTACCAAAATGAATTAGCTTTTTTCTTAATGTTCTGTTTTTACTGCAGGTGCACCTGATGTCCGAGGACTCTTCGCATACTGTGGCCATCACACTCGGAGTGACTATCCCCTGTGCTTTAATAGTAGGCATCCTCTGGTGTTACTGCATGTCCAAGGTCTGCAAGACAGACCAGGCCAGTTTAGCAAGACCTAAGCTAAGCAGAGCGCACACAGCCAGCCGAGAGCTGACCTCGCCCCCAAGGACTCCCAAATCGAGTCGTTACATGGAAGATGACCTCCCGTGCCATTACGACACACAGGTCCCCCTCCCACCTCATTACGACATCGAAGCCCAGCATCAGTATGACAATGACTCATTCAATGAAATCCCCATCCACCGGTATCATTCTGACTCTTTAGAGGAGGTGTCCGGAATTCCGATTGAAGGAGGGGTCCACATGGACTCCTTCGACTCAGAGGAGGACGTCCGTGACATACGTGGTGACATACGTAGTGACACACGGGGTGCGAGAGATGCCCATCGTGATGTGCCAAGTATGAGAGATGTACGAGAGAGCCACCCTCCTCCTCCCATTCACAAGTATGACAGCGATACCAGTGAAGACTTGCCCCCGGTGCACAGACCAAAGTGCAAGTCCCTCGATGACATTCGCAAAAAGCACCGGCGGAAGGTGCCCACATGTGTCTCTGAGCCAAGAATGGCTCCAAAACGGACTGCGCAGAGATACAACTATGACTCTGACTCTATAAGTAGTGATCCGCATGACTCCGACACGGATGACTCTGATGTCATTCCTGAACGCCACAAGGTGCAAGTTCTGAGAGATACGGAACTGCCCTAGACTCAGGCACTCCGAGCCTACGAAGAAGTAACTCACTGATAGGGAGCACTGACCGTTCTAAAGCAAAGCCAAATAAATATATGTGCAACAGGTCAATCGTACAACTAAAAATTATCAGTGACTGACATTTTCCAATTGTCAAGAGTATCGAAAGATGGTCACACCAGATTTTAACGTATGTCTTTGCACTCACAAAGAAATTGATTTTTGATCTTTTAAAAAAAGGTATTGTGTCTGCATCACAAGACTAAACATCTGTATCAAATATTCTAACAAACAAGATATCTATCAGTAACATGATTTTTTCAGCCTACAGATAGCAAAAAAATGAATATAGTTTATCAGTCACATAATTATATAATCAAGTTGCATTAATCACAATGTTTCGGTGAACTCGAAGGTCAGTGCTCCTTCATCCTTGTGAGTGTCTCGACGCAGCAAAAAGTTGGGCTCTGTTTCGCTTGAAATTTGAAATGATTGATTTGAGAATTACAAATTCAACTTAAAAATGTTATTTTCTTGGCAATCAATCAAAATGGAGCAATGTGATCACTACCAGTGAATGAAATTGATCTCTTTACTAAATTCAAAAAGGGTAATTTTGATGCTGAGGCGACTGAAAGTATTCAGTCACCAAAATGCAACATTTAATTTGCATAAAGCTTCATGAGCTTTATACTGGTGCTATGTAAATTATCAAATCATTTTTGTACAATGTTTATGTAAATATGTGATCGAACAAATGTATCGCAATTGTTTAGCTATTCAATTTTCTTCTTAAATAAGTCATACTTCCAATCTGCATCTTCATAAGGTTACATTAACATGCCTTTCTGTATACAATATTCCAAAAATACTTCAACAATATTATCATTTACCTGTACTTAATGGTTATTTGCTTTAATAATTGCAAAAATATATTCGATCTGGGCTTTAAATTAAACTGGAGGACCCAGGTTCCAGAAGGAACTTCATGTTCAGTGAACCACACTCTAAAAAATGTCGGGACAAAATTGGTTTTTTAGATTCAAAATGGTTTTTTGAAAAACCAAATTTCAATGCAAAACCAACATGGATTTTTTAAAAAATCCATGTTGGTTTTTTGCATTGAAATTTGGTTTTTCAAAAAACCATTTTGAATCTAAAAAACCAATTTTGTCTGAAATTTTTTAGAGTGCAGAGTATCAAGTGTAGGTACCCATTTCCAAAATTATCAGATTGTACTTGGTCATATCAAGTGTAACATATGAGAAAATGTTTCTGTGTTAAAAAAAATATATATCAGAAAATGTCAGAGCCACAAGGTTGAACTTCATACTCCTCCATACTTTTATTTTCTAAACTGCTATAAAGTTGTATTTTGAACAAATATCAGGCCGAGAGTGCCATTCAATTATAGTCAAGAATATCTGCTACAGTGTGTTGTGCATATGTTAATGGTGAATGCAAATCAATCCATTATTGCTATTGATGTAAATTCATTACATTGTACACTGAAATGCTATGTTCCAATTGCAAACTGTGTGATTGTCATTAATCAAATACCTAAATCCCTGCTAGCTAAATCATGAGTCTGAAATTGTAACATTCAATCATGGTTTCTTCAACATAATACAAGGCCTAAATAATAAGAACACTGAGTTCGAATTAAATTCTGCAACCAATCGATGATCAATGTACGCTTTTCGTAAATCAAACTATTCCTGTCATATTTTATCGATAAATCAATATTTGAAAAATTGCTTTCCTTTTAAGTGCTTCAGTACCAATTTATAAGTCATAGTGCTATTTATTGTGAATATTCGCTTATTTTTTGTAAACAGGGTCCTACAAATATGCTTTTTGTGAAGAATTGTATATACTGAAGAGTGACATTTTGTACAACAAAGCAATTGTGACTAAACCTAAAACAAGGTTTCCTGACTGAAGTTTGAGGTGTACCGAAAAGTAATAAAATATTGAGAAATAACAAGAAAAGCCTCTGTTGTTCCTGTGCTATAGGCTATTTTTGACCTTGGAGAATAAAGCAGGAGTCGTCAAAACGAAAAACCAGAGAAAATGAGTCATGATAAAAGATCAGAACGCACATTGTTCCTCCTGACTGTAGTACATTGTACCGTATTTCTTCCATTAAAATCTTACACTCACCATCGAATTTAGACCATGCAGTCGCCTTCGGAAGACCACAGCCCTGGCACAGGCTTCTAGTAGCATCATATTGTACTTTATGTGGGATATTATATAAGGTAGACTACTAAAGTGCCATCTGGTGAATATCACACAGAAAACGAGACTGTCTTGGGAGTCCACTTGCCGATATTTCAATTCAATCATCTTTTAACCATTCTGAAATACCTTTCGATTATTTGCATCCATCACATTTAGTCACTACTAAAACATATTTTCTTATAAGCCTGAGGTGGCACAGACCAATTTCCCTCGACAGCCAATCAAGGTGCATGACAAACAGCTCTAATCAAACCCCGTCACTGAAGATACGAACAACCAGACAGCCCTTGGAACAAGATTGTCACAATCACCTAGAACCAAAATGTTACCACAGTTGTCTAATCTTGCATCACCTGAACGCTTTGAGCCACAATATTTCTGAAGTAAATTTCCATTGCCAGAAAAACTTAGAATGAAACCTGTTTAAAGGTCTCGCTAAAATAAGACCAGACAAACAAACCCTATATCAAATATGTGCTTTGTAAAAAGCAGTCAAGGCTATACATTATCTCAGAAATTAGATTTTAAATCTAAATTGAACAGAAATTTGATTTCCTCTGCCGATGGGAAATTTGAGGACAACTATAGCATTATGCCAAACATACTAAACCAACGCATTTGATGAAATTCACATGCTATTCTTACACTCACAAGGAAGAAGATGGCAATTTAATTAAAACTTTATGTATAACAAACTTTGGTGTTTTCCTGACCCTTTTTATTTTTCAACATTATAAATATTCATATTTTCTTACATATCAATTTACAAATTGCAAATCTTTGTTAAATCAAACAATGCTTAAGCCTTCCAGTAGTTGCAACTTATCGGCCACACAGTGTCAGTGCATCAGTCCACAACAGTAAGCCAGTAGCTCCACTCTTCATTCAACAAATATATTATTTATATATATATAATATTCACAATTCAACAACATGAAATTACGATGCTTGAGCTTCAAATTGTACAACCACGATAAGTGCATGATTTAATTGAAATCACAGAAAATGTAAAACGCTGAAACAATGGTCTGACTGTAAGCTAACAACAATGTGATCATTACCGGGTAATATAGGACCAATTGGTTTATTCTATGTTTGTATGCAATAAATATTCATAAACAAAGGACATTTCATAATAAACCTATCAATAAATTTTAAAATATTTCAATTTATATCATATTACAAATTTTTATACAAAATCTTCCCCTATGGACTTCCGACCTGTTCATACCTGCTCAAGTACAAAATATATTGGGAAATATTTGTTGCCGTGTTCATATTGAGATCAAGCTACATTTATGAAAATACGAAATGAAAATTTCCTGTTTGCACAACCTATAGGAAAATATGTAATACATTTCTGAAGATGTTGGACTATATTGTACAGTATTGTATGTATATTTTTGTAGTAATGCAATTGGCACTAATACAGTATTACAAAAGATACCAGTCAAACACATGGGAATTTCAGTGATTCATGGTAAATTTAATGAAATATTTTACTCAGTTTTAAATACAAATTTCAAATCAACCATGAACATTGTAATTCAGAAAGGCATAATTTAATACTTTTGTCAATAATAAATAAATACGAAATACCAATTCCAACTAAATCTCCAAAAACAAAAGGACATGACTAAAATTCTTCTATTGGTAGACAAACTCCCTATAGAAAGAACTTATCACATTCAAAAAGCCAAATACACAATTTAAATATCACAATTTAACTCAAGAAAGTATTACTTTACATCTTTACAGCTCAAAAGATACGAGCTGAGTCTAACAAACATATAATATTCATATTAGAGTCCCCATTTCCAGTTTTCTCATTGACTGAAACACCCAGATTTTTGAAAGGAAGTCGCGATTTATGCGATACTTTACATCAGTTATCCAAATAGGTGTGTAAGGACCGAGGATGCACAGGGGACTCTGCATTCAAAGATAAATACTGTAATTCGTAAATATTTATCCTGGAACAGTAATAATCAACTTGGTATCAAATAAAAATATTGTCTTACTTGCGCAATTGCCATCAACCCTAACATGACCAAGAATTTGGCTCCATGGCTCCACTATAACTAAACCACAAAAAAAAAAAGACTCTTTCAAGCTAACTCAACCAGCTGTGGTATGCTATCACACATCATCACATCCTGATACTCAACTATAATCCATCATAATCATCTAATATCTATATCATCAAACCATTATTACATTATCTTGATGTGCCCATTATTAAGCTTATTAAAATCCTATCATCCCCTCCCCATCAAGTGTCTAAGAATATGCAAAATGGAAAACATTTAAATCACTGGTGGATATTATAGCATACACAGTCAGGCAAACCAAGACACTAACATAAATTAATCAATTAAACCTAACATGATCAAAATACTTAATATAACCACTTAATTCATATAAGCATCAACTAATCAATTAATATAATTGAGATCATTACGAAGAATGTGCTTTGTTGTTCTTGACTTCGTCAAATTGGTTCTTGATGTTCTGCTGAATGAAGCGATACTTATTCCTTAGGACGAAATCCAAGTTGCTCATCCAACCCTCCCTCTTCATCTTCTGCCGCATGACGTTGGCAACGGTGGCCGTGTTGCCTAGGAACAGGATGAAGAAGATAAGGGCCGATCCCTTCACCTGAAATGTCAAAATTACGAGGTTAATGCTATTATGTTCTCAGATTTAAAAAAGACCTACAGACAGATTTCATTCATATCTGACATATTCAAACTGAAATCATTCATATCTGACATATTCAAACTGAAGAACTATCTAAATCACCTGCTAAATGTGATTTATAAAGTTAGATTCATTTTAAAATGTAAACAAATCGTTTTTAATGCTGTGAAAAACTCTTTCTTTTGTTTACATATAAGGAAACGCAGGGCTCTTCTGGAATAATGATATCAATTAAACTCACATACTTAAAAACATGCAATTTCAAAGAATATATATCATATTACAAATTATCAATTTATGATCTTTAACTGCAAGTAGACTCTTACATCAAATCCGCAGACTTAATAGAGCTCTTTAACATAAATCAGGACTGCAAGAGGCAGAGACTGTCGGCAACTGACCGAAGTTTCAATATCTTCATGAAAGTTTCTTGGATTAAAGTTATTTTACAAAAATGTTTTTCTGGCAGTACAGCACAATATGTCATATATGTGAATGATGTTAGAGAATACATTTTGAAAGTAAAGGTATTTTAAATTGTGGTATTGTGTTGATCTATTGGTAATTCTAACAGTTGAAAGACTGAGAAGATCATAACAATTCCATTTCTGCAGGTGTTTCAGCCCACAATCATAATTTCAGAACAAGACGAAATCCATGCAATTATGTCTCACGAATGTGAACAAAAATATCATACAACCACAAGCCGATTACTTCACCACTGGATAAATCTCATTACAAATTCCCCCAAAACAAGTGGGACAAAGGGAAATATATCTGACAAAAAAAAAAGATACTCTAGAATCTTTAGAAGGGTTATATCATTGACTGCTATGATACATCAAGTGCACTCCAGAAGTCACAATATATAATATGTTGAATCATGTGTGAGTCTCATGCTATAAGTGACGTCATCAGATTCTAAATGATATTTTACACAATCCTAATCTCCATCATGATTCAATCACAGAATGACACATCATTTGTTGAGGAAAAGTAGAGACAAAAAAATTTTATGATTGATGTCTGACCTGCCATTCCATACACTTAGGGTGCTGAGACAACTGATAAAGAATCCAAGCATTGTAGAGCTGGAACATCTGCAAGAAATTATAATATCATAACATGGGTAAGAAAGAGTCAGCTCCAAAGGACACTTCATTACATGGTTTATACAAACATTTGAGGATGGACCTCTTTCACATCATATGTGACCTGCTCCAAAATGGGTTCAAAGTCGGCCCCTTGTCATGTTTAGTTGTGAAAATGACTTTATTCTTCTGGAAATGGGCTTTAAAATGATGGTTCATACGTTTTGATATCTCCATCCAATCCAAATATATGGCACCTCAAACATTGATGATGCGAAACATCAAACTTTGAGAAAATGGCATTTGAAATTCCCGCCATTGCAATGAAAGAACTAAAAATATCAAGAAGAACACCCAATTTAGATAATTTAAAATCTATTTCTTGTAAAATGGTCTTAATTATTCAAAGGAAATCTACTTTGCTAAAGTGTGGTATCAACAGCTAAAAAACATTGAAATGTGACCTTTTGAAACATTTTGCTCATTTCTGTGAAATATAAATTGCCTACTTAGAACTCATTTTGGTAGAGCAGGTCACATATACAGAGATTTTTATTTTACATTTGGTTGGCAGACAAGACACATGTACTAAGCAATCAAATAATGCAAATCAACCTGAGCTACATGCAATTTACTTCAATTATGTCAATTTTTGTCTTAAATTTGGCACAAAGACAGGCTTTCTGTAATTTTTTATCACATTCTGATTATATAAAAAAATAATACATTGGAGTACTAGGCCTCTTGCAATTTATGACCAAGTGACATAATCTAACGTGCTTATGAATCTAGTCTTAAGCAATCAAATTAATATCACACTACTAAAAAGGAATACTTACATAGCCTAACATGAGAAATGGCAGCACAAAACTCATCCCCTGCCACATGTAGGAGACGAAGCCCTCTGAAAAATTACAAAGAAACAGGAGATCTAAATTTAATTTTCAACCATTAACATCAATGATGGAAAGTCCCACATTAATATTTAACAAGGATCATGTTCGAGTAGTTCATAACATTATTGTTGTAGTTAAATTAATAGATTTCATAACATAGCACAAGAAGTTGCTGAAGTAATAAGCGAGGAATTTCATATTGCTCAATCATCTTTATTAATCAGGCCAATCAACCTGGTTATCATTTAAGTTATGAAATAGCTAAATTCAGAGATACAAGAAAAATCAAAATCACACAGCTAAAGCAGGTTATTAAAAGCGACCTACCGACTGTGATATCCATATTATGTCTTTCTCCCAAAGCACGCAGTCTATATAAGCAACCTTTTTGGTAGTAATACTGGGCTATTTGAACTAAACCTGAAATCAAACAATCGCAAATTATTTAAGGTTATTATAGTGCCATTGTACAAAATGAATAAAAGAAGCTTACAGGACATCACTTTATTTAAAAGGTAGTTTTATAAATATATGCCCAAGAAAAATTAAGCTTTTAGCCTTTTTAGATTTGTTAAAAATAGACAGGTAACTTATCATAATTCTGCAAAGTGAAGGCAGGAATATATATAGCATACCATCATTATTTAAAAAGATTTTTTCAGTTGGCATTTTCTTAGTTATGAGGCAGCTAAAACATTTTGCTGGAGCATATAAATTGAACTAGATGCAGCATATGATAAGGGATGGTCTGGCGCATGGATTGCTGTCCAGCAGGGCCGAAATGTCGGCCAAATATTTGAAGTGATTTACAAAAATAAATAACAATTTCCTGCCGAGACCCCCCCAAGTACCCCTGAATATTAAATGGTTGCCCCTAACTTAGAATCACCAGGCTGTAAAAATGTATCCCCACCAGGAATTATTTATTTCAAGACTGTTCAGAAAGAATTTGTTTCATCAAAAGTGAGCAAGAAATTATTTACTAAAAAAAACTCCTAGCCCTCCACCTCCCTGGATATGAAATGGTCGCCCCCTTAAGTACTGCAGATTTTTGATACATCTAAATTCAGGCCACCGGGACCTTAGGTACAGTACATTAAAGAAACTGGAATGGCATTATAGGGTGTAACGAATGTGGTTTTGACAGAAATGCTGTGACAAAAATCCTTTCTACAATGTGACAGCCTGGCCACAGAGTCGGTCCTATATTACATATAGGCCGACAACTAGTCATTAGCAGCACAGGTAGGCAACAAGACTGCATCAGTGGACTGTGGTGTATTGTACTTACACGTATACATGCTAAAAAGGAAGAATTGATTTCTAAACTGGGTATAGGTGAAACCATCAGGCCTGAAATCGTAAAAAAAAGGAGTTGTTTAAATCAATTTGCATCATCACAAAACAATCAATCTGATCTGGTATAATCACACTTTAAGCGACTTATCTATGACTTACTCAAATTTATAGTAGTCCTATTTTATACGCAAGATCAATGGGATGGAGTTAGAATTTAAGCTGGTCAAAAGCTGACAATATAATTTACTTCTAGTTTGGAAATGTCAAGGTTGATCAACAACTACATACCATATTAATAATATCCCAGCGCACACGGTGGAAATGAAGTGATGGGTGATCCACCAGCCTTTTATTCTGGAAAAAAAAGAAATTGCAACAGAATGAAAAACAAGGCTTAACAGCTTCAAAAAAATCATTACTCAAGCAAAATCTGAAGGTCGTGTCATAATTTAGCAGCCACATGATAATATAAGAGATAATTCTAAAAATAACTCCCTTTAGGCCACACATAATTGATTCTTAGCCTCACGGACCCGCCGACCCAATAGATTTACTGCCGACGGAAAAAAAAAAAAAATTTTTTTTAACATCATAAAAACTTTTTTTTCACCATTTTTCTGTTGTCCTACCGACCGACCCTAGAAAAAGTGCCTTGAGAGGATCCGCGAAGCTAAAGATCAATTATGTGTGGCCTTAATAACCAATACTGACCTTGATCCATTGACTTTGAGAATATGTTCTCGGATGGTTAAGGTGCAATAATACCAAACCAAGAGAAACTGGAAGGCAGCGTCCAACACTCTGCAAACCAAAATCAAGTTTTTCATTGCACAATATTAACTTCAAATGAATTGTTACAGGCACACAATTCCCAATTTAAATTCCTAGCCAATGACAAGTACTTGAACTTGAGTTTCATGACATGGTTGGGACAAGTCCAAACACAATTACACCCAAAAATAATGAATATATAATACAATTATTTCCCAAGAAACAATAAAGACAAATGTATGATATCAGAATTCTAACATGTAAAACAACTAAAGCAGAAAATAATCAACTGATACTGTAGATACATGCATACAATCTTTTCTCAGAAAGGAATAAAGACTAAAGAAAATGTTTAACAAAAAGAGAGTAATATCATCTAAATAAAACTATGCATTATAAGCTTGCTGTCAACAATGTTAGATAATTCATTTTACAATGAAGTGGAGCTACAATAATATAATGACAGAATAACATTCTTTGGGCCTCAAGAACATATGAGCAAAAATAGAAATTAACTGTAGACCAAAGAGCCTGATAGAAACTTGTGAGATGTGCAAGAATATTTCAGTTGATTTTCGTTTTTTTGCAAGACATTACAATCGAATATCAGGGAGGTCTCCAATACATATATATAATATATATATATGACATTTAAGATTTGACCTTATATTTAATGGTGGTAACTGCCTGGTAGTTAGACAAACAATGACTTCACATACCAAACTTAGCACTCCTCACAAATTATCCGATTTTTAAAAGGACCAAGATGGAATAAATTGTAACATTTGCCTGAAATCCTAAAGAGAAAAGTCATGAGGAACTACACTGAAGCAACCCTAAAAGCAATATAATAAGGAGATGCAGACTGAACAAATATCTGCTTTGATCAGAAAAATTACCTCTCCGATTTGTGGACAAATCTGCAAAGCATTTTACAATAGCATTCAAGGTCAAAAACTTAATGGGTCATTCGTGTTTAGATATTATTGATCCGGGGGGAAATGAACACACACAGCATTCGGGACAATACAAGGAAGGAAAATACAAACTTAATCAAAGACAAATTTACAGAACCATTTCACATTCAATGTTTCATTTGTGTGCGTTTCATTAAGCACTGCATGCGCAGTCTGTTAAATTTCATCAAACTTGCAAAGTGCTCTTTAAGCTGAAGTGTGCATGGCTAGATCAGCAAGACTAAATTTTGAAAGCAAGCCTTGTTCTTGTATAAATTACTTTCATGCTCACTTCTATGCAGAGCAGACTCATTGATTACGCGACAGACCAACTGAGCTCCAACAAACTTACCTGAAAGATGGAATAAACCAGAGAATGACAGCTAGGACCAGGCTGATGAGGGTCACATAGAACTTGAACTGTTCGTAGTTCTCCTTATATTTATACCTGAAAGAGAATGAACGAATAGATTTAAATTCCCCATAAATATACAACAGTTAAGATCCACCTGTACACTCCTCACCACAACTTTATCCCATCTCAAAAACTGGCAATGCAGGGGTGTCGATTAAGCTATTTTTTGTGGTCGCCCACAGGACTAGTAACTCCACAAATTTACTAGTCCTGAATAAAATTTGGTCGCCCTGAATCGCGGAGCATCGCAATGACCAATAAATAGAAAGAGCTTTACCTGAAACGAGTATATAATTCTGAGCTACAAAATTGCACAGAAAAAAGTTGAAAAATTGAAATATAGCTTTATAATTAGGGTTTGGACCTTGTGTCTTTTTATTTCTACCAAATCGTGTGCAGAAGTATTTAGACCCGGACTTTTCTGCATTGTTGTGACTCTCTTCAGGCCTCCTCTGTACACACTGATGGCCCTACTCATGCTATTGTCCAAAACCCTCACAATAAAATCAGTAAATGCACTTGCTTATAAAAGCTTCATGAAGCCGGAAGAACCATCCTTGTTGACTATATACTATTGAAATGACAACATCATCTGCACTTGAAAAAAATACTTTGGAAATCCAAAATAAACACTTTGGGGTGGCTCAAGACTTTTGCATAGCACTGTACCAATTAACATACAAGGGTCCTAATGTCAGGGTTCCCACTCTTTTGCCCAGTTCAAATTCAAGGTTTTTTCCAGGTTTTTCAAGGCTGCCAAAACCAATTTTCAAGGTCTAAACCTGCAATTCTTTCAAACTGATTTTGTGCCCCAGACAGTCGTCGAAGTCCACAATTTGTTGGACCATTTCAATTTTTGGCAAGAGAACCCCAAATTCCAGACTTTTTCCAGGTTTTTGGTGGAAATATCACATTTTCCAGGTTTTTCCAGGCCGGGAAAAGCACAACCCAAAATTCCAGGTTTTCAAGGTTTTCCAGGTTGAGTGGGAACCCTGTAATGTAAAATATCATTATAATAGGCTATAGATCACTTAGCAGTTCAATGATACTTGGTAGACTGCAAATAATTGGTTGCCTATGTTCCATTGATGGGCATTGCTAAAGTACTTTTGCTAATTTAAGCAAGCCTGGATATTAGTGTTTGGTATCAAATCAACTTAATTTTGCAAAATATGAACCATGATTATGTTTCCACAGCAAAAAGATGACAACTAAAACTTTTTTGACTCAAAAAAGTAAAGTTTAGGCCCCTAATTGGTAAACAATTAGAGGCAACGCATATGTCACGGTTGGCTGCACACTTGGCTCAGAGTCTTCCTTTTGATGCCTTTGATATTCACTCGCCCAACGGACGAGTAGGGGGATTAAAACAACTAGTCCTGATCATAATTTACTCGCCTCGGGCGATCGGGCGACCGTTAATCGACACCCCTGGAATGTTATTTCAGTTAGCAAGGGGCACAACATCATAGAAATCAAACACAATGGAGATGATGTAGTTTAAATTGATGTTAGTCTAGAGTAAAATTAATGTTATTTTAAAAGGTAATTCAAAGTAGGTAAAGGTAGCAAGTGATTCTAGGGTAGGCCGAAGCTGTTAAAGGGTAAAGTAGTTGCTGATTCTTCCTTAATGCTGGGTATTCATACTTTAATTTGGGCTGTACTGTACTGAGACAATGACTGTGTCAAAATAATGAATCAGCAATAAGTCACAATTTCAGACACTTACTTGTCCTTCTTGCTCAGCAGAGACACATTCACAGAGCCAAGAATAACCTTCAAGTAGATTCTGAAAGGGAAAGACACAATCATGAGAAATTAAATACGTCGAGAGTCTTAACTCGAATATTAGAAAGCTCAACAGATAGGACCATCAGCAAAGTTAAACTCTGCAACAACTAAATCAACCAAGTGAGTGAGTTTGTGCTTTACACCCCATCAACACCAGCGTGGGCTATTTAGAGGCAAGCTAAATCAACCAAAGGATTATCATTGCAAGAATGGTTAACTAAATTCACAAACCCATTTTCATGAGGCAAGATTTCTTCCATATCTCGGAACATGGAATTGCATTCTTGTATTTTGGTTGTGATGTCAGCTGCTTTCTCTTTTTCTTCATCTGTCCCCTCTGAGGCAGCCCTGGAAAGTTCAAATGCAAATATCATGAAACATCTTATAAAAGCTTAACGGCATAAAATATCAAAAGCTTCTCAAATGTAGCAATAGCATTTGGACAATGGGATTATTACTTATTAGCATAGGCCTAACGGTATAACTTGAGGAAGTTCTAAGAACCGACTGAGTGAGGGAGCATACTTCTAAAGACTGGAAAATTAATATACATTATTTAATTTAGTCTTTACAAAGAGTTTGTAAGTTTCACTTTGAGCCAATACAGACTGGACAGGGAACATGATGGTTATTTATTTGATCTGACTTCAGGTGAAAGCAGCTTTACATGAATGAATTGCTTGGCAATTAAATCCAACTAAGTGTCGTACCTCCTGATGGACTCTGCAAGTTTGTTGAGTGTCTTTCTCTGTGTGTTGATGTCATTGACACAATTAGCTTGGATTGCTTTCACTTCTTCCACCTTCCGACTGTACACTCTGTGTTGCTCCTGAAGACGCAAAAATGATACAATTTTATGCACCAAAATTTATATGAGAACTAATACTTGACTGTGAAAAAAAAAGCGCAATTACTCATTGAATTGCTCATTGAATTACATCTATAGGGCGGTAAGAAATTCCCATTTCTTTATCTAAGTATATTGAATTATGAATTAAAAAGACCCTGACAGAGTGCAAGCAGTTATTTTAACACAATGACAATGTTCACTTTAGTGTTGACCCAAAGAGCTCCCCAAGGCTAATTCACAGGCTGTCATGTGCACTGACCTGAGAAGGACATGAAAACAAGGGTTATTGCATCATGAAAACAGCTGAGCAAATGTTGCAAATAAATCCTATAGACCTAAGGAAGAGTAATGAATGTTATGATCAATGTTAACAAAACTTTTAGATACAGTCAAGCCTAAGTGTCAAATTAAGTTTTAGATTAATAATTATATTATATAGGTCTATGAATCCATAATATAATTAGCTCATAAGACAGACTGACACTTCTTTCTCATCTCATTTGGCAAGTACTGATAGATGTGAATCCTCACACCCCCCATGTTTGGAGCAGACTTAAGTAGGTCCATTTGCAAATCATGTGTTTTCCAAAATGTTATGCATAATCAGTGATTACTTCATTCAAAATGCAACCACTTAAATCAAGTTGACCACTAAACCAGCCAGCAGTTCTAACTAATCTAAGCATTTATAGAGGCGATAATCAGTGTGCACACAGGTTAGATTTTGGCACTACACATTTCTGGGTAGGTAAATGATAACACTGTAAAATCCCTAATTCCACTAGCAGTAACAGGCATAGATTATTCAACATGGCTCAGATGTCCCCATTGGCATTGCACTTCGCAAGGATTATGATATTATGTCAATGGAGGCATGCTGCAGAAAATGTGAACTGTCTGAAAGTGAAAGGTGACATTCTGACAAGCTGTCAAAATGCACATGGGCTCACCTCCAGAGCAGAGAAGGATTTCTGAGCAGTCTCCCATTCCTCGAAGAGGTTTTCCAGTGAAGAAGCCATTTTGTGAAGTAATAACCAAAAGGATTAAAGTCTCATTCGGCCAAAGTGCAGGGACATCACCTCATGCCTGAGAAAAATATCGACAAACGGCCAACAAATTTCCAAAACACGTCATCCAGCGCCACGTGGCGTTAGGTGCTCGAAACGAAAGTTAGACCTTGCCGCCCCCTCCAGGTAATTTCACATTCTGGGGCGTATTTTGCACAGTGGAAAGGGGACGGCAAACTGCACCAGATCGAAGTAGGCCGCACTTATTAGCCGCACTACGCAATAGCCGTTTCAGCAGTCAATTCCACATTCCGAAGAGTGCCGTTTCACCGCAAAATCGCGAGAGGGCGCTGCTAGACGGTCTACTTGCTGGAACACAAATAAGGGTTGGGATTTTGCAGACTGATGAGGGTGGTTCAATAAATGGCCAGATTTCTGTTATATGAAGATGATGTGGCTTGCAAGTCACGGAAATACTTGGTAGAAATACAATAAAGGCTACTGGGTGTAATGAATGTTTATTATCAACTTAAAAAAGGAAATTAAGATATTTTATTTATAAGTAGGTCACAGAGGTCATTGACCTCTGCCAGTGCAAAAAGGTCTTGATATGAGTTCTTCTTCTTCTTATCCGTATATTCCGCCTCTTATAGGCGAACCACTGCCAAGGTGCAGTGTAGGGTTATTTGTGCCTTTTGCCTGCAACGGTTGTACTTTGTTAAATGAAAACAAAAATATACATATTTGGAAAGCAGAGCCATGCTGGGACAGTCGATTAGTAGCTAATGTTTTGTAAATTTATAATTGAGTCGAAATAAAAATTATTCTTTTTCTTATTCACGCAGTTTGCAGCGCAGCCCTGGGGATCCAAAAATTCAGGTTGGGGGGGGGAGATCTTCAGGGGTGTATATAGTAATTGCCTGGGGGACGCCATTACATGAGGTGAATATGTGGCGCTCCGTGGCGTTTCCTATATCTTCCATGTTCATTTGGGCCTGAGCATAGGCGTACGGGACAGGCGTTTCGCGGGGGGGGGCTGTCACTATTTTGCCCTGAAATTTTAGCATGGTTGGTCAGGATTTGCCCTGATATATGCCATTTGCCCTGATGCCAGGGGGGGGGGGTACAGCCCCCCTGACCCCCAGCGAAATACGCCTATGGGCCTGAGGGAGGAGCCATGGCCAAATGGCCAAATGGCTCGCCTCTCAGAGACTGCTATTGGGTTATCGCATGGTCAGGGGCGCAAATGGCCCAGGTGGGGGCCATAATGTAGGGGTAGGTGAAAACTGCCGATGTGCGGCCTTTCCTAACTTTCCCAAAATAATTTTTTGGCCTGAGGGCGGGACCCGGCCGCTAAATACGCCACTGCGCATCGCATGGCCCCAAGGGCCATCAACATAACGCAAATTTATATGAGAAGAAATAGGCACATATGCCAGCCATCAGGGGCATATTTTGAAGTGGCCTGAGGGGGGGGGGCATAACATGGGGCGAATACAGGGCAATTTGTGTTATCTTTCGATCTCATATTTTAATTTTTGGCTTGAAGGAAGGGGTATGGCCCGATTGACAGAAGGTAAAAAAAAAGAATAGCCGGTAGCCCTGGCAACTTAAGTAAGGTCTGAATTGAATGAAGGCAAGAACGAACATATCTTCACATGTCATATAGAATTCAATGACCAGTGTATAGTTTTATGTGGCGCAAAATTATTGTGAACTCCCCTATGCAGCCCTATTGAAGTTCCGTCCCAATCCAAAAAGAGCGCAAAAGTGTAATTTCGTCATAATTCAACTACCAAAGGCACGGTAACCAAAATGGCTAGGCCACTTAAGTTGGGCCAATTTGAATTGCTTATTTATTGTACTTTTGACTGCTGTAGAGTTTGTGCTGGCTCAAAAATCCGGTGACCCCAAACGGTCCACTTGAAATTTGGACACTTTGGAAAAAATGCAAAAAATCACAATTTCCTCCTATTTCAAGTGCCAAAGGCATGGTAACCAAAATGGCTAGGCCACTTAAGTTGGGCCAATTTGAATTTCTTATTTATTGTACTTTTGACTGCTGTAGAGTTTGTGCTCGCTCAAAAATCCGGTGACCCCAAACGGACCACTTGAAATTTGGACACTTTGGACAAAATGCAAAAAATCACAATTTCCTCCTATTTCAACTGCCCAAGACAGGGTAACCAAAATGGCTAGGCCACTTAAGTTGGGCCAATTTGAATTCCTTATTTATTGTACTTTCGACTGCTGTAGAGTTTGTACTGGCTCAAAAATCCGGTGACCCCAAACGGTCCACTTGAAATTTGGACACTTTGGAAAAAATGCAAAAAATCACAATTTCCTCCTATTTCAAGTGCCAAAGGCTCGGTAACCAAAATGGCTAGGCCACTTAAGTTGGGCCAATTTGAATTGCTTATTTATTGTACTTTTGACTGCTGTAGAGTTTGTGCTGGCTCAAAAATCCAGTGACCCCAAACGGACCACTTGAAATTTGGACACTTTGGAAAAAATGCAAAAAATCACAATTTCCTCCTATTTCAACTGCCAAAGGCACGGTAACCAAAATGGCTATAGGCCACTTAAGTTGGGCCAATTTGAATTGCTTATTTATTGTACTTTTGACTGCTGTAGAGTTTGTGCTGGCTCAAAAATCCGGTGACCCCAAACGGTCCACTTGAAATTTGGACACTTTGGAAAAAATGCAAAAAATCACAATTTCCTCCTATTTCAAGTGCCAAAGGCATGGTAACCAAAATGGCTAGGCCACTTAAGTTGGGCCAATTTGAATTGCTTATTTATTGTACTTTTGACTGCTGTAGAGTTTGTACTGGCTCAAAAATCCGGTGACCCCAAACGGTCCACTTGAAATTTGGACCCAATGGAAAAAAGCGAAATAATGTTATTTCGTCACATTGCAACTGCCAAAGGAAGGGTGACCAAAATTGATAGGCAACTTAAGCTGGTCCAATTTGAATTGCTTAATTATGGTTCTTTTAACTGCTGCAGAGCTTGTGCTTGCTCAAAAATCCGGTGACCCCAAATTGTCCACTTGAAATTTGGACACTTTGGAAAAAATGCAAAAAATCACAATTTCCTCCTATTTCAAGTGCCAAAGGCATGGTAACCAAAATGGCTAGGCCACTTAAGTTGGGCCAATTTGAATTGCTTATTTATTGTACTTTTGGCTGCTGTAGAGTTTTTGCTGGCTCAAAAATCCGGTGACCCCAAACGGTCCACTTGAAATTTGGACACTTTGGACAAAATGCAAAAAATCACAATTTCCTCCTATTTCAACTGCCCAAGACAGGGTAACCAAAATGGCTAGGCCACTTAAGTTGGGCCAATTTGAATTGCTTATTTATTGTAATTTTGACTGCTGTAGAGTTTGTGCTGGCTCAAAAATCCGGTGACCCCAAACGGTCCACTTGAAATTTGGACACTTTGGAAAAAATGCAAAAAATCACAATTTCCTCCTATTTCAACTGCCAAAGGCATGGTAACCAAAATGGCTAGGCCACTTAAGTTGGGCCAATTTGAATTGCTTATTTATTGTACTTTTGACTGCTGTAGAGTTTGTGCTGGCTCAAAAATCCGGTGACCCCAAACGGTCCACTTGAAATTTGGACACTTTGAAAAAAATGCAAAAATTCACAATTTCCTCCTATTTCAAGTGCCAAAGGCACGGTAACCGCAAAGGCTAGGCCACTTAAGTTGGGCCAATTTGAATTGCTTATTTATTGTACTTTTGACTGCTGTAGAGTTTGTACTGGCTCAAAAATCCGGTGACCCCAAACGGTCCACTTGAAATTTGGACCCAATGGAAAAAAGCGAAATAATGTTATTTCGTCACATTGCAACTGCCAAAGGAAGGGTGACCAAAATGGATAGGCAACTTAAGCTGGTCCAATTTGAATTGCTTATTTATTGTTCTTTTAACTGCTGCAGAGCTTGTGCTTGCTCAAAAATCCGGTGACCCCAAATTGTCCACTTGAAATTTGGACACTTTGGAAAAAATGCAAAAAATCACAATTTCCTCCTATTTCAAGTGCCAAAGGCATGGTAACCAAAATGGCTAGGCCACTTAAGTTGGGCCAATTTGAATTGCTTATTTATTGTACTTTTGGCTGCTGTAGAGTTTGTGCTGGCTCAAAAATCCGGTGACCCCAAACGGTCCACTTGAAATTTGGACACTTTGGACAAAATGCAAAAAATCACAATTTCCTCCTATTTCAACTGCCCAAGACAGGGTAACCAAAATGGCTAGGCCACTTAAGTTGGGCCAATTTGAATTGCTTATTTATTGTACTTTTGACTGCTGTAGAGTTTGTGCTGGCTCAAAAATCCGGTGACCCCAAACGGTCCACTTGAAATTTGGACACTTTGGAAAAAATGCAAAAAATCACAATTTCCTCCTATTTCAACTGCCAAAGGCATGGTAACCAAAATGGCTAGGCCACTTAAGTTGGGCCAATTTGAATTGCTTATTTATTGTACTTTTGACTGCTGTAGAGTTTGTGCTGGCTCAAAAATCCGGTGACCCCAAACGGTCCACTTGAAATTTGGACACTTTGAAAAAAATGCAAAAATTCACAATTTCCTCCTATTTCAAGTGCCAAAGGCACGGTAACCGCAAAGGCTAGGCCACTTAAGTTGGGCCAATTTGAATTGCTTATTTATTGTACTTTTGACTGCTGTAGAGTTTGTGCTGGCTCAAAAATCCAGTGACCCCAAACGGTCCACTTGAAATTTGGACACTTTGGAAAAAATGCAAAAAATCACAATTTCCGCCTATTTCAACTGCCAAAGGCACGGTAACCAAAATGGCTAGGCCACTTAAGTTGGGCCAATTTGAATTGCTTATTTATTGTACTTTTGACTGCTGTAGAGTTTGTGCTGGCTCAAAAATCCGGTGACCCCAAACGGTCCACTTGAAATTTGGACACTTTGAAAAAAAATGCAAAAACTCCAAATTTCCTCCTATTTCAAGTGCCAAAGGCACGGTAACCAAAATGGCTAGGCCACTTAAGTTGGGCCAATTTGAATTGCTTATTTATTGTACTTTTGACTGCTGTAGAGTTTGTGCTGACTCAAAAATCCGGTGACCCCAAACGGTCCACCTGAAATTTGGACACTTTGAAAAAAATGCAAAAACTCCAAATTTCCTCCTATTTCAAGTGCCAAAGGCACGGTAACCAAAATGGCTAGGCCACTTAAGTTGGGCCAATTTGAATTGCTTATTTATTGTACTTTTGACTGCTGTAGAGTTTGTACTGGCTCAAAAATCCGGTGACCCCAAACGGTCCACTTGAAATTTGGACCCAATGGAAAAAAGCGAAATAGTGTTATTTCGTCACATTGCAACTGCCAAAGGAAGGGTGACCAAAATGGATAGGCAACTTAAGCTGGTCCAATTTGAATTGCTTATTTATTGTTCTTTTAACTGCCGCAGAGCTTGTGCTTGCTCAAAAATCCGGTGACCCCAAATTGTCCACTTGAAATTTGGACACTTTGGAAAAAATGCAAAAAATCACAATTTCCTCCTATTTCAAGTGCCAAAGGCTCGGTAACCAAAATGGCTAGGCCACTTAAGTTGGGCCAATTTGAATTGCTTATTTATTGTACTTTTGACTGCTGTAGAGTTTGTGCTGGCTCAAAAATCCGGTGACCCCAAACGGTCCACTTGAAATTTGGACACTTTGGAAAAAATGCAAAAAATCACAATTTCCTCCTATTTCAAGTGCCAAAGGCATGGTAACCAAAATGGCTAGGCCACTTAAGTTGGGCCAATTTGAATTGCTTATTTATTGTACTTTTGGCTGCTGTAGAGTTTGTGCTGGCTCAAAAATCCGGTGACCCCAAACGGTCCACTTGAAATTTGGACACTTTGGAAAAAATGCAAAAAATCACAATTTCCTCCTATTTCAACTGCCAAAGGCATGGTAACCAAAATGGCTAGGCCACTTAAGTTGGGCCAATTTGAATTGCTTATTTATTGTACTTTTGACTGCTGTAGAGTTTGTGCTGGCTCAAAAATCCGGTGACCCCAAACGGTCCACTTGAAATTTGGACACTTTGAAAAAAATGCAAAAATTCACAATTTCCTCCTATTTCAAGTGCCAAAGGCACGGTAACCGCAAAGGCTAGGCCACTTAAGTTGGGCCAATTTGAATTGCTTATTTATTGTACTTTTGACTGCTGTAGAGTTTGTACTGGCTCAAAAATCCGGTGACCCCAAACGGTCCACTTGAAATTTGGACCCAATGGAAAAAAGCGAAATAATGTTATTTCGTCACATTGCAACTGCCAAAGGAAGGGTGACCAAAATGGATAGGCAACTTAAGCTGGTCCAATTTGAATTGCTTATTTATTGTTCTTTTAACTGCTGCAGAGCTTGTGCTTGCTCAAAAATCCGGTGACCCCAAATTGTCCACTTGAAATTTGGACACTTTGGAAAAAATGCAAAAAATCACAATTTCCTCCTATTTCAAGTGCCAAAGGCATGGTAACCAAAATGGCTAGGCCACTTAAGTTGGGCCAATTTGAATTGCTTATTTATTGTACTTTTGGCTGCTGTAGAGTTTGTGCTGGCTCAAAAATCCGGTGACCCCAAACGGTCCACTTGAAATTTGGACACTTTGGACAAAATGCAAAAAATCACAATTTCCTCCTATTTCAACTGCCCAAGACAGGGTAACCAAAATGGCTAGGCCACTTAAGTTGGGCCAATTTGAATTGCTTATTTATTGTACTTTTGACTGCTGTAGAGTTTGTGCTGGCTCAAAAATCCGGTGACCCCAAACGGTCCACTTGAAATTTGGACACTTTGGAAAAAATGCAAAAAATCACAATTTCCTCCTATTTCAACTGCCAAAGGCATGGTAACCAAAATGGCTAGGCCACTTAAGTTGGGCCAATTTGAATTGCTTATTTATTGTACTTTTGACTGCTGTAGAGTTTGTGCTGGCTCAAAAATCCGGTGACCCCAAACGGTCCACTTGAAATTTGGACACTTTGAAAAAAATGCAAAAATTCACAATTTCCTCCTATTTCAAGTGCCAAAGGCACGGTAACCGCAAAGGCTAGGCCACTTAAGTTGGGCCAATTTGAATTGCTTATTTATTGTACTTTTGACTGCTGTAGAGTTTGTGCTGGCTCAAAAATCCAGTGACCCCAAACGGTCCACTTGAAATTTGGACACTTTGGAAAAAATGCAAAAAATCACAATTTCCGCCTATTTCAACTGCCAAAGGCACGGTAACCAAAATGGCTAGGCCACTTAAGTTGGGCCAATTTGAATTGCTTATTTATTGTACTTTTGACTGCTGTAGAGTTTGTGCTGGCTCAAAAATCCGGTGACCCCAAACGGTCCACTTGAAATTTGGACACTTTGAAAAAAAATGCAAAAATTCCAAATTTCCTCCTATTTCAAGTGCCAAAGGCACGGTAACCAAAATGGCTAGGCCACTTAAGTTGGGCCAATTTGAATTGCTTATTTATTGTACTTTTGACTGCTGTAGAGTTTGTGCTGACTCAAAAATCCGGTGACCCCAAACGGTCCACCTGAAATTTGGACACTTTGAAAAAAATGCAAAAACTCCAAATTTCCTCCTATTTCAAGTGCCAAAGGCACGGTAACCAAAATGGCTAGGCCACTTAAGTTGGGCCAATTTGAATTGCTTATTTATTGTACTTTTGACTGCTGTAGAGTTTGTACTGGCTCAAAAATCCGGTGACCCCAAACGGTCCACTTGAAATTTGGACCCAATGGAAAAAAGCGAAATAATGTTATTTCGTCACATTGCAACTGCCAAAGGAAGGGTGACCAAAATGGATAGGCAACTTAAGCTGGTCCAATTTGAATTGCTTATTTATTGTTCTTTTAACTGCCGCAGAGCTTGTGCTTGCTCAAAAATCCGGTGACCCCAAATTGTCCACTTGAAATTTGGACACTTTGGAAAAAATGCAAAAAATCACAATTTCCTCCTATTTCAAGTGCCAAAGGCTCGGTAACCAAAATGGCTAGGCCACTTAAGTTGGGCCAATTTGAATTGCTTATTTATTGTACTTTTGACTGCTGTAGAGTTTGTGCTGGCTCAAAAATCCGGTGACCCCAAACGGTCCACTTGAAATTTGGACACTTTGGAAAAAATGCAAAAAATCACAATTTCCTCCTATTTCAAGTGCCAAAGGCATGGTAACCAAAATGGCTAGGCCACTTAAGTTGGGCCAATTTGAATTGCTTATTTATTGTACTTTTGGCTGCTGTAGAGTTTGTGCTGGCTCAAAAATCCGGTGACCCCAAACGGTCCACTTGAAATTTGGACACTTTGAAAAAAATGCAAAAACTCCAAATTTCCTCCTATTTCAAGTGCCAAAGGCACGGTAACCAAAATGGCTAGGCCACTTAAGTTGGGCCAATTTGAATTGCTTATTTATTGCAATTTTGACTGCTGTAGAGTTTGTGCTGGCTCAAAAATCCGGTGACCCCAAACGGTGCACTTGAAATTTGGACACTTTGGAAAAAACGCAAAAAATCACAATTTCCTCCTATTTCAACTGCCAAAGGCATGGTAACCAAAATGGCTAGGCCACTTAAGTTGGGCCAATTTGAATTGCTTATTTATTGTACTTTTGACTGCTGTAGAGTTTGTGCTGGCTCAAAAATCCGGTGACCCCAAACAGTCCACTTGAAATTTGGACACTTTGAAAAAAATGCAAAAATTCACAATTTCCTCCTATTTCAACTGCCAAAGGCACGGTAACCGCAAAGGCTAGGCCACTTAAGTTGGGCCAATTTGAATTGCTTATTTATTGTACTTTTGACTGCTGTAGAGTTTGTGCTGGCTCAAAAATCCAGTGACCCCAAACGGTCCACTTGAAATTTGGACACTTTGGAAAAAATGCAAAAAATCACAATTTCCTCCTATTTCAAGTGCCAAAGGCATGGTAACCAAAATGGCTAGGCCACTTAAGTTGGGCCAATTTGAATTGCTTATTTATTGTACTTTTGGCTGCTGTAGAGTTTGTGCTGGCTCAAAAATCCGGTGACCCCAAACGGTCCACTTGAAATTTGGACACTTTGGACAAAATGCAAAAAATCACAATTTCCTCCTATTTCAACTGCCCAAGGCATGGTAACCGCAAAGGCTAGGCCACTTAAGTTGGGCCAATTTGAATTGCTTATTTATTGTACTTTTGACTGCTGTAGAGTTTGTGCTGGCTCAAAAATCCAGTGACCCCAAACGGTCCACTTGAAATTTGGACACTTTGGAAAAAATGCAAAAAATCACAATTTCCGCCTATTTCAACTGCCAAAGGCACGGTAACCAAAATGGCTAGGCCACTTAAGTTGGGCCAATTTGAATTGCTTATTTATTGTACTTTTGACTGCTGTAGAGTTTGTGCTGGCTCAAAAATCCGGTGACCCCAAACGGTCCACTTGAAATTTGGACACTTTGAAAAAAAATGCAAAAACTCCAAATTTCCTCCTATTTCAAGTGCCAAAGGCACGGTAACCAAAATGGCTAGGCCACTTAAGTTGGGCCAATTTGAATTGCTTATTTATTGTACTTTTGACTGCTGTAGAGTTTGTGCTGGCTCAAAAATCCGGTGACCCCAAACGGTCCACTTGAAATTTGGACACTTTGAAAAAAATGCAAAAACTCCAAATTTCCTCCTGTTTCAAGTGCCAAAGGCACGGTAACCAAAATGGCTAGGCCACTTAAGTTGGGCCAATTTGAATTGCTTATTTATTGTACTTTTGACTGCTGTAGAGTTTGTACTGGCTCAAAAATCCGGTGACCCCAAACGGTCCACTTGAAATTTGGACCCAATGGAAAAAAGCGAAATAGTGTTATTTCGTCACATTGCAACTGCCAAAGGAAGGGTGACCAAAATGGATAGGCAACTTAAGCTGGTCCAATTTGAATTGCTTATTTATTGTTCTTTTAACTGCCGCAGAGCTTGTGCTTGCTCAAAAATCCGGTGACCCCAAATTGTCCACTTGAAATTTGGACACTTTGGAAAAAATGCAAAAAATCACAATTTCCTCCTATTTCAAGTGCCAAAGGCTCGGTAACCAAAATGGCTAGGCCACTTAAGTTGGGCCAATTTGAATTGCTTATTTATTGTACTTTTGACTGCTGTAGAGTTTGTGCTGGCTCAAAAATCCGGTGACCCCAAACGGTCCACTTGAAATTTGGACACTTTGGAAAAAATGCAAAAAATCACAATTTCCTCCTATTTCAAGTGCCAAAGGCATGGTAACCAAAATGGCTAGGCCACTTAAGTTGGGCCAATTTGAATTGCTTATTTATTGTACTTTTGGCTGCTGTAGAGTTTGTGCTGGCTCAAAAATCCGGTGACCCCAAACGGTCCACTTGAAATTTGGACACTTTGAAAAAAATGCAAAAACTCCAAATTTCCTCCTATTTCAAGTGCCAAAGGCACGGTAACCAAAATGGCTAGGCCACTTAAGTTGGGCCAATTTGAATTGCTTATTTATTGCAATTTTGACTGCTGTAGAGTTTGTGCTGGCTCAAAAATCCGGTGACCCCAAACGGTGCACTTGAAATTTGGACACTTTGGAAAAAACGCAAAAAATCACAATTTCCTCCTATTTCAACTGCCAAAGGCATGGTAACCAAAATGGCTAGGCCACTTAAGTTGGGCCAATTTGAATTGCTTATTTATTGTACTTTTGACTGCTGTAGAGTTTGTGCTGGCTCAAAAATCCGGTGACCCCAAACAGTCCACTTGAAATTTGGACACTTTGAAAAAAATGCAAAAATTCACAATTTCCTCCTATTTCAAGTGCCAAAGGCACGGTAACCGCAAAGGCTAGGCCACTTAAGTTGGGCCAATTTGAATTGCTTATTTATTGTACTTTTGACTGCTGTAGAGTTTGTGCTGGCTCAAAAATCCAGTGACCCCAAACGGTCCACTTGAAATTTGGACACTTTGGAAAAAATGCAAAAAATCACAATTTCCTCCTATTTCAACTGCCAAAGGCACGGTAACCAAAATGGCTAGGCCACTTAAGTTGGGCCAATTTGAATTGCTTATTTATTGTACTTTTGACTGCTGTAGAGTTTGTGCTGGCTCAAAAATCCGGTGACCCCAAACGGTCCACTTGAAATTTGGACACTTTGAAAAACATGCGAAAACTCCAAATTTCCTCCTATTTCAAGCGCCAAAGGCACGGTAACCAAAATGGCTAGGCCACTTAAGTTGGGCCAATTTGAATTGCTTATTTATTGTTCTTTTGACTGCTGTAGAGTTTGTGCTGGCTCAAGAATCCGGTGACCCCAAACGGTCCACTTGAAATTTGGACACTTTGAAAAAAATGCAAAAACTCCAAATTTCCTCCTATTTCAAGTGCCAAAGGCACGGTAACCAAAATGGCTAGGCCACTTAAGTTGGGCCAATTTGAATTGCTTATTTATTGTACTTTTGACTGCTGTAGAGTTTGTGCTGGCTCAAAAATCCGGTGACCCCAAACGGTCCACTTGAAATTTGGACACTTTGAAAAAAATGCAAAAAATCACAATTTTCTCCTATTTCAAGTGCCAAAGGCACGGTAACCAAAATGGCTAGGCCACTTAAGTTGGGCCAATTTGAATTGCTTATTTATTGTACTTTTGACTGCTGTAGAGTTTGTACTGGCTCAAAAATCCGGTGACCCCAAACGGTCCACTTGAAATTTGGACCCAATGGAAAAAAGCGAAATAGTGTTATTTCGTCACATTGCAACTGCCAAAGGAAGGGTGACCAAAATGGATAGGCAACTTAAGTTAAGCTGGTCCAATTTGAATTGCTTATTTATTGTACTTTTAACTGCCGCAGAGCTTGTGCTGGCTCAAAAATCCGGTGACCCCAAACGGTCCACTTGAAATTTGGACACTTTGGAAAAAATGCAAAAAATCACAATTTCCTCCTATTTCAAGTGCCAAAGGCTCGGTAACCAAAATGGCTAGGCCACTTAAGTTGGGCCAATTTGAATTGCTTATTTATTGTACTTTTGACTGCTGTAGACTTTGTGCTGGCTCAAAAATCCGGTGACCCCATGAAGCCCTCTTGTAATTCCGTCCCAATCCTAAAAGAGCTAAAAAGTGTAATTTTGTCGTCTTTCAACTGCCAAAGGCATGGTAACCAAAATAGCTAGGCCACTTAAGTTGGGCCAATTTGAATTGCTTGTTTATTGTACTTTTAACTGCTTTAGAGTTTGTGCTGGCTCAAAAATCTGGTGACCCCAAACGGTCCACTTGAAGTTCCGTCCCAATCCAAAAAGAGCGAAAAAAGTGTAATTTCCTCATATTTCAACTGCCAAAGGAAGGGTTACCAAAATGGCTGGGCCACTTAAGTTGGGCCAGTTTGAATTGCTTATTTATTGTTCTTTTGACTGCTGTAGAGTTTGTGCTGGCTCAAAAATCCAGTGACCCCAAACGGTCCACTTGAAATTTGGACCCACTGCATGGAAAAAATGCAAAAAATCACAATTTCCTCTTATTTCAACTGCCAAAGGCAGGGTAACCAAAATGGCTAGGCCACTTAAGTTGGGCCAATCTGAATTGCTTATTTATTGTTCTTTTGACTGCTGTAGAGTTTGTGCTGGCTCAAAAATCCAGTGACCCCAAACGGTCCACTTGAAATTTGGACCCACTGCATGGAAAAAATGCAAAAAATCACAATTTCCCCTTATTTCAACTGCCAAAGGCAGGGTAACCAAAATGGCTAGGCCACTTAAGTTGGGCCAATTTGAATTGCTTATTTATTGTTCTTTTAACTGCTGTAGAGTTTGTGCTGGCTCAAAAATCCGGTGACCCCAAACGGTCCACTTGAAATTTGGACACTTTGGAAAAAATGCAAAAAATCACAATTTCCTCCTATTTCAAGTGCCAAAGGCATGGTAACTAAAATGGCTAGGCCACTTAAGTTGGGCCAATTTGAATTCCTTATTTATTGTACTTTTGACTGCTGTAGAGTTTGTGCTGGCTCAAAAATCCGGTGACCCCAAACGGTCCACTTGAAATTTGGACACTTTGAAAAAAATGCAAAAAATCACAATTTTCTCCTATTTCAAGTGCCAAAGGCACGGTAACCAAAATGGCAAGGCCACTTAAGTTGGGCCAATTTGAATTGCTTATTTATTGTACTTTTGGCTGCTGTAGAGTTTGTGCTGGCTCAAAAATCCGGTGACCCCAAACGGTCCACTTGAAATTTGGACACTTTGGACAAAATGCAAAAAATCACAATTTCCTCCTATTTCAACTGCCCAAGACAGGGTAACCAAAATGGCTAGGCCACTTAAGTTGGGCCAATTTGAATTGCTTATTTATTGTACTTTTGACTGCTGTAGAGTTTGTGCTGGCTCAAGAATCCGGTGACCCCAAACGGTCCACTTGAAATTTGGACACTTTGGAAAAAATGCAAAAAATCACAATTTCCTCCTATTTCAACTGCCAAAGGCATGGTAACCAAAATGGCTAGGCCACTTAAGTTGGGCCAATTTGAATTGCTTATTTATTGTACTTTTGACTGCTGTAGAGTTTGTGCTGGCTCAAAAATCCGGTGACCCCAAACGGTCCACTTGAAATTTGGACACTTTGGAAAAAATGCAAAAAATCACAATTTCCTCCTATTTCAAGTGCCAAAGGCATGGTAACCAAAATGGCTAGGCCACTTAAGTTGGGCCAATTTGAATTGCTTATTTATTGTACTTTTGGCTGCTGTAGAGTTTGTGCTGGCTCAAAAATCCGGTGACCCCAAACGGTCCACTTGAAATTTGGACACTTTGGACAAAATGCAAAAAATCACAATTTCCTCCTATTTCAACTGCCCAAGACAGGGTAACCAAAATGGCTAGGCCACTTAAGTTGGGCCAATTTGAATTGCTTATTTATTGTACTTTTGACTGCTGTAGAGTTTGTGCTGGCTCAAAAATCCGTTGACCCCAAACGGTCCACTTGAAATTTGGACACTTTGGAAAAAATGCAAAAAATCACAATTTCCTCCTATTTCAACTGCCAAAGGCATGGTAACCAAAATGGCTAGGCCACTTAAGTTGGGCCAATTTGAATTGCTTATTTATTGTACTTTTGACTGCTGTAGAGTTTGTGCTGGCTCAAAAATCCGGTGACCCCAAACGGTCCACTTGAAATTTGGACACTTTGAAAAAAATGCAAAAATTCACAATTTCCTCCTATTTCAAGTGCCAAAGGCACGGTAACCGCAAAGGCTAGGCCACTTAAGTTGGGCCAATTTGAATTGCTTATTTATTGTACTTTTGACTGCTGTAGAGTTTGTGCTGGCTCAAAAATCCAGTGACCCCAAACGGTCCACTTGAAATTTGGACACTTTGGAAAAAATGCAAAAAATCACAATTTCCGCCTATTTCAACTGCCAAAGGCACGGTAACCAAAATGGCTAGGCCACTTAAGTTGGGCCAATTTGAATTGCTTATTTATTGTACTTTTGACTGCTGTAGAGTTTGTGCTGGCTCAAAAATCCGATGACCCCAAACGGTCCACTTCAAATTTGGACACTTTGAAAAAAATGCAAAAACTCCAAATTTCCTCCTATTTCAAGTGCCAAAGGCACGGTAACCAAAATGGCTAGGCCACTTAAGTTGGGCCAATTTGAATTGCTTATTTATTGTACTTTTGACTGCTGTAGAGTTTGTACTGGCTCAAAAATCCGGTGACCCCAAACGGTCCACTTGAAATTTCGACCCAATGGAAAAAAGCGAAATAGTGGTATTTCGTCACATTGCAACTGCCAAAGGAAGGGTGACCAAAATGGATAGGCAACTTAAGCTGGTCCAATTTGAATTGCTTATTTATTGTTCTTTTGACTGCCGCAGAGCTTGTGCTTGCTCTAAAATCCGGTGACCCCAAATTGTCCACTTGAAATTTGGACACTTTGGAAAAAATGCAAAAAATCACAATTTCCGCCTATTTCAACTGCCAAAGGCACGGTAACCAAAATGGCTAGGCCACTTAAGTTGGGCCAATTTGAATTGCTTATTTATTGTAATTTTGACTGCTGTAGAGTTCGTGCTGGCTCAAAAATCCGGTGACCCCATGAAGCCCTCTTGTAATTCCGTCCCAATAAAAAAAGAGCAAAAAAGTGTAATTTTGTCGTATTTCAAATGCCAAAGGCGGGTTAACCAAAATAGCTAGGCCACTTAAGTTGGGCCAATTTGAATTGCTTGTTAATAGTACTTTTAACTGCTTTAGAGTTTGTGCTGGCTCAACAATCTGGTGACCCCAAACGGTCCACTTAAAATTTGGACACTTTGGAAAAAATGCAAAAAATCACAATTTCCGCCTATTTCAACTGCCAAAGGCACGGTAACCAAAATGGCTAGGCCACTTAAGTTGGGCCAATTTGAATTGCTTATTTATTGTACTTTTGACTGCTGTAGAGTTTGTGCTGGCTCAAAAATCCGGTGACCCCAAACGGTCCACTTGAAATTTGGACACTTTGAAAAAAAATGCAAAAACTCCAAATTTCCTCCTATTTCAAGTGCCAAAGGCACGGTAACCAAAATGGCTAGGCCACTTAAGTTGGGCCAATTTGAATTGCTTATTTATTGTACTTTTGACTGCTGTAGAGTTTGTGCTGGCTCAAAAATCCGGTGACCCCAAACGGTCCACTTGAAATTTGGACACTTTGAAAAAAATGCAAAAACTCCAAATTTCCTCCTGTTTCAAGTGCCAAAGGCACGGTAACCAAAATGGCTAGGCCACTTAAGTTGGGCCAATTTGAATTGCTTATTTATTGTACTTTTGACTGCTGTAGAGTTTGTACTGGCTCAAAAATCCGGTGACCCCAAACGGTCCACTTGAAATTTGGACCCAATGGAAAAAAGCGAAATAGTGTTATTTCGTCACATTGCAACTGCCAAAGGAAGGGTGACCAAAATGGATAGGCAACTCAAGCTGGTCCAATTTGAATTGCTTATTTATTGTTCTTTTAACTGCCGCAGAGCTTGTGCTTGCTCTAAAATCCGG
The DNA here is from genome assembly GCA_026936325.1 of Platynereis dumerilii. Lineage (NCBI taxonomy): Eukaryota > Metazoa > Annelida > Polychaeta > Phyllodocida > Nereididae > Platynereis > Platynereis dumerilii. Next base: position 94,491,192 of record JAPTHN010000002.1, read on the forward strand.
TGACCCCAAATTGTCCACTTGAAATTTGGACACTTTGGAAAAAATGCAAAAAATCACAATTTCCTCCTATTTCAAGTGCCAAAGGCTCGGTAACCAAAATGGCTAGGCCACTTAAGTTGGGCCAATTTGAATTGCTTATTTATTGTACTTTTGACTGCTGTAGAGTTTGTGCTGGCTCAAAAATCCGGTGACCCCAAACGGTCCACTTGAAATTTGGACACTTTGGAAAAAATGCAAAAAATCACAATTTCCTCCTATTTCAAGTGCCAAAGGCATGGTAACCAAAATGGCTAGGCCACTTAAGTTGGGCCAATTTGAATTGCTTATTTATTGTACTTTTGGCTGCTGTAGAGTTTGTGCTGGCTCAAAAATCCGGTGACCCCAAACGGTCCACTTGAAATTTGGACACTTTGAAAAAAATGCAAAAACTCCAAATTTCCTCCTATTTCAAGTGCCAAAGGCACGGTAACCAAAATGGCTAGGCCACTTAAGTTGGGCCAATTTGAATTGCTTATTTATTGCAATTTTGACTGCTGTAGAGTTTGTGCTGGCTCAAAAATCCGGTGACCCCAAACGGTGCACTTGAAATTTGGACACTTTGGAAAAAACGCAAAAAATCACAATTTCCTCCTATTTCAACTGCCAAAGGCATGGTAACCAAAATGGCTAGGCCACTTAAGTTGGGCCAATTTGAATTGCTTATTTATTGTACTTTTGACTGCTGTAGAGTTTGTGCTGGCTCAAAAATCCGGTGACCCCAAACAGTCCACTTGAAATTTGGACACTTTGAAAAAAATGCAAAAATTCACAATTTCCTCCTATTTCAAGTGCCAAAGGCACGGTAACCGCAAAGGCTAGGCCACTTAAGTTGGGCCAATTTGAATTGCTTATTTATTGTACTTTTGACTGCTGTAGAGTTTGTGCTGGCTCAAAAATCCAGTGACCCCAAACGGTCCACTTGAAATTTGGACACTTTGGAAAAAATGCAAAAAATCACAATTTCCTCCTATTTCAACTGCCAAAGGCACGGTAACCAAAATGGCTAGGCCACTTAAGTTGGGCCAATTTGAATTGCTTATTTATTGTACTTTTGACTGCTGTAGAGTTTGTGCTGGCTCAAAAATCCGGTGACCCCAAACGGTCCACTTGAAATTTGGACACTTTGAAAAACATGCGAAAACTCCAAATTTCCTCCTATTTCAAGCGCCAAAGGCACGGTAACCAAAATGGCTAGGCCACTTAAGTTGGGCCAATTTGAATTGCTTATTTATTGTTCTTCTGACTGCTGTAGAGTTTGTGCTGGCTCAAAATCCGGTGACCCCAAACGGTCCACTTGAAATTTGGACACTTTGAAAAAAATGCAAAAACTCCAAATTTCCTCCTATTTCAAGTGCCAAAGGCACGGTAACCAAAATGGCTAGGCCACTTAAGTTGGGCCAATTTGAATTGCTTATTTATTGTACTTTTGACTGCTGTAGAGTTTGTGCTGGCTCAAAAATCCGGTGACCCCAAACGGTCCACTTGAAATTTGGACACTTTGAAAAAAATGCAAAAAATCACAATTTTCTCCTATTTCAAGTGCCAAAGGCACGGTAACCAAAATGGCTAGGCCACTTAAGTTGGGCCAATTTGAATTGCTTATTTATTGTACTTTTGACTGCTGTAGAGTTTGTACTGGCTCAAAAATCCGGTGACCCCAAACGGTCCACTTGAAATTTGGACCCAATGGAAAAAAGCGAAATAGTGTTATTTCGTCACATTGCAACTGCCAAAGGAAGGGTGACCAAAATGGATAGGCAACTTAAGTTAAGCTGGTCCAATTTGAATTGCTTATTTATTGTACTTTTAACTGCCGCAGAGCTTGTGCTGGCTCAAAAATCCGGTGACCCCAAACGGTCCACTTGAAATTTGGACACTTTGGAAAAAATGCAAAAAATCACAATTTCCTCCTATTTCAAGTGCCAAAGGCTCGGTAACCAAAATGGCTAGGCCACTTAAGTTGGGCCAATTTGAATTGCTTATTTATTGTACTTTTGACTGCTGTAGACTTTGTGCTGGCTCAAAAATCCGGTGACCCCATGAAGCCCTCTTGTAATTCCGTCCCAATCCTAAAAGAGCTAAAAAGTGTAATTTTGTCGTCTTTCAACTGCCAAAGGCATGGTAACCAAAATAGCTAGGCCACTTAAGTTGGGCCAATTTGAATTGCTTGTTTATTGTACTTTTAACTGCTTTAGAGTTTGTGCTGGCTCAAAAATCTGGTGACCCCAAACGGTCCACTTGAAGTTCCGTCCCAATCCAAAAAGAGCGAAAAAGTGTAATTTCCTCATATTTCAACTGCCAAAGGAAGGGTTACCAAAATGGCTGGGCCACTTAAGTTGGGCCAGTTTGAATTGCTTATTTATTGTTCTTTTGACTGCTGTAGAGTTTGTGCTGGCTCAAAAATCCAGTGACCCCAAACGGTCCACTTGAAATTTGGACCCACTGCATGGAAAAAAATGCAAAAAATCACAATTTCCCCTTATTTCAACTGCCAAAGGCAGGGTAACCAAAATGGCTAGGCCACTTAAGTTGGGCCAATCTGAATTGCTTATTTATTGTTCTTTTGACTGCTGTAGAGTTTGTGCTGGCTCAAAAATCCAGTGACCCCAAACGGTCCACTTGAAATTTGGACCCACTGCATGGAAAAAATGCAAAAAATCACAATTTCCCCTTATTTCAACTGCCAAAGGCAGGGTAACCAAAATGGCTAGGCCACTTAAGTTGGGCCAATTTGAATTGCTTATTTATTGTTCTTTTAACTGCTGTAGAGTTTGTGCTGGCTCAAAAATCCGGTGACCCCAAACGGTCCACTTGAAATTTGGACACTTTGGAAAAAATGCAAAAAATCACAATTTCCTCCTATTTCAAGTGTCAAAGGCATGGTAACTAAAATGGCTAGGCCACTTAAGTTGGGCCAATTTGAATTCCTTATTTATTGTACTTTTGACTGCTGTAGAGTTTGTGCTGGCTCAAAAATCCGGTGACCCCAAACGGTCCACTTGAAATTTGGACACTTTGAAAAAAATGCAAAAAATCACAATTTTCTCCTATTTCAAGTGCCAAAGGCACGGTAACCAAAATGGCAAGGCCACTTAAGTTGGGCCAATTTGAATTGCTTATTTATTGTACTTTTGGCTGCTGTAGAGTTTGTGCTGGCTCAAAAATCCGGTGACCCCAAACGGTCCACTTGAAATTTGGACACTTTGGACAAAATGCAAAAAATCACAATTTCCTCCTATTTCAACTGCCCAAGACAGGGTAACCAAAATGGCTAGGCCACTTAAGTTGGGCCAATTTGAATTGCTTATTTATTGTACTTTTGACTGCTGTAGAGTTTGTGCTGGCTCAAGAATCCGGTGACCCCAAACGGTCCACTTGAAATTTGGACACTTTGGAAAAAATGCAAAAAATCACAATTTCCTCCTATTTCAACTGCCAAAGGCATGGTAACCAAAATGGCTAGGCCACTTAAGTTGGGCCAATTTGAATTGCTTATTTATTGTACTTTTGACTGCTGTAGAGTTTGTGCTGGCTCAAAAATCCGGTGACCCCAAACGGTCCACTTGAAATTTGGACACTTTGGAAAAAATGCAAAAAATCACAATTTCCTCCTATTTCAAGTGCCAAAGGCATGGTAACCAAAATGGCTAGGCCACTTAAGTTGGGCCAATTTGAATTGCTTATTTATTGTACTTTTGGCTGCTGTAGAGTTTGTGCTGGCTCAAAAATCCGGTGACCCCAAACGGTCCACTTGAAATTTGGACACTTTGGACAAAATGCAAAAAATCACAATTTCCTCCTATTTCAACTGCCCAAGACAGGGTAACCAAAATGGCTAGGCCACTTAAGTTGGGCCAATTTGAATTGCTTATTTATTGTACTTTTGACTGCTGTAGAGTTTGTGCTGGCTCAAAAATCCGTTGACCCCAAACGGTCCACTTGAAATTTGGACACTTTGGAAAAAATGCAAAAAATCACAATTTCCTCCTATTTCAACTGCCAAAGGCATGGTAACCAAAATGGCTAGGCCACTTAAGTTGGGCCAATTTGAATTGCTTATTTATTGTACTTTTGACTGCTGTAGAGTTTGTGCTGGCTCAAAAATCCGGTGACCCCAAACGGTCCACTTGAAATTTGGACACTTTGAAAAAAATGCAAAAATTCACAATTTCCTCCTATTTCAAGTGCCAAAGGCACGGTAACCGCAAAGGCTAGGCCACTTAAGTTGGGCCAATTTGAATTGCTTATTTATTGTACTTTTGACTGCTGTAGAGTTTGTGCTGGCTCAAAAATCCAGTGACCCCAAACGGTCCACTTGAAATTTGGACACTTTGGAAAAAATGCAAAAATCACAATTTCCGCCTATTTCAACTGCCAAAGGCACGGTAACCAAAATGGCTAGGCCACTTAAGTTGGGCCAATTTGAATTGCTTATTTATTGTACTTTTGACTGCTGTAGAGTTTGTGCTGGCTCAAAAATCCGATGACCCCAAACGGTCCACTTCAAATTTGGACACTTTGAAAAAAATGCAAAAACTCCAAATTTCCTCCTATTTCAAGTGCCAAAGGCACGGTAACCAAAATGGCTAGGCCACTTAAGTTGGGCCAATTTGAATTGCTTATTTATTGTACTTTTGACTGCTGTAGAGTTTGTACTGGCTCAAAAATCCGGTGACCCCAAACGGTCCACTTGAAATTTCGACCCAATGGAAAAAAGCGAAATAGTGGTATTTCGTCACATTGCAACTGCCAAAGGAAGGGTGACCAAAATGGATAGGCAACTTAAGCTGGTCCAATTTGAATTGCTTATTTATTGTTCTTTTGACTGCCGCAGAGCTTGTGCTTGCTCTAAAATCCGGTGACCCCAAATTGTCCACTTGAAATTTGGACACTTTGGAAAAAATGCAAAAAATCACAATTTCCGCCTATTTCAACTGCCAAAGGCACGGTAACCAAAATGGCTAGGCCACTTAAGTTGGGCCAATTTGAATTGCTTATTTATTGTAATTTTGACTGCTGTAGAGTTCGTGCTGGCTCAAAAATCCGGTGACCCCATGAAGCCCTCTTGTAATTCCGTCCCAATCCTAAAAGAGCAAAAAAGTGTAATTTTGTCGTATTTCAAATGCCAAAGGCGGGTTAACCAAAATAGCTAGGCCACTTAAGTTGGGCCAATTTGAATTGCTTGTTAATAGTACTTTTAACTGCTTTAGAGTTTGTGCTGGCTCAACAATCTGGTGACCCCAAACGGTCCACTTAAAATTTGGACACTTTGGAAAAAATGCAAAAAATCACAATTTCCGCCTATTTCAACTGCCAAAGGCACGGTAACCAAAATGGCTAGGCCACTTAAGTTGGGCCAATTTGAATTGCTTATTTATTGTACTTTTGACTGCTGTAGAGTTTGTGCTGGCTCAAAAATCCGGTGACCCCAAACGGTCCACTTGAAATTTGGACACTTTGAAAAAAAATGCAAAAACTCCAAATTTCCTCCTATTTCAAGTGCCAAAGGCACGGTAACCAAAATGGCTAGGCCACTTAAGTTGGGCCAATTTGAATTGCTTATTTATTGTACTTTTGACTGCTGTAGAGTTTGTGCTGGCTCAAAAATCCGGTGACCCCAAACGGTCCACTTGAAATTTGGACACTTTGAAAAAAATGCAAAAACTCCAAATTTCCTCCTGTTTCAAGTGCCAAAGGCACGGTAACCAAAATGGCTAGGCCACTTAAGTTGGGCCAATTTGAATTGCTTATTTATTGTACTTTTGACTGCTGTAGAGTTTGTACTGGCTCAAAAATCCGGTGACCCCAAACGGTCCACTTGAAATTTGGACCCAATGGAAAAAAGCGAAATAGTGTTATTTCGTCACATTGCAACTGCCAAAGGAAGGGTGACCAAAATGGATAGGCAACTTAAGCTGGTCCAATTTGAATTGCTTATTTATTGTTCTTTTAACTGCCGCAGAGCTTGTGCTTGCTCTAAAATCCGGTGACCCCAAATTGTCCACTTGAAATTTGGACACTTTGGAAAAAATGCAAAAAATCACAATTTCCTCCTATTTCAAGTGCCAAAGGCTCGGTAACCAAAATGGCTAGGCCACTTAAGTTGGGCCAATTTGAATTGCTTATTTATTGTACTTTTGACTGCTGTAGAGTTTGTGCTGGCTCAAAAATCCGGTGACCCCAAACGGTCCACTTGAAATTTGGACACTTTGGAAAAAATGCAAAAAATCACAATTTCCTCCTATTTCAAGTGCCAAAGGCATGGTAACCAAAATGGCTAGGCCACTTAAGTTGGGCCAATTTGAATTGCTTATTTATTGTACTTTTGGCTGCTGTAGAGTTTGTGCTGGCTCAAAAATCCGGTGACCCCAAACGGTCCACTTGAAATTTGGACACTTTGAAAAAAATGCAAAAACTCCAAATTTCCTCCTATTTCAAGTGCCAAAGGCACGGTAACCAAAATGGCTAGGCCACTTAAGTTGGGCCAATTTGAATTGCTTATTTATTGCAATTTTGACTGCTGTAGAGTTTGTGCTGGCTCAAAAATCCGGTGACCCCAAACGGTGCACTTGAAATTTGGACACTTTGGAAAAAACGCAAAAAATCACAATTTCCTCCTATTTCAACTGCCAAAGGCATGGTAACCAAAATGGCTAGGCCACTTAAGTTGGGCCAATTTGAATTGCTTATTTATTGTACTTTTGACTGCTGTAGAGTTTGTGCTGGCTCAAAAATCCGGTGACCCCAAACAGTCCACTTGAAATTTGGACACTTTGAAAAAAATGCAAAAATTCACAATTTCCTCCTATTTCAAGTGCCAAAGGCACGGTAACCGCAAAGGCTAGGCCACTTAAGTTGGGCCAATTTGAATTGCTTATTTATTGTACTTTTGACTGCTGTAGAGTTTGTGCTGGCTCAAAAATCCAGTGACCCCAAACGGTCCACTTGAAATTTGGACACTTTGGAAAAAATGCAAAAAATCACAATTTCCTCCTATTTCAACTGCCAAAGGCACGGTAACCAAAATGGCTAGGCCACTTAAGTTGGGCCAATTTGAATTGCTTATTTATTGTACTTTTGACTGCTGTAGAGTTTGTGCTGGCTCAAAAATCCGGTGACCCCAAACGGTCCACTTGAAATTTGGACACTTTGAAAAACATGCAAAAACTCCAAATTTCTTCTATTTCAAGCGCCAAAGGCACGGTAACCAAAATGGCTAGGCCACTTAAGTTGGGCCAATTTGAATTGCTTATTTATTGTTCTTTTGACTGCTGTAGAGTTTGTGCTGGCTCAAGAATCCGGTGACCCCAAACGGTCCACTTGAAATTTGGACACTTTGAAAAAAATGCAAAAACTCCAAATTTCCTCCTATTTCAAGTGCCAAAGGCACGGTAACCAAAATGGCTAGGCCACTTAAGTTGGGCCAATTTGAATTGCTTATTTATTGTACTTTTGACTGCTGTAGAGTTTGTGCTGGCTCAAAAATCCGGTGACCCCAAACGGTCCACTTGAAATTTGGACACTTTGAAAAAAATGCAAAAAATCACAATTTTCTCCTATTTCAAGTGCCAAAGGCACGGTAACCAAAATGGCTAGGCCACTTAAGTTGGGCCAATTTGAATTGCTTATTTATTGTACTTTTGACTGCTGTAGAGTTTGTACTGGCTCAAAAATCCGGTGACCCCAAACGGTCCACTTGAAATTTGGACCCAATGGAAAAAAGCGAAATAGTGTTATTTCGTCACATTGCAACTGCCAAAGGAAGGGTGACCAAAATGGATAGGCAACTTAAGTTAAGCTGGTCCAATTTGAATTGCTTATTTATTGTACTTTTAACTGCCGCAGAGCTTGTGCTGGCTCAAAAATCCGGTGACCCCAAACGGTCCACTTGAAATTTGGACACTTTGGAAAAAATGCAAAAAATCACAATTTCCTCCTATTTCAAGTGCCAAAGGCTCGGTAACCAAAATGGCTAGGCCACTTAAGTTGGGCCAATTTGAATTGCTTATTTATTGTACTTTTGACTGCTGTAGACTTTGTGCTGGCTCAAAAATCCGGTGACCCCATGAAGCCCTCTTGTAATTCCGTCCCAATCCTAAAAGAGCTAAAAAGTGTAATTTTGTCGTCTTTCAACTGCCAAAGGCATGGTAACCAAAATAGCTAGGCCACTTAAGTTGGGCCAATTTGAATTGCTTGTTTATTGTACTTTTAACTGCTTTAGAGTTTGTGCTGGCTCAAAAATCTGGTGACCCCAAACGGTCCACTTGAAGTTCCGTCCCAATCCAAAAAGAGCGAAAAAGTGTAATTTCCTCATATTTCAACTGCCAAAGGAAGGGTTACCAAAATGGCTGGGCCACTTAAGTTGGGCCAGTTTGAATTGCTTATTTATTGTTCTTTTGACTGCTGTAGAGTTTGTGCTGGCTCAAAAATCCAGTGACCCCAAACGGTCCACTTGAAATTTGGACCCACTGCATGGAAAAAATGCAAAAAATCACAATTTCCTCTTATTTCAACTGCCAAAGGCAGGGTAACCAAAATGGCTAGGCCACTTAAGTTGGGCCAATCTGAATTGCTTATTTATTGTTCTTTTAACTGCTGTAGAGTTTGTGCTGGCTCAAAAATCCAGTGACCCCAAACGGTCCACTTGAAATTTGGACCCACTGCATGGAAAAAATGCAAAAAATCACAATTTCCCCTTATTTCAACTGCCAAAGGCAGGGTAACCAAAATGGCTAGGCCACTTAAGTTGGGCCAATTTGAATTGCTTATTTATTGTTCTTTTAACTGCTGTAGAGTTTGTGCTGGCTCAAAAATCCGGTGACCCCAAACGGTCCACTTGAAATTTGGACACTTTGGAAAAAATGCAAAAAATCACAATTTCCTCCTATTTCAAGTGCCAAAGGCATGGTAACCAAAATGGCTAGGCCACTTAAGTTGGGCCAATTTGAATTCCTTATTTATTGTACTTTTGACTGCTGTAGAGTTTGTGCTGGCTCAAAAATCCGGTGACCCCAAACGGTCCACTTGAAATTTGGACACTTTGAAAAAAATGCAAAAAATCACAATTTTCTCCTATTTCAAGTGCCAAAGGCACGGTAACCAAAATGGCAAGGCCACTTAAGTTGGGCCAATTTGAATTGCTTATTTATTGTACTTTTGGCTGCTGTAGAGTTTGTGCTGGCTCAAAAATCCGGTGACCCCAAACGGTCCACTTGAAATTTGGACACTTTGGACAAAATGCAAAAAATCACAATTTCCTCCTATTTCAACTGCCCAAGACAGGGTAACCAAAATGGCTAGGCCACTTAAGTTGGGCCAATTTGAATTGCTTATTTATTGTACTTTTGACTGCTGTAGAGTTTGTGCTGGCTCAAGAATCCGGTGACCCCAAACGGTCCACTTGAAATTTGGACACTTTGGAAAAAATGCAAAAAATCACAATTTCCTCCTATTTCAACTGCCAAAGGCATGGTAACCAAAATGGCTAGGCCACTTAAGTTGGGCCAATTTGAATTGCTTATTTATTGTACTTTTGACTGCTGTAGAGTTTGTGCTGGCTCAAAAATCCGGTGACCCCAAACGGTCCACTTGAAATTTGGACACTTTGGAAAAAATGCAAAAAATCACAATTTCCTCCTATTTCAAGTGCCAAAGGCATGGTAACCAAAATGGCTAGGCCACTTAAGTTGGGCCAATTTGAATTGCTTATTTATTGTACTTTTGGCTGCTGTAGAGTTTGTGCTGGCTCAAAAATCCGGTGACCCCAAACGGTCCACTTGAAATTTGGACACTTTGGACAAAATGCAAAAAATCACAATTTCCTCCTATTTCAACTGCCCAAGACAGGGTAACCAAAATGGCTAGGCCACTTAAGTTGGGCCAATTTGAATTGCTTATTTATTGTACTTTTGACTGCTGTAGAGTTTGTGCTGGCTCAAAAATCCATTGACCCCAAACGGTCCACTTGAAATTTGGACACTTTGGAAAAAATGCAAAAAATCACAATTTCCTCCTATTTCAACTGCCAAAGGCATGGTAACCAAAATGGCTAGGCCACTTAAGTTGGGCCAATTTGAATTGCTTATTTATTGTACTTTTGACTGCTGTAGAGTTTGTGCTGGCTCAAAAATCCGGTGACCCCAAACGGTCCACTTGAAATTTGGACACTTTGAAAAAAATGCAAAAATTCACAATTTCCTCCTATTTCAAGTGCCAAAGGCACGGTAACCGCAAAGGCTAGGCCACTTAAGTTGGGCCAATTTGAATTGCTTATTTATTGTACTTTTGACTGCTGTAGAGTTTGTGCTGGCTCAAAAATCCAGTGACCCCAAACGGTCCACTTGAAATTTGGACACTTTGGAAAAAATGCAAAAAATCACAATTTCCGCCTATTTCAACTGCCAAAGGCACGGTAACCAAAATGGCTGGGCCACTTAAGTTGGGCCAATTTGAATTGCTTATTTATTGTACTTTTGACTGCTGTAGAGTTTGTGCTGGCTCAAAAATCCGATGACCCCAAACGGTCCACTTGAAATTTGGACACTTTGAAAAAAATGCAAAAACTCCAAATTTCCTCCTATTTCAAGTGCCAAAGGCACGGTAACCAAAATGGCTAGGCCACTTAAGTTGGGCCAATTTGAATTGCTTATTTATTGTACTTTTGACTGCTGTAGAGTTTGTACTGGCTCAAAAATCCGGTGACCCCAAACGGTCCACTTGAAATTTGGACCCAATGGAAAAAAGCGAAATAGTGTTATTTCGTCACATTGCAACTGCCAAAGGAAGGGTGACCAAAATGGATAGGCAACTTAAGCTGGTCCAATTTGAATTGCTTATTTATTGTTCTTTTGACTGCCGCAGAGCTTGTGCTTGCTCTAAAATCCGGTGACCCCAAATTGTCCACTTGAAATTTGGACACTTTGGAAAAAATGCAAAAAATCACAATTTCCGCCTATTTCAACTGCCAAAGGCACGGTAACCAAAATGGCTAGGCCACTTAAGTTGGGCCAATTTGAATTGCTTATTTATTGTAATTTTGACTGCTGTAGAGTTCGTGCTGGCTCAAAAATCCGGTGACCCCATGAAGCCCTCTTGTAATTCCGTCCCAATCCTAAAAGAACAAAAAAGTGTAATTTTGTCGTATTTCAAATGCCAAAGGCGGGTTAACCAAAATAGCTAGGCCACTTAAGTTGGGCCAATTTGAATTGCTTGTTAATAGTACTTTTAACTGCTTTAGAGTTTGTGCTGGCTCAACAATCTGGTGACCCCAAACGGTCCACTTGAAATTTGGACACTTTGGAAAAAATGCAAAAAAATCACAATTTCCTCCTATTTCAACTGCCAAAGGCATGGTAACCAAAATGGCTAGGCCACTTAAGTTGGGCCAATTTGAATTGCTTATTTATTGTACTTTTGACTGCTGTAGAGTTTGTGCTGGCTCAAAAATCCGGTGACCCCAAACGGTCCACTTGAAATTTGGACACTTTGGACAAAATGCAAAAAATCACAATTTCCTCCTATTTCAACTGCCCAAGACAGGGTAACCAAAATGGCTAGGCCACTTAAGTTGGGCCAATTTGAATTCCTTATTTATTGTAATTTTGACTGCTGTAGAGTTTGTGCTGGCTCAAAAATCCGGTGACCCCAAACGGTCCACTTGAAATTTGGACACTTTGGAAAAAATGCAAAAAATCACAATTTCCTCCTATTTCAACTGCCAAAGGCATGGTAACCAAAATGGCTAGGCCACTTAAGTTGGGCCAATTTGAATTGCTTATTTATTGTACTTTTGACTGCTGTAGAGTTTGTGCTGGCTCAAAAATCCGGTGACCCCAAACGGTCCACTTGAAATTTGGACCCACTGCATGGAAAAAATGCAAAAAATCACAATTTCCTCTTATTTCAACTGCCAAAGGCAGGGTAACCAAAATGGCTAGGCCACTTAAGTTGGGCCAATCTGAATTGCTTATTTATTGTTCTTTTAACTGCTGTAGAGTTTGTGCTGGCTCAAAAATCCAGTGACCCCAAACGGTCCACTTGAAATTTGGACCCACTGCATGGAAAAAATGCAAAAAATCACAATTTCCCCTTATTTCAACTGCCAAAGGCAGGGTAACCAAAATGGCTAGGCCACTTAAGTTGGGCCAATTTGAATTGCTTATTTATTGTTCTTTTAACTGCTGTAGAGTTTGTGCTGGCTCAAAAATCCGGTGACCCCAAACGGTCCACTTGAAATTTGGACACTTTGGAAAAAATGCAAAAAATCACAATTTCCTCCTATTTCAAGTGCCAAAGGCATGGTAACTAAAATGGCTAGGCCACTTAAGTTGGGCCAATTTGAATTCCTTATTTATTGTACTTTTGACTGCTGTAGAGTTTGTGCTGGCTCAAAAATCCGGTGACCCCAAACGGTCCACTTGAAATTTGGACACTTTGAAAAAAATGCAAAAAATCACAATTTTCTCCTATTTCAAGTGCCAAAGGCACGGTAACCAAAATGGCAAGGCCACTTAAGTTGGGCCAATTTGAATTGCTTATTTATTGTACTTTTGGCTGCTGTAGAGTTTGTGCTGGCTCAAAAATCCGGTGACCCCAAACGGTCCACTTGAAATTTGGACACTTTGGACAAAATGCAAAAAATCACAATTTCCTCCTATTTCAACTGCCCAAGACAGGGTAACCAAAATGGCTAGGCCACTTAAGTTGGGCCAATTTGAATTGCTTATTTATTGTACTTTTGACTGCTGTAGAGTTTGTGCTGGCTCAAGAATCCGGTGACCCCAAACGGTCCACTTGAAATTTGGACACTTTGGAAAAAATGCAAAAAATCACAATTTCCTCCTATTTCAACTGCCAAAGGCATGGTAACCAAAATGGCTAGGCCACTTAAGTTGGGCCAATTTGAATTGCTTATTTATTGTACTTTTGACTGCTGTAGAGTTTGTGCTGGCTCAAAAATCCGGTGACCCCAAACGGTCCACTTGAAATTTGGACACTTTGGAAAAAATGCAAAAAATCACAATTTCCTCCTATTTCAAGTGCCAAAGGCATGGTAACCAAAATGGCTAGGCCACTTAAGTTGGGCCAATTTGAATTGCTTATTTATTGTACTTTTGGCTGCTGTAGAGTTTGTGCTGGCTCAAAAATCCGGTGACCCCAAACGGTCCACTTGAAATTTGGACACTTTGGACAAAATGCAAAAAATCACAATTTCCTCCTATTTCAACTGCCCAAGACAGGGTAACCAAAATGGCTAGGCCACTTAAGTTGGGCCAATTTGAATTGCTTATTTATTGTACTTTTGACTGCTGTAGAGTTTGTGCTGGCTCAAAAATCCGTTGACCCCAAACGGTCCACTTGAAATTTGGACACTTTGGAAAAAATGCAAAAAATCACAATTTCCTCCTATTTCAACTGCCAAAGGCATGGTAACCAAAATGGCTAGGCCACTTAAGTTGGGCCAATTTGAATTGCTTATTTATTGTACTTTTGACTGCTGTAGAGTTTGTGCTGGCTCAAAAATCCGGTGACCCCAAACGGTCCACTTGAAATTTGGACACTTTGAAAAAAATGCAAAAATTCACAATTTCCTCCTATTTCAAGTGCCAAAGGCACGGTAACCGCAAAGGCTAGGCCACTTAAGTTGGGCCAATTTGAATTGCTTATTTATTGTACTTTTGACTGCTGTAGAGTTTGTGCTGGCTCAAAAATCCAGTGACCCCAAACGGTCCACTTGAAATTTGGACACTTTGGAAAAAATGCAAAAAATCACAATTTCCGCCTATTTCAACTGCCAAAGGCACGGTAACCAAAATGGCTAGGCCACTTAAGTTGGGCCAATTTGAATTGCTTATTTATTGTACTTTTGACTGCTGTAGAGTTTGTGCTGGCTCAAAAATCCGATGACCCCAAACGGTCCACTTGAAATTTGGACACTTTGAAAAAAATGCAAAAACTCCAAATTTCCTCCTATTTCAAGTGCCAAAGGCACGGTAACCAAAATGGCTAGGCCACTTAAGTTGGGCCAATTTGAATTGCTTATTTATTGTACTTTTGACTGCTGTAGAGTTTGTACTGGCTCAAAAATCGGTGACCCCAAACGGTCCACTTGAAATTTGGACCCAATGGAAAAAAGCGAAATAATGTTATTTCGTCACATTGCAACTGCCAAAGGAAGGGTGACCAAAATGGATAGGCAACTTAAGCTGGTCCAATTTGAATTGCTTATTTATTGTTCTTTTGACTGCCGCAGAGCTTGTGCTTGCTCTAAAATCCGGTGACCCCAAATTGTCCACTTGAAATTTGGACACTTTGGAAAAAATGCAAAAAATCACAATTTCCGCCTATTTCAACTGCCAAAGGCACGGTAACCAAAATGGCTAGGCCACTTAAGTTGGGCCAATTTGAATTGCTTATTTATTGTAATTTTGACTGCTGTAGAGTTCGTGCTGGCTCAAAAATCCGGTGACCCCATGAAGCCCTCTTGTAATTCCGTCCCAATCCTAAAAGAGCAAAAAAGTGTAATTTTGTCGTATTTCAAATGCCAAAGGCGGGTTAACCAAAATAGCTAGGCCACTTAAGTTGGGCCAATTTGAATTGCTTGTTAATAGTACTTTTAACTGCTTTAGAGTTTGTGCTGGCTCAACAATCTGGTGACCCCAAACGGTCCACTTGAAATTTGGACACTTTGGAAAAAATGCAAAAAAATCACAATTTCCTCCTATTTCAACTGCCAAAGGCATGGTAACCAAAATGGCTAGGCCACTTAAGTTGGGCCAATTTGAATTGCTTATTTATTGTACTTTTGACTGCTGTAGAGTTTGTGCTGGCTCAAAAATCCGGTGACCCCAAACGGTCCACTTGAAATTTGGACACTTTGGACAAAATGCAAAAAATCACAATTTCCTCCTATTTCAACTGCCCAAGACAGGGTAACCAAAATGGCTAGGCCACTTAAGTTGGGCCAATTTGAATTCCTTATTTATTGTAATTTTGACTGCTGTAGAGTTTGTGCTGGCTCAAAAATCCGGTGACCCCAAACGGTCCACTTGAAATTTGGACACTTTGGAAAAAATGCAAAAAATCACAATTTCCTCCTATTTCAACTGCCAAAGGCATGGTAACCAAAATGGCTAGGCCACTTAAGTTGGGCCAATTTGAATTGCTTATTTATTGTACTTTTGACTGCTGTAGAGTTTGTGCTGGCTCAAAAATCCGGTGACCCCAAACAGTCCACTTGAAATTTGGACACTTTGAAAAAAATGCAAAAATTCACAATTTCCTCCTATTTCAAGTGCCAAAGGCACGGTAACCGCAAAGGCTAGGCCACTTAAGTTGGGCCAATTTGAATTGCTTATTTATTGTACTTTTGACTGCTGTAGAGTTTGTGCTGGCTCAAAAATCCGGTGACCCCAAACGGTCCACTTGAAATTTGGACACTTTGAAAAACATGCGAAAACTCCAAATTTCCTCCTATTTCAAGCGCCAAAGGCACGGTAACCAAAATGGCTAGGCCACTTAAGTTGGGCCAATTTGAATTGCTTATTTATTGTTCTTTTGACTGCTGTAGAGTTTGTGCTGGCTCAAAAATCCGGTGACCCCAAACGGTCCACTTGAAATTTGGACACTTTGAAAAAAATGCAAAAACTCCAAATTTCCTCCTATTTCAAGTGCCAAAGGCACGGTAACCAAAATGGCTAGGCCACTTAAGCTGGTCCAATTTGAATTGCTTATTTATTGTACTTTTAACTGCCGCAGAGCTTGTGCTGGCTCAAAAATCCGGTGACCCCAAACGGTCCACTTGAAATTTGGACACTTTGGAAAAAATGCAAAATATCACAATTTCCTCCTATTTCAAGTGCCAAAGGCTTGGTAACCAAAATGGCTAGGCCACTTAAGTTGGGCCAATTTGAATTCCTTATTTATTGTACTTTTGACTGCTGTAGAGTTTGTGCTGGCTCAAAAATCCGGTGACCCCATGAAGCCCTCTTGTAATTCCGTCCCAATCCTAAAAGAGCTAAAAAGTGTAATTTTGTCGTCTTTCAAATGCCAAAGGCATGGTAACCAAAATAGCTAGGCCACTTAAGTTGGGCCAATTTGAATTGCTTGTTTATTGTACTTTTAACTGCTTTAGAGTTTGTGCTGGCTCAAAAATCTGGTGACCCCAAACGGTCCACTTGAAGTTCCGTCCCAATCCAAAAAGAGCGAAAAAGTGTAATTTCCTCATATTTCAACTGCCAAAGGAAGGGTTACCAAAATGGCTGGGCCACTTAGGTTGGGCCAGTTTGAATTGCTTATTTATTGTTCTTTTGACTGCTGTAGAGTTTGTGCTGGCTCAAAAATCCAGTGACCCCAAACGGTCCACTTGAAATTTGGACCCACTGCATGGAAAAAATGCAAAAAATCACAATTTCCTCTTATTTCAACTGCCAAAGGCAGGGTAACCAAAATGGCTAGGCCACTTAAGTTGGGCCAATCTGAATTTCTTATTTATTGTTCTTTTAACTGCTGTAGAGTTTGTGCTGGCTCAGAAATCCAGTGACCCCAAACGGTCCACTTGAAATTTGGACCCACTGCATGGAAAAAATGCAAAAAATCACAATTTCCTCCCATTTCAACTGCCAAAGGCAGGGTAACCAAAATGGCTAGGCCACTTAAGTTGGGCCAATTTGAATTGCTTATTTATTGTTCTTTTAACTGCTGTAGAGTTTGTGCTGGCTCAAAAATCCGGTGACCCCAAACAGTCCACTTGAAATTTGGACACTTTGGAAAAAATGCAAAAAATCACAATTTCCTCCTATTTCAAGTGCCAAAGGCACGGTAACCAAAATGGCTAGGCCACTTAAGTTGGGCCAATTTGAATTGCTTATTTATTGTTCTTTTGACTGCTGTAGAGTTTGTGCTGGCTCAAAAATCCGGTGACCCCAAACGGTCCACTTGAAATTTGGATCCACTTGAAAAAATGCAAAAAATCACAATTTCCTCCCATTTCAACTGCCAAAGGCAGGGTAACCAAAATGGCTAGGCCACTTAAGTTGGGCCAATTTGAATTGCTTATTTATTGTTCTTTTGACTGCCGTAGAGTTTGTGCTTGCTCAAAAATCCGGTGACCCCATGAAGCCCTCTTGTAATTCCGTCCCAATCCAAAACGAGCAAAAAAGTGTAATTTTGTCGTATTTCAAGTGCCAAAGGCACAGTAAACAAAGTGGCTAGGCCACTTAAGTTGGGCCAATTTGAATTGCTTGTTTATTGTACTTTTAACTGCTGTAGAGTTTGTGCTGGCTCAAAAATCCGGTGACCCAAACGGTTCACTTTTATCTATCTATCTATCTATCTACCTATCTATCTATCTATCTATATATCTATCTATCTATCTAGCTATCTAAGTGCAATCCCTGCAAAGTGACGAGCATTGTTTTTTTTTTCGGCGGTCCATATATGTGACGAGCATTACATTCCCTCAAGCTATCTAGCTATCTATCTATCTATCTATCTATCTATCTATCTATCTATCTGTCTATCGATCTATCTATCTATCTATCTATCCATCTATCTATCTATCTATCTATCCATCTATCTATCCATCTATCTATCCATCTATCTATCCATCTAAGTCCAATCCCAGCAAAGTGACGAGCATTGCTTTTTTTTCTGCTGTCTGTATACGTGACGAGCATTGCATTTCTTCTATCTATCTATCTGTCTATCTATATGTCTATCTATATATCTATCTATCTATCTGCATGTCTATCTATTTATCTATCTTATTGCCATCCCCTCAAAGTGACGAGCATTGTTTTCGTTTTCTGCAGTCTATATACGTTTCATTTCTTCTATTTATCTAGCTGTCTATCTGGCTATCTATCTGGCTATCTGTCTAGTTATCTATCTAGCTATCTATCTAGCTATCTATCTACCTATCTATCTAGCTATCTATCTAAGCGCAATCCTGCAAAGTCACGCGCGTTCTATCTATCTGTCTATCTATCTCTTGTTTTCTATCGTCTATATATACATTATGTGACGAGCATTGCCTTTCTTGCAGCAATTTATCTATCTATCTATCTATCTATCTATCTATCTATCTATCTATCTAATGAGCTGCCTGTTGCAGGGGGATTCCTTACTGGGGAAACTCCCTTGGGGAATGCATATTATGATGTCATTCATTATATAGAATTGGGTTAAATGGATTTCCCTTGCCAGGGGGTTTGCTATGGGATTAATATGTACCAAAAGTTGAATGCTTCACGGGGAGGCCCATCACATGATACATGGTAAATAGCATTAGGATTGAAGAGAGTGGCTCAAAAATCAGGTTGTAGTTAAAAGGAAACCAAGAAGCTAAATAAAAGCTGACATCAAGCTCTTGGTGTCAGCCTTCATTTAGCACCTAAATTATTTGTTGATATTTCTTGAGATAACTAAACTGAACTAAACTAGTAATTTCTAGGAATTGTTTTTCTGCTGTTAACTTCAATTTAAAATGACCCGCTATAAAAACCCATCAGACATTTATACTCCTGTTAATATTGGCTGTTGTTTAAAAAAAAATCTAATAGGCATTAGGTTCCTCCCCTTAACAAGAAATGCCTCTGACAGTTTGCCTGCATAGGTTCGAATCCCGGGTGGGAACCCAAAATTTTCATTGGACCTTTATGAGCAAAATCCCAGCTGGATGTCGTTCGGATGAGACGTTAAATTGGCGGCCCCTTGTAGCAGTGTCTGTGCTGGGGAAGTAAAAGATCTCTCACATTGGGTAAATGTGTAACATGTTGAGGACTCCCGCTCTCTGTCTCATCTCATCAATCAACCCTTGTGAGCGCCCAGAACTGGGCTTAGAGGGCTGCACTTACCATATCTATCTAAAGAATGATATATTGGCTGGTCCACTGAAAGAAACGAAGGCGACTGAAATCGACAAGATAGCGGAGAATGTTGCGAGAAGTAAGGCCACATTTGAGTTTCGATGGCAGCCATCTTGCATTAAGGAGAGGGTTAAAGGACAAACTATTGCATTGATGTCATCAAAACAACTTTCATTGAATTCCCCATTCCAGAAAACCTAGGTTTAGAACCAAATATCATGGTCGTATGACAATTATATCAGAAGATATGGCAAAAAATATGGTTTTGGTGGCCATTTTCCAAAATGGCTGTCAGAATATTGAACTTACATCATCAAAACCACTTTCATTGAATTCCTTATACCAGAAAACCTAGGTTAAGACCCAAAAATCATGGTCCTATGACAATTATATGAGGATATATGGCCAAAAATAGGGTTCTGGCCGCCATTTTGGAAAATGGCCCCTAGAATGGAATGCCCAAGGGTTTCCGGAGCGGCACCCGCCTGATTCTTGTTCTGGGGTGCCCCATCCATCATAATATGCAATAAAACTGTAATCATACCCCATGTCACACCTCCCCTCTGTGACTCCCTGACTAATCAACTTTTTACAGGGTGAACAAAATGGCTAGGCCACTAGTGTCTGGTATGAGTGAAACTTTAACTTCATATAGAATTCAATGGTGTATAGTTTTCTGCGGCGCAAAATTATTGTCAAGCCCCTGTAGGTGCACAAAGTTTGGTGGATGCACGAAAATTGCTTAAAATTCCACATTTTCCGCATTTCATCAGCCTTTTACAGGGTGAACAAAATGGCTAGGCCACTAGTGTCTGGTATGAGTGAAACTTTAACTTCATATAGAATTCAATGGTGTATAGTTTTCTTTGGCACAAAATTATTGTGAACCCCCATAGCTGCACAAAGTTTGGCGCCTTTGCGAAAAAATCCACATATTCCGGCTTTCATTACCTTTTTACAGGCTGAACAAAATGGCTAGGCCACTAGTGTCTGGTATGATTAAAACTTTAACTTAATATAGAATTCAATGGTGTATAGTTTTCTGCGGCGCAAAATTATTGTGAACCCCCGTAGCTGCATTAAATTTGGTCCCTGCGCGAAAATGGTAAAAAATTCTACATTTTTGATATTTCATCAGTTTTTTTACAGGGTGAACAAAATAGCTAGGCCACTAGTGTCTGGTATGAGTGAAATGGTAACTTCATATAGAATTCAATGGTGTATAGTTTTTTTTGGCACAAAATTATTGTGAACCCCCATAGCTGCACAAAGTTTGGCGCCTT